>CAJQZJ010032789.1:251227-295766 GCA_907164525.1 Lophiomys imhausi
CACACACACACACACACACACACACACACACACACACACACACACACGAGAGGGAGATGGAAGAAGCATTTTTAATTCTTTGTTATCATTATTCATCACATCAGAATGCTGTGTTTTCTCTTTTAACTCAGTAAGAAGTTTCTTGGGCCAATTAAGGATATGGGATTTGAAAGCACAGATTGCTTGCCTAGAAAAAAAGGACTTTCACAGTTGAGAACTGAAGCTGGCTGGGCTGTTGGAATGGCAGGCGAGTGGGGAAAGACTCTAGGAACTTTGGAAGCTCTGTATTTATGCCCTGCTTGGTCAGATTCTTCCATGATAAGTTCCTTTTTAAAAAGACCCGTTTTCATCACGCAAATAATTTTCAAATCCAGGGGAAAAATCTTTGGGAAATCACGACTTTTAAGACTAGAACTGAAACAATGTCAGCTAAGAAGCTTTGTAATTCGGAGTCTAAGTGTGACATCTTTCCAGCTGTTAAACACATTCCATATCAAATTATAGTCACAGTTTTGCAGACCATTTCCTTCTGTTTGAAGACTCTTGAAAACGAAGATTCCTATATGCTCTGATGTAAACATTCTCTTAATTCCCTAAAGACTATGGGGAAAGTGAATAGAAGAATTAAATGTGTGTAGACTTACAGTTTTAAATGGTTTTGCCCCATTACTTTTTAGAAAATTTCATGATATCTCTTTAAAAACAGGATGAACTCTATCCCATAACCTGCCCTCTTCATGGTTTTGAAAGCTTTAAACAATTGCATATAATAAAGTTGCTGTCTGTCTGTTTTAGTAGCTGTTATTTTCAAAGGCTAACACGATTTTCTGTTAACACAGCAGAGCTGTGTGGCATTCCCTCCTAGGTTCTGGTGCTGTTCTCTGGGTCTGCTCTGCAGCCTTAGCTAGTTCATTCTACATAGACTCTGGCTACAGACACTTCCTTATAGGTTATAATTAATTCTCAGACTAAATTCTCAAATTCAGTTTTCTGTTAAAGAATTTGAAATTGAGTTCTTTGTAAATTTTAGATATTAGCCCTCTGTCAGATATGGGGTTGGTGGAAGATTTTTTTTTTCCCAATCTGTAGGTTGCCTTTTTGTTCGAATGACAGTGTCTTTTGCCTACAGAAGTTTTTCACTTTCATGAAGTCCCTTTTATTGATCGTTGGTCTTAGATCCTCAGCTGTTGGTGTTCTGTTGAGGAAGTTGTCACCTGTGTCAATGAGTTCGAGGGTTTCCCCCATTTTCTCTTCTAGTAGATTTAGTGATAAGTATGGGTCTAATTTCATTCTTTTACAAGTGGACATCCAGTTGGACCAGCACCATTTGTTGAAGATGCTGTCCTTTTTCCATTGGGCGGTTTTGGCTTCTTTGTCAAAAATTAAGTGACCATAGGTGTGTGGGTTCATTTCTGGGTCTTCAATTTGATTCTATTGAACCACTGGTCTGTTTTTATACCAGTACCATGCTGTTTTTATTACTATTGTTCTGTAATACAGCTTGAAATCTGGGATGGTGATACCTCCAGATGTTTTTATTATTGTACAAGATTGATTTAGCTATTCTGGGTTTCTTGTTATTCCATATGAGGTTGAGAATTGCTTTTCACAGATCTATAAAGAATTGTGGTGGTATTTTTGATAGGAATTGCATTGAATTTATATATTGCTTTTTGCAGAATGCCATTTTTATTATGTTGATCCTACCTATCCATGAGCATGGGAGTTATTTCTATCTTCTGATGGCCTCTTCAATTTCTACCTTCAAGGACTTGAAGTTCTTGTCATACACGTCTTTCACTTTCTTGGTTAGAGTTACCCCCAGGTATTTTATATTGTTTATGGCTATTGTGAAGGGTGTTGTTTCCCTATTTTTTCTCAGCCCATTTATTTATTTATTTATTTATTTATTTATTTATTTATTTATTGTAAAAAGAAGGCTTATGATTTTTTTTTAGTTAATTTTGTATCCAACCACCTTGCTGAAGGTGTTTAACAGCTGTAAGAGTTCTCTGATGGAATTTTTGGGGTTGCTTATGTATGCTATCATATCGTCTGCAAATAGTGATAATTTGACTTCTTTGTTTCCAATTTGTATCTCCTTTAGCTGTCTTATTGCTCTAAAGAAATTAAATGCCAAGAATCCAAATAATCCAATCAAAAAATTGGGAAAAGAGCTAAACAGAGAATTCACAAAGGAGGAATCCCTAATGGCTGAGAGACACTTGAAGAAATGCTCAGCATCCTTAATCATCAGAGAAATGCAACTCAAGACCACACTGAGATTCCATCTCACACCTGTCAGAATGGCTAAGATCAAAAACTCATATGACAGCACATGCTGGCGAGGTTGTGGAGAAAGGGGAACACTCCTCCATTGCTGCTGGGAGGGTAGGCTTATGCAACCACTATGGAGGTCATCTGGCGATATCTTAGAAAACTTGGAATAGCTTTGCATCAGGACCCAGCCATACCACTTCTGGGAATACACCCAAATGATTCCTCACCAAATCACAAAGAAGTTTCGTCATCTATGTTCATAGCAGCCTTATTTGTAATAGCTAGAAACTGGAAACAACCCAGATGTCCCTCAACAGAAGAATGGATAAAAAAAAACTGTGGTACATCTATATGATAGAATACTACTCAGCCATCACAAACAATGAAATCATGCAATTTGCAGCCAAATGGATGGAACTAGAGAAGCTCATCCCAAGCAAGCTAACCCAGACTCAGAATGATGCACATGGCATCTATTCACTTATATCAGGTGTTAGCCATATAGTACAGGATAACTATACTACAACCAGTGCACCAAAGGGAACAGGAACATAGACTTTTTCTTCCTATCAATGAGACACTTTGCCCTAGTGGTGCTGCCTTGTAGGTCCCCAGTGTATGAGGAGGCTCTTGGCCCTCATATGACTTCTGAACTCAGGTGGGGGACTGATATGTAGGGACACTCCACTCCGGAGGAGTGTGATGGAAGGGAGAAGGGGTAGAGGGTGGGAGGGTGGGACTGAGAGGGGTGGAAAGAGGACACTGTGATGGAGATATTATCTGAAGTAACAAATAAATATTAGAAAAAAAGAAAAAGAAAGAATTTGAAATTGGATATGAATCGGTGACAATTTTTTTTAAACTTTAAAAATTCGGATTTTTCTGTTATTATATTCTACTTATGTGACTCCCAGTGTGGAATACCTGGAGAGAAAGAAGCATGACTGCAGAAGAATATATGGCAAGTTTTTACCAGATGCAAAAGAGAAATGCAGAGTGAATGGAAACTTGCCTGGATGCCTGCACCTGTCTGCACTTTGGATAGCTTCTCAGCCTCTTGGATGTAGTCTGTAAATCCCATAGGGCTTGAGACACACATGGCCTAAATATTTCAATTGTGTCTTATAGTTGTATTTACTTAATGCACAATTGCTATAAAGATGAGGTCATTGCCACAAAAAATAATGTGAAATGATATGTAAACTTTGTCATTTCTGTGATCAAAATTCCTGAGACAATAACTGAAAGGAAGGAAGGAAGGAAGAAAGAAGAAAGAGAGAGATAGAGAAAGGCATTTTGCCTCTGAGCTTCAGAGGGTCTGTCTGTCTTGGTAGAGACGAGTGTATTAGCTACTTTTCTAGTTGCTATGACAAAAGTAACATAATGAAGGACAGGTTCATTTTGGCTCATAGTTTGAGCCTGTATTTAATAAAAAAAAGCATCTAAACCAAAATAACATAAGACAAAATAAAAACACAAAACAAAAAAGAATAGAACAAAACAGTTTTATTCAGAGTGAAAACACAAGTCAGACTGAGACTTCTGATGAGATGTGATACAATTTAGTTATTATTATTTATTATTATTAAATATTGCTTTCACCCAATAAATGTGTGGTAATCTATAAGACGAGAAAGGCAAGATGAATACATCTTCCAGTACATTTTGGCAGGTCAACATAAAGTCTTCAGTTATGTTTTTACTAGAAATACCCCCAAATTATCATATCTTGTTATTTGTGCTTTAACATTTTATTTTGTCAAAAAAAAAACAGTCTTTCTGGTAACTTGGCACTTACATATCACCCAGTATATGGCTTATTAACCATTGATTATCATCAAATCTTTGCCCTGGTAAAGGAAACAAATGCTTGAAAACAGTTCTGTTTGCATCCTTTCATGACCAGACTTCACTCAGCACGTACGTCAACACATACCACTCGCAACGGTGAATCCATCCATAGTGTCACAAAACTCCTTCTCAATCAAAGTATGGAAAATTCTTTAAGTAGTTTATGTGAATGAAACCTGTGTGGGAAAGGTATGGTCACTGAGAGGCCCCAGTGACTCAGGTTGGATTCAGACTTCTCCTCCAGAGCACCTCAGAGCGGATGACAAGTTGACTCTAAACCAGAAAACTGAGCCATCAAGAAGGCCGATTGACGAACCACTTGAAGCATACCATGTAGAACCAGAAGAGAACCTTACATTTGGATCTTCAGCCCAACAGTAAAGCCAACGATGTGATGTATGCCATTTAATCTGGTTGATTTCACATTGAGATTCAAAGCATCATCTTGAAAGGCTGCTGGATGCCATGCCAAAGACAGACTCAATACTTAACTCTCAACTTTAAGCTCATTTCCCAGCCGCACAACTCCAAAAATCTGATTTTAAAACAATTACGCTGGCTTCCAGGGAATAATTACTTTAATGAGCTTTTAAATATTTTCCCCGTAAGATTTGACCTTGCTGTAAAGTCTTTATTGCCTATTTATGTGGTGACAGGGCATCAGACAGACACTGTTCCCGAGTCTTATTAAGCACCAGGAAAATGGTAAATAGATGGTCTAAACAATCACCGGGAAAATTTTGAGGAGGAAATGAAAATTCAATATTTTTAGAACTTACAGAAACAGCTGAAGTAAATGATAAAAACAGATATGTGTATTATGCCAAATTAGCCGTAGAAGGGAGTCTCCAGAAATCTCTAGTCTCCTTTTTATTTCAAGAGAACTCAGGGTGGGAAGCAGTTTGCACTTCAGCGATTATACACATTTCAAAGTAACACTTCACAATCAATTAGAAATGATGCAAACTAACAAAATTAGAAAAAAAGTGAAATTCTGTGACATGTTCAATAAGTCATTACCTTCTACACTCAGAAGAAAAAATTTTGAGTACTTTACATTCATGATTTAAGTTGACTAGTGATAGACTTGACAACCTCATTTAGATTTCTTTCATTACGCTTCGCAACAGTAAGTCATGATCTATACATAAAGTTTTCAGTTACATATATAAAGATATCATCTCGGATGTTTATTTGATCTACACCCGAAGGTATTGTCACCATATAGAAAAGTTGAGGTAGATCCTCAAGACAGATAACAATGATGTACATGCAATTCTTACTAAATTTAAACTGCTGTGGCAAAGCAGCTAGGAGAGGAGTCACTAGCACTTAGAAATCAAACAATAGATATTGAGTTTGAGAAATTTAAGTTGTTCTGTCCATTGTGTAGTTGAACATAGGAAAGTGGGCATACGTTATTATGGAATATTGATACTTAAATCTGTATAGAATCCTCAAAATTTTATTTTTTGTGTGTTTTTCTATGCAAACATTTTTTGAATGCTCACTTTCTGATAATTAGATTTCTATATATTCTAACAAGAACTTTTCCATTTACAAAACAATTGATGTACTTTAGATTATTTGATTCACTCATGTACACATGGAGATAAGGTACTATTATTAACATTTTTATAAAAGGACAGAGTTTAGACAAAATCAATAAATTGATTTTTTTCTACATAGAAAACAGAAATCACAGCAGTCATATATCGAGGAGTGACAAATATGATCATATAATATTCTGGTAAATGAACATAGCTTGAATCCTTTATCCCTTATGCTGACTCTTTCTGGCAGTAATCACTGCAACAAAATACTACTGACCAACACAGACGATGGTGTCATAGTCATGTAGGAGTTTTGTTGTTGCTGTGCCTGGTGATGTAGCTCAGCAGCCTTTGAAAGAGCCTAGAGATGCAGGTTATAAAACACAGAACACTGTGAGCAGAGCTTAGTGGTGAGAGCTCAGATCAGAACGCTGTAGAAATGCAGACAACAAGGACTGTACACAGGAGCGTTGCAGTGACAATTCTCTCTATTTCCAAATGGGACAGCAGCCATTCATGTTACATTAATGCAAACAATGTATCTGCATTCTGTCCATGCCTCGAGCCTTTGTTGTAAGGGGCACTGAGTTTCAGGGCCACAGACTCACTAATCTGGTAGAGCATTTAAGCTATGTTATGTGTAATCTACACTGAGAAAATTCACAATGGACAATGAGGAGCAAAATGAAGAGTTTCACGAAGTTATGAAAAAATCCTTTTTCCATAAAAAGAATATGATTAAAGCTGAAGCTGAGGAGGGCATGGTATATTCTTATTTTACTACACACACACACACACACACACACACACACACTCACACACACACTCACACACACACACTCACACACACACACACTCACACACACACACACACTCACACTCACACACACACACTCACACACACACACACACACTCACACACACACACACACTCACACACACACACACACATATATATGTATATGAAGTAAAATAAAGCACTGGATTGGAAAATAGAAAGCATGTCTTTAGGGTATCTCAAAGATTTAGCAAGATTCTCAGTGGTAAATCTTTGTCAGTCAGGGTTCTCTAGAGAAACAGAAGCGTGTGTGTGTGTGTGTGTGTGTGTGTGTGTGTGTGTGTGGTGTGTGTGTATATGTGTGGTGTGTGTGTATGTGTGTATGTGGTGTGTGTATGTGTGTATATGTGTGGTGTGTGTATGTGTGTGGTGTGTGTGGTGTGTGTATATGTGTGTGGTATGTGTGTGTGGTGTGTATGTACGGTGTGTGTATGGGTGTGGTGTGTGTATGTGTGTGGTGTGTGTATGTGTTTGTGCATATGTGTGGTGTGTATATGTGTGTGTGCATATGTGTAGTGTGTATGTGGTGTGTGTATGTGTGCATATGTGTGGTGTGTGTATGTGTGTGTGCATATGTGTGGTGTGTGTATGTGTGTGTATATGTGTGTGTATGTGCATATGTGTGGTGTGTGGTGTGTGTATGTGTGTGGTATGTGTATGTGTGTGTATGTGTATGTGTGGTGTGTGTGTGGTGTGTATGTGTGTGTGTGCATATGTGTGGTGTGTGTGTGGTTTGTGTGTTTGGTGTTTGTATGTGTGTGCATATGTGTGGTGTGTGTGTGTGGTGTGTGTATGTGTGTGTGTGTGTGTGTGATTATAAACGAGGATTTATTAGAGTGACTCACACTAGTAGAGCCTGGGCAGTCCAACAATGGCTGTGTCAGCAGGCAGTAGAGTCTCAAAGCCCGCATCATTCACTACAGGAGACTGGGGACCTCAGAACAAAGCTGGCAGGTGGTTTAGTCCTGGTCCAAGGGTGAAGGGCAGAGCCTCTGCTGGCACAACTTTTCATGGAAATGCTGGAGAAGCAGAGTCTAACAGCCATGCCCAACAACAGCCACAGCAGACGCGCCTGTCGGGAAGAACAGAGTGATCCTTTCTTCCCAAGGACCTGGCCTATTCTACACCCAAACTGAGCCTTCTCTCCTCAGCTGATAGTCCATCACAGTTAGGCCCAGAGGCGCCTTCACTGATGCACTCACGAGCATTCAGAACTCACGTCACAGGCATCCCTCGCCCATCTAGCTGACAACAACCGAGACTAACTATCATAGCCAAAAGCATATGTGAGATGATTAAGGGGTTGGGGTTATATATCATTTGGTGAACTGCTTATCTCCCCATCATGAGGACGTGAGTTTGGATCTAAATAAGAAACAGGGCACAGTGAATGGCATGACTTTAATCCCAGGGCTGTGAGATAAAAGGCAGAGGCAGAAAAGTCTGTTAAGCTTGAAGGACAGTCAGCCTGTCCTGTTTTAGGCCAATGAAAGACCTTGTCTTAAACTGTGGAATGAAGCTGAGGTCCAACACCTGAGGTTGCCCTCTGACCTCCACAGTCATGCCATGTGCACACCCATGCTGCCTGCCATGTGCATGTGTGCCAAGTTTAAAGAGTATCAGTAGCAAGGCAGGGGTGGGAAAGGAAAGGGCAGCAGGAAAGAAGATGGAAAATGTAAAACAAAATTGGGAACTCACACAGGTCAGTCATAAATGTCGCATGTGGGTCCGTAGGAGTAAGTCATTTCCTAACACATGAGATTCAGATCAGGGGGCATTTGGAGGCAAGACAGACTTGAAGCTATCCCTTCTGTCTTCTGAAGTCTATTCACGTTGCCAGTCACCATAATAGTAAATCTAGGGTTTCAACAGGACCAAGCTCTTCCTCGTTCATGATGCACCTAGTATCTTAGAGCTACACTTATTATCTCAGGGGTTGCTAAGGTCAGGAATATGCCATGACTGTAGCTACATCACCTGTCACTGGTTCCATTAGCTCAAAGTCAAGGTGTCAGGAATGGTTACAATTTATTGAAGGGATGAGTATTTCTGCTACATCCACAGGTTGTTGCTAGAATTTGGTTCCTTGCGACATAACACTGGAGCCCTCAGCTAGAGTCGTCCTGCAGCTCCTGAGCATGAAGCTCATCTGCCTACCATGGTGCTTTGCTTTTTCAAAGCCAGTAGCCGAAAACTCTTTTGGCCCACTCAGGGTGCCCTCTATTTGGATTAGCTCAAAAATGAATGAGTTAATGACCTTAATCTTCAAAATCCCTTCATCTTCTTAATAATCTGATCACAGTAATGACATCCCTTTGAAATAGCAAGGGGATTTTCCTCTTCTCTCTTTTCATTTCTTAGATTGGGTCTCCCTTTGTAGCCCACACTCCTGTAGACGTGTTCTGCTTCTCTCTTCAAAGTTTAGGGACCACAGGCAGGAGGCACCACACCTGGATGACTTCTAATCCTGAAGTGTTAGAATGATGAGTTTGACAATAAGATTTTTAAAAATTAAACAAAACTCTGAAATCAAGAAAAATGTCCAGACTTCAATGAATTCTTAAAACACCTGATAAATAACTTTTATACACGCCCTTTACTGGGAAAATAAACGTACAAAGTCTCACCAATGCACCAAATACTTTGAAGCATTCCCTCTCAGTTGAACTAAAACTTTATTGAACAAAACTGAACAAAAGCCCAGGGTGTGCGTATGTGTTTTTAGCCAAGATTTTATATGTGCAGCTACAAGATGAATAAGACAAAACCGTAACATTTCCAGGAAGAGAAAAAGTCCAAAGATTCCCCCATATCAGGGTCTGCTGCAGCACACTGCTAAGATTCTGGAGCCCTGGCTGCCTGTTTTGAACAACAGCACAGCCTGGGATGGCTTAGCTCTCCTCACCTGTGCCCGCACTGAAATGAAAAGTTATTGCTCGGTGTTTTCCGGGATTAGTTTGAGCTTCTGTTTATCCTGAACAGTAGATAGAACAGGGTTGCTACAAGATAGTGACATTCGGTCAGCTTATCCAAAACAGCAGCGTAACACTATTCCCCCGCAACCCCCGCGGGCAAACTTCCAAACGTGAGTTCTCATGAGTAATGGCGGTGACCAGTGTAAAGATGCTCTGATCCGAAGGATTCCGAAGGCTTTGCGAACCTAAGCGTTGATGCTCAAGGGCAAAGTTTACACGCAGCTGTTGGAGGTAACAGAATAGCACAGTGATACCTCCCATCAAAGGCAGATTTAAGCCCCTGAAAATTTCAGTATGTCATGGGGAAAAACAGGTTTTGGAAAACCAAACAACAATTATATATTTGTATTACATATAATATGACTAAATATAATATATTATATATATAACATTATATACAAAATATTAGTATATTTGGTATGTATTATATATTGTAAATATGTATGATACACATATGTTGCTCTTGGCTGCATGTATCAGGCTAGCTGGCCTGAAAGCTTTCAGGGATTCTGTTGTTTCTGCCTTCCATCTTGCCATGGGTTCATATGTAGATTGCATATGTGTTCTTCAGCATCTAATGATCTGAACTCTGCTCTTGTTCTTGTATGGGAGGCATGCACTTGCATACTTCGTCCACTGAATCATCTCCCTAGTCATCCTATATTATAATTAGTTAGTTTGTCATATTAACTTCTTGTTATTATCTTTTATTCATCATAAACTCTCACTCTCACTGAAATAGACGCAATATGCTATATTGTTTTAGTATATGGATGAGTACATCAATAAGCACCCAGCTGTCTAGTTAGGGTCATTTATTTGTTTTGTCATGTAAACTGGGACTCTTCAGAGGATGGAAGAAGGGACATTTAGTAACTATTCTAGGCCAGGAAGTATCAACCACAAATGTCATAGACTAGTCTGAGCACTCAGTCACACTGCAGCAAATGTGGGATTTTGTTTTGTTTTGATGTTTGAGTTAAGATAAATAAGAACTCCTTCATTGTGACCTGATTCCCAAGACCTATCTCTGAGCCTCACTTGCCACTCCCCCAAGCCATTCTTTTTTCAATAATTTATTTTTTATTTCTTCAAGTTACATCTCAATCACAATCCCCTCCCTACTCCCCCCTCCAGTCCCACCCTTCCACCCTCTTCCCCTTCAACCCCCCATCCTCTACCCTTTTTTTTTTTAGTTTAAGGTATATCTTTTCCCCCCAACAGCTCCCCCTTTCAGCCCAACAAATGGTTCTTTCTCTTATAACAATAAATACAATACAAAACAACAGAAATAAATAGGCCACAATTATGAGAGTTATATGGCTTAGCATACATTCCCAGTGTCCAGTCCATATGAATTTGGCACCTGACTTTAACATTCTACTATCTAACCATCTCCGTGAGTTTAAAGTTCTATATCTAACTCAGCTTTCATACTAACTTGCCTCACAATTTTAAAAACATCTTCTTAGATCCATAACACCAAGCCTTTCTTTCAGCATATTTATATGGCACACTATGTCTGTTCTCAATGATAATTAGATGAACCCGTTCCCTGTGTCAGATATTGTTATAGTAACTGATAAACTGACACAGCTAGATGCTTGTGCTGTAGCCTGTGGGGGGCATATACCCTTCAGTTAATTAATCACATAATCACATGCTTAATGACAACCTTGAAGAGAGTATCAGTGACAATCATCCAGTGTCTGATGGCACACCAGGCATCTCACCTACCCCTGTTGCATATTAGGTCACCTGGAACTGCATTCTACCTTCCACGTAAACTAAACAGTGAGATTCTTAATCATCAGAGAAATGCAACCCAAGAGAACTCTGAGATTCCATCTCACACCTGTCAGAATGGCTAAGATAAAAAACTCAGATGACAGCACATTCTGGTGAGGGTGTGGAGAAAGGGGAACACTCCTCCATTGCTGGTGAGAGTGCAGGCTTGTGCAACCACTATGGAGGTCAGTCTGGCAATATCTTAGAAAACCTGGAATAGCTCTATCTCAAGACTCAGTCCTGGACATACATACATACATATCACTCCTGGACATACATCCAAAAGATTCTTCACCAAACCACAAGGACATCTCCTCGACTATGTTCATAGGAGTTTTATTTGCAATAGCTAGAAACTGGAAACAACCCAGATATCCTTCAACAGAAAAATGGATTAAAAAAAAAAAACTGTGGTACATTTACACAATGGAATACTACTCAGCTATCAGAAACAATGAAATCATGCAATTTGCAGTCAAATGGATGGAACTAGAAAAGCTCGTCCTGAGTGTGCTAACCCAGAACGAGAAAGATGTATTCACTTATAACTGGATTTTAGCCATATAGTACAGGATAACTATCCTACAACCTACAGACCAAAGAAACAAGAACATAGACTTTGTTACTTGTTAGTGGGACACTTAACCCTAGTGGAACTGTCATATAGGCCTCCAGTGCAAGAGGAAGCTCTTATCCCTCATCTGAATGATGAATTAAGGGGGGCTGATATGTGGGGCTGATTCTGAAGGGGCACCAGGCATCTCACCTAGCCTTGTTGCATATTAGGTCACCTGGAACTGTATTCTACCTTCCTGTGGGCTGTACTTCACACCAGAGAAGTAGGATAGGAGGGAGAGGGTGAGAGGGTGGGACCATGGAGTGGAGGGAGGGGACTATGACAGAGATGTAACTTGAATGAATAAATAAACATAAAAAAACATTTTCTAGATGTAACAGATAGACTGAGACCCATAGCTTACACAGGCAATGGGAACTTGTGAAGTTTTGGTTTTGGTTTTGGTTTGGTTTGGTTTCTGCCATAACCTGGTGTGTTTTAAATGCTGTATTCGTATACACCAGAGCTCTTTGTTATTGGGTATAGGGAATTTTTATGTTTTATAAAAATAAATTTATTCATTAAAAATCACACTAACAAATAGCTACAGGTAATATGTGCCTATTAATAGTAAATTCAGGCAATTATCTCATGTTTTCAGTTGTTGTTTGATTACTATTATATTTGTTTTGATTTTTGTGGTGATATTGAGTATGGTTTTGCTATGTACCTCAGGCTGCTCTTGAACTTGCTATCCTTCTCCCTCTGCATCATGAGTACTGAGATTATAGGACTATTCCACTAAGCTAGAAAAGTTTATTTATTCTATTCTTATGTTTACATGTGTGATTTAAACATTATTTTTCATCAGAATATGTGACTTGGTTTAAGAATACTTCTATTGTTTAAATATTTTAGTTAATTTTTCCTGCTTCTAAAGATGGCCCAAAGTCCTGGCAAGGAAAGAAACATAGAATATATGTATTCTAGATACTAGCTCTTCAAACACCTTTATTAATTATTATGCAGTGTTCTTCCATTTCTATTCTAAGCTACAGAGATGCTAATCCAGGCCCACAACAAAAGTTCTGGAACAAATTGACTCCATGGAGTGTTTTCTATATATCAGATTTATTCTAGAAACCTTGATTTGATCCCGAATCCTAATGATGTTTTAGCGCACAGTTCATATGTTCACTCTACTGTATAAGGTTTATAATATTCTTACGTTTTTAAAGCATATGAAAATATATTTTAATTTTAAATTTTCTTGCCCTTAGAAATTATCTCTGAGATGGTCTAAATTTTTTTCTAATACAATGAAGGGGAAGTCAGCAACATCATATTCTTCTTTTACCGAACAATAATTCTGGACTCAATAGCCTCTGTCTCAAAAGCAGGCGCAGAGGTTCTATGCTACCATCACACAGCAAGACCAAACAATATTCAATACTGCTCATGATTATTTTCTACATCGAAAGCTGCAATTTTGTGGTCTTCCAACAACAGAGGAAAATACAGAGAATTGTTATTATTGAATGGTTAGTAAGCTAGATCCCAGTTGACATAGAATTTCATTTTTCAGAAGGATTCTAGTTTTTATACCTCCGTGAAACATTGTCTGATATTGACTCTTTCACTGGGAGCCAGGAAATAATTTTTTCCCCTAAGTAAAAAGGAAATTGGCTTCAAGGAAATTCATACTAGAGTAGTAGCAAGATTTAAGCCATTCATATTTTTTCATATACCACATTTTCTTGGTTTCTATGCTGTATCTTTTGTTCTTGAAATGTTTCCAAAACATCTAGTGGAAAACAAAACAATGCAATGTGAACCTTGGAGTCTGAAGCCCTTCGTAAATAATCAATCAACAATCAAGTATTTATGTGAGCACTTAAGATAACAGGTCAGACCCAAAGCTCACGGCAAAAAAAAAAAAAAAAAAAAAATTCTCTGAGTTTAAAAACCGCAGTTGTTCTATATAGTCGTAAATAAAAGCCAGCTATGAACTTTGGGTAGAGAAAGGACTAAAAGTGATTCTTGGAAAAGCATATTTCTAATCTAATTAGAAATAAAAGTAATATTTTTTACTTTCTAATATATGATTCTATATATGTGGGACGAGTGGGACCGCCAAAGGATGTCTAAAGGGGTGGCTCAAGGTTATAGGAAAATCCCCAAGGAATTCTTGCAACAACATCCTGAAACCAGAGCTCCCACAGAACAGAGTCACTGTGGTTTCCTCAGTGGAGAGCCTCTGTGAGTGGCATTTGGTCGGTTTTAACTCCAGCGGATTGGGAGGAGAACTGAGTGCAGCAGAATGCTTTCAGCTTTGAAGAAGAGAGTTACGAGATTTCCTCAAGTCCACCAACTATTCTCCTCTTTGCTAACATCCCTGCTGTATCAGAAGATATACGGTGCTTCCTTCAACCTTCAAAATGAGTTTTCCGTGTATGCTATCTTGTAGATTCAAGGTCAAAAATTTATATAAAGAATCTGAATGTGGAGCCTGTGCAAATGAGAGCTGAAAGGAGAGCATGTATTTTTTATATTTTTGGTTGTGAGCCTAGCCTTTAACGGCTGAGCCATCTCTCCAGCCCAGAGAGCATGTATTTTTTATCAAGAAAAAGAATGTGTGCACCATAAGAAATACACTGTTCAATTGTGCAGTCAGGGTGTGGGTGAGGCGTGAGGCATGTGGTCTAGTAGTGGTAGACCCAGATAAAGTACTTACCTAAAATTTCTCTCACTGTCTCAACTTATCAATTGACCTTTTAGTGTAACTTTAAAAAAATTATTTCTCAAATTAGGCTATAGATGTGGTAATATAATCTGTAGTAGTGAAAATTCTAATGGGGTTTCCTCTAATTCATAAACATCTAAAAGAATAAAAGGACAAAAATAAATACATAAGAGATCTGTATTGCATTGGTTGCAGCAGAACTTTTCTACAACAGGTAACCCATGATGCAATGTGAATGAAGGACTTTGGAGAGAGTTGTCCTGATGCTGATTGACCTTATGGGTTTTAATTAACACGTGCATTCTAGAAAGCACTAAAGGAATTCAGATTTTTAAATTAAAAAAAATCTTCTTTGACTCTCAACCATTTATTTTCTAATTACACATTGAGCAAATGTTTTTCTTTTTCTTCTCCTCTTCCTCTTTCTACTTCTCTTCCTCCTTTTTCTTCTTGCCTGTCGTTTTTGCAGGAGGTGAAAACACAGCAACTAACCAGATGGACAGATTGCACCTCAGAAACTTGCAATCTCCCAGAGCCAGAGGATAACAGAAAACTATCCATACACAATAAGGAACATGTTCCAGAAAGTGATACAAAGAGTGAAGAAAATACACTGAAACAGTACATCAAAGAGATACAAAAGGACTGTGTATCTCATTGTCATGTTTAAATGCATTTAGCTTTCAGCCTGAATGTGGTGATTGGCATTTTCAGCTGTATTAGAGTACAAAAGGATTCAAATCATATTGTGGCACATGATGTGTTAGGTGGCAGGAATCCAAACAGGAAAACCAGGGAGAACATAATGTATGTCAGATAGAGGAGAGGGGGGATATCTAAATGAGAACTGAGATGGTTTCAAAGAAAGGCAGAGATTTTTTTTTTTGTCTTGTTTTTTTTTTTTTTTTTTTGTTTTTCGAGACAGGGTTTCTCTGTGTAGCCCTGGCTGTCCTGGACTCAATTTGTAGACCAGGCTGGCCTCGAACTCGCAAAGATCCGCCTGCCTCTGCCTCCCAAGTGCTGCCCGGCGTAAGGCAGAGATTTTTAAAGGACATTATTTGGACATACTGCTGGGCACCCTTAGATTCCAGGAGAGAAATTCAAGGTGAGTCCTGGGCTTTTGACCTATATGGGGTCATTTTATGAGAAGAGGATCAAGCTGTCCTTGGTAACATGGGGCTTTGGGGAAGGCAAGCAAGTTGTTGCTTTGATTCCAGTGAATTTGGTGGCTTGCTAGACTTTACAATGCCTCAGTCACTAAAGGTGAAGTTGTATGCATAAGCTTATATTAGGACTTCAAGGGAGAGGTCGGGACTGAGATTTAAGTATAGGAATTGTCTGCATTCTGAATGTAATGGAGTGACCAGAAATGTGGAGGTTAAAATGAAGTATTTAAAATGTATATGCAATGAGTGGGAAAAAATACATAGATATAAGTCTACGAATCAATCATGCTTTACTGTGTGTGTCCAGTAGAATTATGAATAAGCTAAATAATATTTTAATGTATTTAGATTTAGAAACTTTGTACAACAAACAAATTGTCCTTAAGATTGGAAGAATGCTATTCTACTCCAAGTAGAAGATGAGCATCGAAGAATCTCCAGTGGGAGATGATTGAGTTGGTGGTAAGCCTTTCTCTTGGCAAGAAAAACCCCTTGCTTCAACTGTAGACAGAATGCTGTCCAAAAAGGACAAAACTTGGAAGCAGGTAAGTCGACAGCCTAGCTCTGCCAAGACAGGGCAGGTAAGTCCTTCATAATTCCTGCTCTACAATCAATATCTGTCAGAGAAACGGGTCCAAATGGCTGAAGACTGATGCTGTAATGTATGGAGAGAAAATGGGAACTGTCCAGGCAGCCACTGGTATGTCATTTCTTAGTTTTGGAAGCTGCAGGCCCTGCACTTCCTATATAATCATACATATTTATCCCTCTCAGGTCTCTGAGGTGGTTGAAGAATAGATAGCTAGAGTCTCATAGTTAAATTTTGAGTTGTTTAGGAATCAAGAGGGTGTTCTGGATCTAAGAAGATTTTTTTTTTTTTTTGGTTTTTCAAGACAGGGTTTCTCTATGTAGCCCTGACTGTCCTGGACTCACTTTGTAGACCAGGCTGGCCTCGAACTCACAGAGATCCACCTGCCTCTGCCTCCCAAGTGCTGGGATTAAAGGCGTGCGCCACCACCACCTGGCCTAAGAAGATGTTTTTAAAGTTGTGATGCAAGTTAGTATGAAAGCTGAGTTAGATATAGAACTTTAAACTCATGGAGATGGTTAGATAGTAGAATGTTAAAGTCAGGTGCAAATACATATGGACTGGACATTGGGAATGTATGCTAAGCCATATAACTCTCATAATTGTGGCCTATTTATTTCTGTTGTTTTGTATTGTATATATAGTTATAAGAGAAAGAACCATTTGTTGAACTGAAAGGGAGCGCTGTTGGGGGGGAAAAGAAATACCTTAAACTAAAAAAAAAAAAGGGAAGAGGATGGGGGGTTGAGGGGGAGGAAGGTGGAAGGGTGGGACTGGAGGGGGGAGTAGGGAGGGGATTGTGATTGAGATGTAACTTGAAAAAATAAAAAATAAATTATTTAGAAAAATTAAAAAAAAATAAAAAAGAACTGGAAAAAAAGATTGGAAGAATGAAATTTTATGTTTTAAAGACTGTAAAAAGACTAGGGATAAATTAAAACATCTAATACAAGCAGTTAGAAATTATATCTAGACATTAATTAGTTCAACTTTCTCTTTGTTCACCTGAAGCGTTTGAAGATGTAACTCCTTGGTAGACAGCTTGGCTGTCGTACACAAGGCCATGTGTGCAAGTCTCAGCACCAGTGGGAAAGCCTGAAGTCACATAGAGGCAGCATGGTTTATGTTGCTTTCTGTCATGGGTACATCCCGAGAACCTGTGCACTGTAAACTCAGTGTCAATAGTGCATGGAAGAAGCCTTTAGGGGGTAATTAGGGTTGATGTGGGTCATGATGGTGACTCTCATATTGGTACCTGTGCCTTTGTGGGATCAGAGACCCAGGCTGGAGTGATGCCTTTATCCTGTCATGCAACACCCTCTACCATGTTGTAATGCAATGTAAGGTCCTCACCAGCAGCTGAGCTGATAACAGCAGCTCAGAAACATCCCTGTCTCTAGGACTACTCTTTATAAATGGCCTGCTCCGTGGAGTCAGTTACAGCAACAAAAGCAGATGAGGACACTTCACCACTATTAAAATCATACATGTGTGGTCTAAACACATGTTTGAAACTACAAAAGAACAAAGGAAAATAAGTTTGTCCACTACCAACAATCCTGTTTTATACTGTTGGTGGTATATTCCTGTCTTTTTTTTTCTTTTAAATCTTGCTATAAAACCAATGTGTTATTAGTCCCTCAATGGTGTGTTTTTTATCCGAGGTCAAAGGAGGTTCACCACTGCACATGGTCTCCCGCCCCGTGATAGTGATCTACAACACTCGGCCTCCATGATTCTGCAGCAATCTAGGCTCTCACTGGAACCTTTCATTTTCACTTTAGTGCCATAAAACTGCAACCTCAAATTTATTGCAATATTTACATATATGACAGCTGTTAAAACTACTGTAGTTGAAATACACTGTGGGAATAGTGAGAAGGGCAAATACATATATAAACACACACACACACATACTTTCATGTAGGTAATTTATGGTAAAGTTGAACTTCGTTTCCCCCTGTGGTAAAAATGGAGATGTGTACTGATATTTACATAATTAAGGTAGCTAATCCACTCACTCTTGCATGTTAATTTATTAATTTTCAATTGTATTTACTGACAAATTTATGACCAACCTTCTATGTGCCGGGCAGAGAGCTAAATGTAGCAAAGTCAGAGAAAATGACAGACACATGAAGAAACAATGTCACATTATGGTGAGGACTGTTGAAAGCTTACTACGAAAGTGCTTTGGAATCATAAAACGGTATGGGAGAAGGTGCCCTGGAGCTAAGCATTGGATGAATGAGCCTTCCTGGGGCAGGAGAGATAGCCTGCACACCCATGAGGAGTTATGAGAGGAAAAACACATGACCGGAAGTAAAGCTCTGACAGGAAGTTTGATTGGCCTCTGATGATGGGTCTTTTCTGTCAAGCTAAGGAATTCGGATGACGCATAAGATCAAGGAAGATGCCTAAGATTTCACGGTATTGGAGACTGTTGGGGACTACATGGGCAGGCAAACTGATTCTGGGGCAAGGGAGGATGGGTCAGATTGTCAAGGAGCCAACAACAGGAGCAGTGGGAAGAGGCTGTGCTCAGAGCACGAGATACAGAAGAGTTGGGAACTTTAGCGACGGCCGAGTATAGGGAGGGGAGAAGATCTAATCAGCAAGAATACCAACATTTAGTGACTGATTAAGGGACAGCAGGAAAAGGAAGACAGAATACAGAAAAGAAAAGTTTCAAAAAGAAAGATGGGAGAGAAAATCAGAAAGCTTGGGAAGCAAAGTGAATAGAGTAATAGTCAAACCGATGTTTTAAAATAATAAATGAGATACAAACATTTAAATAGAAGGGGGCATTATAGATAAACAGAGAGTGTTTCACTTTTGTGTAAATTAAAGCCAATGCGTCTGAATAATATTTTGTTTAATCCTTGTTTGGACTAGAAGAGGAAAAGGGGTTGATAGGAGCTACGCTCTTACCTGGATTAATTGTATACCGTAAGAAAGGTGAACGGGACTTGAGAATGACAGAAATGAAGTGCTTAGCACAACGATATTAATAACCTTGACCTTTCGTCTTTCAGACCAACAGAATATATGTACACGCAGGCATATACACACATATACACATGCACACACACAGGCACACACACATACATATACACATGCACACACACATACATACACATTCACATGTGCATACACATGCACACACACATAAACATGCACATGCACCAGTGCATACATACACATGCACACACTTCCACACAAACTCACATATATACACACTTCCACACACAAGCACACCACACACACACACATGCACACCCACATGATGATAAGAGGTCTTTCTAGATCAGCCTATTCAATAAGACATCAGACATCCTACAGTAGCTATCTCTAAGTTCAAGAGCTAGAGAATCCAGTAGCTGTTCAATCCAATCTGAAGTTGGAAGCCTCAGATCAGAGGGAACCAACAATGCGAGCTCGGTTCCAGGGCTACAGTCATTGAAACTGCCCAGGGAGTCACTGATAGGAAACCAACCTGAGAGGCTGAGGAAGGTGATGTGTGTGAGTGAGTGAAGGTGGCAGTGGTAGATGATGATGATGATGATGATGGAGGAATGGAGATCGTCCCCACAGTACCTAGGTTCTCCCAACTTTAGTTTTTGTTCCATCCCCTCCACTCCGTCCCATTTGTCAGACTGTTCCATCTACATTCAAAGTCCGGTCTTTCTCTCAAGTTGTCCATTTCAATAGTCCCAGGCCGTGCTTTTTCAGACTTGCCCATCCTGTACTTCAATCACGTTGAGACTCAAGAGTCAGGACCAAGACTAACTGTCATAAACCACTAAGAACATTCTGAGGCCAGGAAGAGAACTGATCCTGAAGGAGAAAGACAGCTGTCACTCTAGCTCTGCAGGAGTCTTGTACTCTGACTCTACTGACTTGTACAGGTACGAATGGGCAAATCACCTGAGGTTTACTTTTTTGAATTTCCATTTCTAATACACAATAGAGTACAATGTGTTTTCTCTGCCTCCTCGGTGGGTTTTGTGAGGGGTAAATGATCACACGAGGAAAAGGGTACCATATCTCATCATTATTATTGCTTAAGACCTTGGGACCTTACAGAAATCAAGACGCTTGCTTACTTATTACCAACAGACATCTGAAACTGGTGACCTAAAAAAATCTTTGACTTAGATGATCGAGTTTTACTCATCTGAACTCATATGTTGAGCATCATGACAAAAATCAGGAACAAAAAACTAGACATAATCCTTTGGGTTTCTACTCATTAAGCCTAATATGATCTTAGCCATCAGGGTCAGTTTGCAAAGCAGATTTTAAGGAAGCAAAATTCCTTGATTTTATGCTTTCTACACACAATAAGGTAAAGAGAAGGCAAGGGGAACAGACCTCATGGTTAGATGTAACTTCCTCCCATTAATTTCTTCAGGACAGCTGCAGAAACTGTATGCGAACTAACAGCCAACTCTAGAAAACCTGGTTTACCTTTCAAGATCTTCACAGCCTTGGCCACGTAGATGGCCCAGCTAGTGAATATGCCTCCTGACAAGCCTGAGTACCTGAATGTAATCCCCATGTGGTAGGAGAGAAATGACTCCCACAAGTTATCCTCTGTCCCCACCCACACTCTATACACACGCATGCATGCGCACTTTGTTATATGATCAATATTTACCCTGCCTCTGTGCTGCAGAGAGACACCTTCCCTGACTACACACACAGGATGCTGATGCAATGCCTGATCTTATTCTATTCTCCTACTTTGTGACAAACACCAGCAGATGTAGAAAATATTCATTTCTTACCTGTTTCCATCCATGAGAATCAGGCTTTCTGTTATGTACTATATTATAAGCCTACTGCAAGCCAGCTATAAGGAAGATTTTCAGCAAATAATTTTGAAAGATGAATGACCGCATCCATAAATGGATATAACAATTCCAAAGGGCTTGTGTTCTTGGAAGGAGTTTCAAAAGAAGTATGAGGGCTATGACCCAAGATGGGGGTGAGGGAAGAATAAAAGAAGGAAAGAAAGAAGGAAGAAGGGATGAAAAAAAGTGCAGAAGCAGGAAAGGAGAGAGGGGAGGAAAATAAATTAATCCAGGCAGCGGATGGGCTGTGTAACCTTTAACCAACAAGGTGAACTGAACAGCAAATGACTATGGAACACTCTGGTAGGGGACTCAAGACATATCTCTGGCTTTAGGCTTATGTTTGGTGTTAAGGATGGAAATCTGCTCAGGAGGCTTGTACTGATTCTTCTAAAGGAAACTTCATGCAAAACATATTTTCTGGGGCATGATGATGGCTGGGTTGGTGGCCAGCATTTCATTAAGATGCACCTGGCCAATAATTACTATACCATTAAGTATTAACTAAAAGACCAGATCTGAAGCTAGTTTTTTAGTAATTTTCAGGATATGGTTGTTGATATTTTCCAGTAAAACTATGCTTTCTCAAAGGGTATACATAATACAAGAAGGCTTCGTAGTGAAATTTTGATACTGTCATTCTTATTTCAAAAGTATTTGTCATTATTTACTCATCCAGAAGAAAAGCATCTTTGTGTTCATGGTGGCAGCTTTTATACAAAAGCTTCATGGTGCAGAGAAGTAGCATGACTTTTATGAATGTTTAAAAAGTTGTATCCATTTTAAAAATCTTGCATAAACAAAGTGTTTCCTCCTTAAGTATCAATGATTTGTCCAAGTCCTACAAATAGTCATAGCTGAGTGTACCATGAATTAGAAAAGGATACTTCTCATCAACAAAAGCAAGTGCTCAACTAGTATTATGAAATAAAGGCCTTTAAAACAGTCGCTTGGAGTTGATTTGGAAAAAAAAAACGCTCTCCTGTCTGTTTCTGTTAACGCCCACATGAGTTTTACTAGTTGCAACTGAAATCACAAAAACCAGAGTTTGATGCTTAGCTGGCAAGAAGCCAGGATAATGAAATTAATAACATATGCTGAAGACCCATTTGTAACAATTTTTCCATTAAAAAAAATGAGGCAGCTCAAAGCTACTGACAGGGCCTTCCCCCTAGAGTGGGGCCCCATTCCTTTATGTGTGTGTGCGTGTGTGTATGTATGTGTGTGTGTATGTATGTATGTGTGTATGTGTCTATGTGTATGTGTGTGTATAAGCGTGTATATGTATGTGTGTGTGTGTGTGTGTGTGTGTGTGTGTGTGTGTGTGTGCTGAAGTCTGGGTTTCCTAGCTGCTTTTGTTCACAACTTCAACGTTCAAGCATTCCTATAGCTCTTAAGCAGAAGTTCATTTTATCAGTGTCATTGGCAACAGCACAGCTGCTGCTTTTTCTTCTCCTCCCCCTCCTTTTCCTCTTCTTTTTCTCCTCCTGTCCTCTTTCTCCTTCTCCTTCCTCATCTGTCACCACTATTGGATTCTGCAAATGTCTGTCAATTAGTGACATTTCCCAGAGCTAAGACATGTGTATGAGGACACTTTCTTGGAAAAAAAATTATTTTATTTGTGTGTGTGTGCGTGTGCGTGTGCGTGTGCGTGTGCGTGTGCGTGTGCGTGTGCGTGTGTGTGTGTGTGTGTGCAGGTACTCTCACAGACCAGAAGGATTCTCTGGAGCTGGAGATACAGGTGGTTGTGATCCCCTTGATATGGGTGCTGGGAACCAAATTATGATCTTCTGAGAGAATAGTGATGACTCTTGACCATTGATCCATCAATTCAGCTCATTGTGAGCTTTTTTTTTTTTTTTTTTGTTTTTTTCCAGATAGGGTTTCCCTGTGTAGCCCTGGCTGTCCTGAACTCACTTTGTAGACCAGGCTGGCCTTGAACTCACAGAGATCTGCTTGCCTCTGCCTCCTGAGTGCTGGGATTAAAAGCATGCGCCACCATGCCTAGCTCATTATGGACTTTTAATGGCACAGTTTGGATGGCATTCACTGGTCTCACCTGTCAATAAATAGCATGACGTGGATTCTTCTGCCTAAGACTCTGAAGTTTTCAAATCCCAAAGGCCATGCCCCATAATATGCGTATCTAATTTAGAGAAAAGTCCCGTGGAGCCCTCCAAGACTGTCTTCACTTTATGCACAAGACTGATTATCTAACTTTCAAACATAATAAACAGAAGTAGCTAATTAGGGAGGGAAAATGCTACCAACAGCAGCAAAGACAACTGAGAGCAGAGTAGTCAGAGAGATGCTGAAGCGGGGCAGAGAATAAATTTAGCACAGAACATCATTGTGTGTGTGTGTGTGTGGTGTAGCATGTGTAGTGTAGCATGTGTAGTGTATGCACATATGTACACATGGGTAGATATGGAAGCCGGAGGAAGACACAAGATGCCCTCTATCACTCTGCCCTCTTCCCCTAAGATAGTGTCCCTTATTGCACCAGGAGCTAGACTGGTGGCCAGCATGCCCCAGTGATCCTTCTGCCTGTCCCCTACATTGCTGGTGTTACAGGTATGTGTAGCCATGCCTGGCTTGTCCCTGTTTCTTGGCATTTGAACTCAGGTCCTTCCTCATGCTCACACAGCAATTGCTCTTACCCAGCCCTCTCCTCCCCATCATTTCTAGAAGAAATTTTACCCATTAAACAGCATGGAGAGACATCACAAGATTCCAGGACCTGGGAGACTCTAATTACTGAAGAACAACACCAGATGTTCATATAGATTAGTCCAAGCCATAAAAAAGCCAGATTATATTAAAGTCAAGATATTTATAGTAGTCTTTTGATATGTACAGAGGATTGTTCCTAGGACTCAAGACCTTTTTTTTTATAAGATGTTATGGTTATAATGCCTTCATGAGATCTATATATATTTGCCTATATACCTTAAAACCTACCTATGCTTACTATAATAACTACTTCAATGTAGATTAGATTCTATGTAAACAGGTTTTATACTCCATTGTTTAGAGAATAATAAGGAAAATATCTGCACAGTTCAATATGATTTAGTGGTTGTTCTCTAATATATTTGCTCTGTGATTGCTTGAATCCACAAGCAATGGAGAGACGGTCTCCATGGGTGGAGAAGGCCAGCTATATATGTCTTCGGAACAGCTCACGTTAGAAATGAATTGTGTGGTTATCTGCACAGAGAGCGTGGCGCTCAGAAGGACTCCCAGCAGCAATGGCTGATGGAGTCGTGGGCTGCAGGGTAACTGGGACATGGGTCTCTGGTTCATAAATTTTTTGTTTTGTTGACGCTTTCAAAATGAATGTGTTTTTTCATAATATTTAGATACGCTCTTGGAAAACTGAAGCATCACACAAATTATCAGAGTGTCCCTAACCCAGACAGCCAGGTCACATTCCTTCTTCCTATCATGCGTGCACTGAACTTCCTTCTAACCTGAATCTTAAGAAACTATTAGTTGATGGGTGCTGGAGAGACAGTCTCAGGGATCAAAAACACTCCCATGGCCACTTACAGTCATCTGTAGTTCTGGGGGATTTGACAACACCCTCCTCTGGCTACTGATGGTAGCAGGCATGTGTGTGGAATGTGAGAAAGAGAAAAGAAAGAACATGTAGGATAGATGGCCTTCATGACACACAGGGCAGACTGCAGCTGACAGGATGCCAGGAGGCTAGTGGGTAGAAGCGAGGAGATCAAGGCTTTTTCAGTCTCACTGCTTGGGATGCTGAGGCAACAATATCGCCGTCGGCCAGAGCCACAGATTGAAACCCTGTCTCAAAAGCAGGAAAAAAAAAATTACAAAAGGTGTCCTCAGCCTCCCACTGTGTCTTTGGGCTCATTCTACCCCATCACAGGAGTTAGAATCACAGCTCTTATGTGCCGCACAGTACATATGTGGAAGGAAGAACCAAAGACAGAGTGACGTTATAGTCAGTGAGGTGACCATCCAGAGGTTAAGGTGAAGGGAAAAAAATTAGCAGTGTGAAAATAAAGTGGTGGCAGATAAGTGGTTATAAACATGGTGTGAACGCCACAATGAGTGACTGAGAGAAAAAACACTCCAACCGGACAGAAATACAGCGTGGCACGTCACAAAACACAAATGGAAAGAATGATCCTTACCACAGCCCTTGACTATAAAACTCTGAATCTCTTCAAGATTTCCATAAGGAACCTAAATTCATAAAAGAAAAACAAGAGCTAAGTTTTAAGGTTGCTGAGGGGGAATGAGAGTATTGCCTGTACACTCTTTAGTAAAAACACAAGAACGACCAGTTGAAGGTAAGAAACTAATGTGGAAACAAATAAAAGATTCTACAAACAGGAATAAATCCGGAAACCATAAAGATGAGAAAAAAAAGACAAATTGTTCCTATCAGTTTTACCCCAAAGGACTCTATGTCAATCAAATCAAAATCAACATAGGAGGTTGAAATATTGGAAACAAGAAAGTCATCTTTAAAAAAAAAAGACTAATTTTCAAAACTTTACACTTAACACTAACAATATTTGATATAAGAGGCATTCTTCAAAATACTCTACAAATATGACAGTACATACTTACAAAAGGACTATGCAAGACAATCTATGTTCAGAAATTTCACATAAATGGAAATAGTACTGTCAAGACAACCATGAAACCAGAGGCAGAACTAGCATAGCTCAGAGTCTGAGCCTTTAATGTCAATTAACCTTTGCCTCAGTCACAACATCCCCCACACAAGCAAGCCAGTGCATTCTTCTCACTCAGTTATATGTGGCCACAACCATCCAGTTGAGGATCTCTTATCTGAAATTCGTGGAATGCAAAACTTTTGGGGTTTTAATGTTTTGGACATCGGAATACTGGGAAACCTCTAATGAGATATTTGAAAGTCAGAACTTAAGTCTAAACACAGAACTCATGTTTACTTCGTGTTTTATAGATATACATGATAGGTGGTAATTTTTATATGATATTTTCAGACTTCTGCAACTAAAACCCAGTTCCATGATGTGGTATGTTGCGCTTGTAGTATCATAGCAGTGATCCAAGGGTTTTTCATTCTGAAGCATTTTGCACTCCAATGTCTCAGAATCGAGGTGTCCAGTCTACACTATTTGTCATGCTTACTATGTGTGACCCCTCAGACGATGCTGTGGTTGTGTCATAACTAAGTTATCCTGATTCAAACATGCTTATCTTCATATCTTGATTTCTACATCCATAAAATAGCAACCACCTAACTATGTGTTCTTGCTATGTCGATTTATATTTGCATCTATGTGAAAAGCAAAAGTCATAGACCATATAGTCTGGTATGGTCTGAATGCTTTTGCCCTCCTCACCTCCGACCCCAGCTGTCCCCGCCCACAAGTTCACACTGAGTTTTACTCTCTTGTGCTGGGAGATTGTAAAAATCTCTGGAATAGTAGCCTGAATGGAAGCTGTGCCCTTATAAAAGGATTTCAGGAGAGCTGCCTTGCCCCTTTCCCCATGTAAGGATACAGTAAGGAGACACCACCATCTATGAACCAGAAATGAGGCTCTCATCAAGTCTGAAAGCCTTGTCCAGCCTCCAGAACTATGAGAAGTAAAATTCTGTTGTTCTTAATCTACTGAGGTTGCCTCTATTTGTCTGCTCCATCTTGTTAAGACTGCACTAACTGCTATAGACTACCTGATATACAAGCTGTCTCGGTATTTCAGTGGCTTTTCCCAAAGAAATGTTACTTTTCCTGATCAAATGAGACTTGCATAGAGGGTGTGGTGGTTTAAATAAAAATGGCCCCTTAGACTTAAATATTTGAATATTTAGTTCCCAGGAGGTGGTGATATTTAAGAAGGATTAGAAGGTATGGCCTTATTGGGGTAAGTGTAGCCTTGTTGGAGGAAGTGTGTCATTGGGAGTGGGCTATGAGATTTTAAAAGCCCACACCAGTCCAAATCTCCCTCCCTGTCTCCTCCCTCTTCCTCTCCCCACTCTCCCCATCTTGACCTATGGATTAGGATGTAGCTATTAGATGTTTCCCTAGCACCATATTTGCCAGCTGCCATGCTCCCTGCCATTATGATAATGGACTAAGCCCCTGAAACTGTAATCAAGCCGTCAACAAAATCTTCTCTTGATAAGAGTTAGCTTGGTTATGGTGTCTCTTCATGGCAATACAATCATGACAAAGGCAGTGGGTGTGTCGTAGATCACTAGGCTCAGCTTGGGTAAGTCAGGGAGGGTTTCTTCACTGTGAGCTCTGTGCTCTTTCTGGAGACTATGCCATTGACTCCTTAGGTAAAGCAACAAAACCTCCTGTGATGTTGGGAGGCCCCAGTCAAAGGGAGAGAACTAGGTTTTCCTCCTATTTTGTTACCAGATCATGCCATCACACATGATGGAAGGTGGCAATCAAGAGGAGCCAGGAGATGGAGACCTTTGCCCCAGTCCAGAGTCAGGAGAATACTCTGCTGGGGTCTATTTTTTATATTGACCACGGAATCGGTCTGACTTTAGTCACGACAATAGAAGCAGTTCTAGGTCATTCCAGCGAAAGCGAGTCAACTTAGGACACCAAAGACCATAAAACCATTGTAAGAACACAGTACATAAGTGTTGAGAAAACACTGGACTGCTAAGAAAATCAGAAAGAGCAGGCACCTTTGGGAGCAACCACCTATGACCTCACTGTCTGGGATTCTGAAGCAAGAAGTTTATAGGAATTTTAGACAAAAACCAATGTGTCTTCCTTATGCTTAAATCCATGACCAAAGAGTCAGTAATGGCCATTCCTCTTTTCCTCCTGGCTACTCCCACACAAACTCCCCGGCCTTCAATAGAAGTTTGTTGGCAAGAACATCTGGGAACTGTGCTTGTTAGGTCTCCAATTCCCAACAGACAAGAACAAATTAAGTAGAAATTATTCCAAGATGCCAATACTCTAACCAATAAGGAGAGATATTTCTATATTTTTAATGTAAGGTTTATTTTGGAAATGAGAATGGAAGGGTCTTTGAGTTAAAATCTCGCACATCGGACTATTTTCAGTCACTCATTATTTTTAATGTCTTTTTTAAAACTTTCATATCGCCTTTATTATTTCTAGGTATGGTCCTTGTATGCCTGTTCTCTCCAGGACTTTTAGCATGAAGGGGTGTTGGACTTTGTCAAGTGCGTTTTCAGCATCTAGAGAGATGATCATGTGGTTTTTTTTTCTTTCAACTTGTTTATATGGTGAATTATGTTGATGGATTTTCATTTGTTGAACCATCTCTGCATTCCTGGGACGAAGCCTACTTGATCATGGTGTATGATACTTTTGATGTGTTCTTGGATTCGGTTTGCCAGTAGTTTATTAAGTATTTTTGCATCTATGTTCATGAGGGAGATTGGTCTGAAGTTCTAGTAGCCAAAATCAAATTAAATGGAGAGAAACTTGAAGCAGTTCCTCTAAACTCAGGGGCAAGACAAGCATGTCCACTTTCACCATATCTCTTCAATATAGTACTTGAAGTTCTAGCTAGAGCAATAAGACAGCTAAAGGAGATCAAGGGGATACAAATTGGAAATGAAGAAGTCAAATTATCCCTATTTTCAGATGATATGATAGTATACATAAGCGACCCAAAAATTCCACCAGAGAAATCTTACAGCTGATAAATACCTTCAGTAAGGTGGCTGGATACAAAATTAATTCAAAAAAAATCAGAAGCCCTTCTTTATCAGAAGCCCTTTTACCATTCACGATAGCCACAAACAATATAAAATGCCTGGGGGTAACTCTAACCAAGCAAGTGAAAGACCTGTATGACAAGAACTTCAAGTCCTTGAAGAAAGAAATTGAAGAGGCTATCAGAAGATAGAAATATCTCCCATGCTCATGGATAGGTAGGATCAACATAATAAAAATGTCATTCTGCCAAAAGCAATGTATAAATTCAATGCAATTCCTATCAAAATACCACCACAATTCTTTATAGAGCTGGAAAAAGCAATTCTCAATTTCATATGAAATAACAAAAAACCCAGAATAGCTAAATCAATCCTGTACAATAAAAAAAAAAAATCTGGAAGTATCACCACCCTAGATTTCAAGCTGTACTATAGAGCAATAGTATTGCATGGTATTGGTATAGGAACAAACCAGTTGGTGAATGGAATCAAATTGAAGACCGAGAAATGAACCCACACACCTATGGTCACTTAATTTTTGACAAAGAAGCAAAAACCATACAATGGAAAAAGAACAGCATCTTCAAAAAATGGTGCTGGTCCACCTGGATGGCAACATGTAAAAGAATGAAATTAGACCCATACTTATCACCTTGTACAAACTTAAGTCCAAGTGGATCAAAGACCTTAACATAAGGCCTGACACACTAAATCTATTAGAAGAGAAAGTGGGGAAAACCCTTGAACTCATAGGCACAGGTGACAACTTCCTGAACAGAACACCAACAGCTCAGGATCTAAGACCAACGATCAATAAATGGGACCTCATGAAACGGGAAAGCTTCTGTAAGGCAAAAGACACTGCCATTCTAACAAAATGGCAACCTACAGATTGGGAAAAAAATCTTCACCAACCCCACATCTAATACAGGGCTAATATCCAAAATTTACAAAGAACTCAAGAAATTAAATGCCGAGAAACCAAATAATCCAATCAAAAAAATGGGGGACAGAGCTAAACAGAGAATTCACAAAGGAAGAATCCCTAATGGCTGGGAGACACTTGAAGAAATGCTCAGCATCCTTAATCATTAGAGAAATGCAACTCAAGATAACTCTAAGATTCCATCGCACACCTGTCAGAATGGCTAAGATCAAAAGCTCAAATGACAGCACATGGCTGGTGAGGTTGTAGAGAAAGGGGAACACTCCTCCATTGCTGGTGGGTGTAACCGAACTTTTAAATTTTTATTTAACACTTATTTATTTATTACTAAATTCACTTATAACAAACACCAACAATTTCTTAACTATTAATCCTATAAATTCCTACAACCCCTTTAACCTATCCACTAAACCTATTGATAATTATAACAACTACTTTCATAACCTTTTAGAATGATACAGTCTCTGGGGCAGGTCCTCAGTCGTCAGGAACACAGTCTTTGTTGTAGATTCTTTAACACACTTAGCAGTCCTTTTTCTGGATCTCTCAGATGCAGGTTCGTCAGGGTAGTTGGTTATTGCAGTCTCACCTTAAATAAGGCTTCATGCTTTCTTCTCTGTGGGAGACCCCAGCCGTCTGAAGACCAACTTACTTCTTTTGAATCAGGAACTCAGCTGCTCTGCCTCAGTCCTTAAAGCCAGGCACAGTTTCCTTTAGGCCACTGTTTGGACAGATCAAACCCCTCTAGGCAAAAGCTGAGCCACAGGGTCCAGTCCTTGGCCTTTTGGTGTCTTGCTCAGGCTTTCTTTGCTCACCGGCTTCTTTCTGCTTCAGGGAGAGAGCTGGCCATCAATGGCCAGCCCTTTTTTCAGCAGGACTCTTGGAGCTCTCTAGCATCAGGGGCCTCTTCTTCTCTTCTGGGTTCCACACACTGTCCTCAAATAGGAGGAACTCTGTTTCAGCTTAATTTGGGCTGCTCCCACTTAGCAGCTGAAAACAATGTCAGGCCAGATACTTTGTTTCTTCAAATCCATTAAATCTTTCCTGTTTTCCTGACTTCAACCTTGTTTTTCAGTCTATTGAGTCTTTCCTGTTTTTGCTGACTTCATGCTGATAATGCTCTTCAGGCCCCGAATTAAGAGACAGTATCAGAAACTCCTATATATTTTCCAAATCTAATTTATCTAACCCCTACAGGTGGGAGTGCAAGCTTGTATAGCCACTATGGAAATCAGTCAGGTGATATGTTAGAGAACTTGGAGTAGCTCTACCTCAAGACCCAGCCATACCACTTCTGGGTATACATCCAAATGATTCCTCACCAAATCAAAGGAGGTTTTCTCATCTATGTTCATAGCAGCCTTTTTTGTAATAGCTAGAAACGAAACAACCCAGATTTCCCTCAATGGAGGAATGGAACGCAATTTGCAGCCAAATGGATGGAACTAGAGCAGCTCATCCTGAGTGAGCTAACCCAGACTCAGAAGGATGCACATGGCATCTATTCACTTATAATCAGATTTTAGTCATATAGTACAGGATAACTATATTATAACCAATGCACCAAAGGGAACATGAACATAGACTTTGTTTCCTGTCAATGAGACACTTTGCCCTAGTGGTGCTGCCTTGTAGGACCCCAGTGTATGAGAAAGCTCTTGGCTCTCATATGACTGCTGAACTGGGGCGGTGGGGGGACTGATATGTAGGGACACTCTACTCTGGAGGAGTGGGATGGAAGGGATGGGAGTAGAGGGTAGGAACATGGGACTGGGAGGGGTTGAAAGAGAGCAATGTGATGGAGATGTAACCTGAAGTAATAAATAAATATTTTAAAAAACCTTTTATAACCAGTTAAAAACAATAGGCTGTGAGTGTTTTTTTTCTACAGGTATAAACGTAGAGCCTTAGAAGTTTGCTTGTTGCTATGGTAAATTAACTGAACAACGGTAAGATCCCCCCTAGGAGCTATGGCTTCCCAGCGAATGCTTTTAACTGGATTTATAGTACCAAACATGTATTCCCTCCTATGAAGTAGGTATCAAATATAAACAGAGACTGGTTGGTTACCCGCCTAACAGTTGTGCTGCTATTGTGAAAGAAAAAACATCTTGCTTGGCAGTTACACACTGACGTTTTCAGGGTTCATCACATAAGGCTGCTGATGTCTTTTCTCTGCTAGCAGTCTGCATATCACCCACCGTCTTGCAGGTGAAAGCTAGCTAGCAGGGAAGAAATTTCCAGCTCAGTTCCAGCTTGAGTTCTCTGGATCTTGTAACCAAGATGTGTGCTGTCTTCAGCAATTGGTTTTATCACCTGGTGCTGGTGGACAACCTAGAGGGACTGCAATAGCCTGTATTGGTTTTGGCTCCTGGAAGTTTTGTGTAGTGACCCACAGCTTCTAGGAGCATTTATCAGGACAAGCAGAGTATCTTCCTTGTAACTTTGTTTTAATTACAAGATAGAAGGTTTTATATGGCTTCTTCATACACCTCTCATTATGACTAACCCTCTCCCCTGAGCCTTGTCATCATCCCCATCCCCACTTCTCCTCCCTGCTTAAACCTTTCCACCCCGAGTATTTCCCTCTCTCATATGTTGCCTCCCTTAAGGCACCCCTTTCTAATTTTCTGGCATTCACAATATAATAAAGTTCTCCAATATAAACTCACATAATTAAGAGTGTGAGGTTAAGATCTATGTAGGAGAAAGAACATGCAACATTTGGTTTTGTGGAGGTGGGTTACATCAGTCAATACATTTTCTGGTCCATCTATTACTCACAGATTTTATTTTTCTTTACAGCTACATAAAATCCTGTTGTGTATAAACACATTTTAATTATCCATTCATCAGTTGCTGGGCATCTGGCTCTGTCCATTTCCCAGCAATTGCAGAAAGAACCGCAATGAACGTGGCTGGGCAAATATCTTTGTAGTTGGTTGTAGAGTCAGTTGGGTATAATCCGAAGAGTGGAATAGCTGGGTATATTTCTATTCCACATTTTTTGAGAAACTTTCACACTGCTTTCTGAAGTTATTTCTAAGGTTGTTGCATCAGTACATGCCTAGAAAACAATATGTGCTTCCCCCTTTCTACATCTCTGTTGATGTTTGTTGTCATTTGTATTCTTTTTTTATTATTACTATTGAAAATAATTTCTTCTCTCATACACTACATCCCAACTACTCTATCCCTTCCCTCCACTCCTCCTACTCTCCCAACCTCCCCTCTCCTCCAGATTCATCCTCCTTTCTCTTTCCTCTTTAGACAATAGCAGGTCTCCAAGAAATGGCAGCCAATTGAGGCAAAACAAGATACACTAAGACGAGGCAACAGTCCTCGTATTCAGACTGAACAAGGCAACTCAATAGGAGGAAAAGACTTTTTTTTTTTTTTACTTTATTTTTTATTTCTTCAAGTTACATCTCAATTGAAATCCCCTCCCTACCCCGCCTCCAGTCCCACCCTCCCACCCTCTTCCGCCTCAACCCACCCCTCCCCTTCCTTTTTTTTTAAGTTTAAGATATATCTTTTCCCCCCAACAGCTCCCCCTTTCAGTCCAACAAATGGCTCTTACTCTTATAATAATAAATACAATACAAAACAACAGAGGTAATTAGGCCAAAATTATGAGAGTTATATGGCTTGGCATACAATCCCAATGTCCAGTCTATATGTATTTGGCACCTGACTTCAACATTCTACTGTCGATCTATCTCCATGAGTTTAAAGTTCTATATCCAACTCAACTTTCATCCCAATTTAAAAAGCATCTTCTTAGAACACCCTCTTGATTCCCAAACAACTCAAAATTTAACTATGAGACTCTAGCTATCTATTCTTCAACCACCTCAGAGACCTGAGAGGGACAAATATATCTGATTATATAGGAAGTGCAAGGCTGCAGCTTCCCAATCTAAGAAGTGACATACCAGTGGCTGCCTGGACAGCTCCCATTTTCTCTCCATACATTACAGCATCAATCTTCAGTCATTTGGCCACATTTCTCTGACAGACATTGATTGTAGAGCAGGAGGAAAAGACTTTTAAGAACAGGTTTGAGAGTGAGGGACAAACCCGCCTCCATTGTTAGGAATCTCACAAAAGTACCAGGCTAACACCCGTAACATATACATAAAGGACCTGGTACAGACCCATGCAGGCCCCGTGGTTGCTGCTTCACTCTCTGTGAGCCCATGTGAGCCCTGCTTCATTGATTCATTGGATCACTTATTTTCTTTTTTTTTAAATTTTAATTGATTTCTTCATTTTAGCATCCCATCCACAGCTCCCTCCTCTCCTCTCCTCCCAATCTTACCCTCCCACCCTCTGCCCCCATTCCCCCATTCCTCTTCTAAAGTCTAGTTCTGTATCTCTGTGTGTTGATAACCAGGTTTCCTAGCACCATTTGTCGAAGGCACTGTTTTTTCTTTAGAGTATATTTTTGCCATCTTTGTCAAGACTCAGGTACGTGTACTTGCAGGAACTTGTGTCTGGGTCTTCTACTCTGTTTCACTGGCCTCTGTGTTTATTGTCAAGCCTGTATTTTGTGCTGTCTTTATTGCTGTGGCTCTTTAGTATAACATGAAATTACACAGTGGTATTCCTTTTCTATTTAGTTCCTTTGGCTAGCCTTGTTTTGGATGTGTTGTGTTTCCATACAAATTAACAAAAAAAAATTCCCTATGTGTGCAAAGAATGTCCCCAATTTTTGATGGGGATTGGACAAATCTTCAGATTGTTTTTGAAAAGGCAGCCATATTTGCAATATTAATTCTTCCAACCCATGAGCAGGAAAGATCTTCTCATCTTCCAGTGTCCTGATATTTTCTTTAATTGTAAAGAACTGTAATGTAAAGAATGTATCCCTCTTTAAAATCAGGAAAGGATGCATAGGACCTGGTGTCTGAGGGCTGAAGCACCTTTGCTGTGAGTCTTTTATGAAAGGAGTGTTACATTGTTTGTTTTGCTGAAGACTGAGCAGTGTTGGCTTACACGCCTACTGAACCCTGTTCTGTTACTGAATTCTTTTATTGTCTGAAATACCTTTTCTAGGTAGATAATTATTTCATTCATAGAAGGAATTTAGTTTGTTGTTTCTTTCCCATTTTCACTTCTGTAATTTCTTTCTACATTCTAACTGCATTGTCAGAGATACTAACTTTTTAAAATAATGGGGATGCAATGTATCTTTCTCTAATTTAGAGGGAGTCAAATAGCTTGTTATTGAGATAAAATGTATTTTATTATGTGGAGAAGAAAGTTCAAGGTTGGAAATACGGCTTAGCTGTTAAGAGCACATACTTTTCTTGCAAAGGACCTGAGTTGTTACCAGCATTCCTGTGGGATGGCTCATAACCTTGTATAACTCCACTTCTTGAGAGTTCTGAAGCCCCTGGCTTCTATAGGCACATAAACTAATGTGCAGTTGTGAACACAAAGACACATGCTTATACATTATCAAAAATAAAATAAACCTTTTAAAAATTGTATGTGTCTACATGTTTTTAAACATAAGTATGCCATTTTAATTGTATGAATACCATCCGCATATATGGTAATATTTATAATTTTTATAGACTTATAAACATTAAAAGATATTCTAATGTTAAACATCTTTCCACATCTAGAATTATGTCTTCTATATTGTAATGCTGTATTCTCTCTATTTTTCTCAGTCATGATTTTTTGTAAGTGGTTTGTGATAATATTCATAAATGACAGTCCCAGGAGATGTTCTGGCCAGAGCTATCTGAAAGGATCTCAAGGCATCCACCTTATTATGTTCTTGCCCTTATATAATTTGCTTTCTTTAAGGGCAGATTGGATCCTTGATTGTCTCTTGACCAGTAGAGGGCAAAATGATAGGATCCAGTTCCCACATTTTCACTATATTGTAGACACGTTCCCTTACCTGCAAGCTTGCTGTTAAAGCTCTCTCTATCAATGGCTATGTAAACAAACTGTTCTGAATTCCATGACTATAACAAACAATATAGGGAAAAATCTCTGTTAGGATTTAATATTTGGGTCACCTGTTCTTAATATTTTCTAAAAAAGACTCAGAAACCTCCTTTTAATTAGGTTCTAAAATTGATCAAAGAGCATCTTTTTGTAAATGTTTGTTGGAAATTTCCTAATACTCTTAACTTGTCTGGTTCCTTTTTGAGAAGTTCTTGGTATTTTTTCTCTCATTCCTCTAGATACTTGGAACACTTATATTTTTCTCTTTTTAAGGTAAGTTTTGGTAAACAACACTTTCCAATAAAAATATTATTTCTATCCAAATATTTTTTAGAGTTGAGCAAATTAAGTTAACTCTCTTAATTCATTTCAAACCTTCTAAAAATTCTTTCACTGTGATGTTTAATAAATTTATTATAAAATATAGATTTTGGATTTATTGATAGGCTCATTTGCTTATAAATATTAATTCTTCTCTAATGTTTATTTGTTATTCTTTTCTAACTTTAAAGACACATATTGAGTTCCAATTTTTATTAAATTGATCTTTTTCTCAATAAATATTTGGACAACAATATTTTCTTCAAATGTTTTATTAGCTGTATCAAGTTCTAATATGAAATGTCTTTTTTCTTTGAGGTAAGTTTTCTCTTTGACAAAATCAAAGACAATCCCAAGATATGAGACTTTCTAATATCTGAGCAGTGGGCATATTTTGTTGTTTGCATCTGTCACTCTCTGTTTTGTTATATTTTGAGCAGAGGATGTTGTTTGCATTATTTTAAATTTTAAATAGATTGACATTTATTAATAGTCCAGTATGATTCATCTGTGTAGCATGTTTATAAGACCCTGAAAATAGGATGAATTTTCATGCACACACACACACACACACACACACACACACACACACATGCATGCACACACACAACTTTATGTTCTTCCCCAGGTATTCAAAGATTTTGTTATTGTTGTTGTTGTTAAGTTTAGTATGTTCATTAAAAATATGAAAGGTAACATACTTTGTAGCTTCTTTTCTGTTGTGGGGGTAAAGTATCATGACAAATGCAAAAGAGAGAATGTGTTTACTCTGTTCACAGTTCCAGAAGGTCACAAAAGTAGGATCTGAGAGAACTGGCCACATTATATCCACAGGTTAGAGCAGAGAGCTGGTCAATACTTCTGTGTTGTTTCTGGGTCCCTTCTCTACTTAGGCAGTCCAGGGCCCTAGTCAGAGAACAGCCCCACTCAGAGTGGCAAGTCTTCTCACTGAAACCAGTGCAATCGAGATGTTTCCTCACACACCTTCTCAGAGCCCTTCTGCCAGATGAACCCAAGTGTGCCAAGTTGATAATTAAAACTAATCATCACACACTTTAAATATTTAGATATAACTATTTTGTTCTTTTGGTGGGAAAAATTGTTTGTACTCACAAAAGAGGAATCTCTAATGTCTGAGAGACACTTGAACAAATGCTCAATATCCTTAATCATCAGAGAAATGCAACTCAAGATGCCTCTGAGGTTCCATCTCACACCTGTCAGAATGGCTAAGATCAAAAACTCAAATGACAGCACATGCTGGCAAGGGTGTGGAGAAAGGGGAACCCTCCTCCATTGCTGGTGGGAGTGCAGGCTTGTGCAACCACTATGGAGGTCAGTCTGGTATATCTTAGAAAACTTGGAATAACTTTGCTTCAGGACCCAGCCATACCACTTCTGGGTATACACCCAAACTATTCCTCACCAAACCACAAGAACATCTCCTCATGTATGTTCATAGCAGCATTATTTGTGATAGCTAGAAACTTGTAACAACCCAGATGTCCCTCAACTGACAAATGGCTAAAAAGAAAATCTGTGGTACATTTACACAATGGAATACTACTCAGCCATCAAAAACAAGGAAATCATGCAATTTGTAGCCAAATGGAAGGAACTAAAAACCTCATCTGAAGTGAGCTAACTCAGACCCAGAAAGATGCACATGGCATGTATTCACTTATAACTGGATTTTAGCCATATAGTACAAGATAACCATTCTGCAACCAACACACCAAAAGGAACAGGAACATGGATTTTGTTAGCTGTTAGTGGGACACTTCACCCTGGCGGAGCTGCCATATAGGCCCCCAGAACAGGAGGAAGCTCTTAGCCCTGATGTGACTGATGAACTGACTGGGGCTGATATGTGGGGGCTCACCACACTAGAGGAGTAGGATAGGTGGGAGGAGGGGTAGAGGATGGGAGAGTGCGACTGGGAGGGGTGGAGGAAGGGGGATGTGATGGAGATATAACTTGAAGTAATAAATAAACATAAAAAAGAGTTTCCATAGATTGTAAAATTAAATGTGTTCTAATTCCTTTTTCTCTCTAACATAGACTCCAGTTATACATACGATGTCTTCTTTTACTGTTTTAATTAACACTTTTTCATGAATCTAGTATTTTGGTATATGTGCTATGTGTGTCCTTTCCTCTTTCCTCAGTGTTTATTCTGTTTCACCATAGTGTTTATGCACGTTTTCTCGACTCTATTATTTCAGTATGTATGTGTCCTTTATTAATCTCTCTCCTTATTTATTTCCGTTTCACTACAGTGTTTATGCTCTCTCTAGTTTCTAATTCCTTCCCCAATTTTAAGGCTTTCCTTCTGTTGTCTTGCTAACTCATGCAGGTTTAGCTCCTTTATCACTGTCTGTTCTTCTCTTCACTCAATTCTTACTCATCTGTTTTTTGATCTTCATTCACAGAGGCTACTGCTACATTAACTTAAAATAATTATGGAAAATATTTCCTTAAAACATCATCTGTTCTATGATAACATTTTCCTCCTGGCAACTTATTTTATTGACAAGATGTGTTTTCCATTCCGTTCTTTACTCTTATGGCTTCTTTACACTATGCTAATGCAAGCCTCTTTCTATTTTTTTTTTTAATTCACAGACTGAGTGCTTGTGGAATAGGCAGAATGGATTTCCTATAGGAGCATAATGTTGCCAGCACAGACCTTTCCCTGTACTTAACTACCACAGCTAGAAACTCTTTTATGTAATTATGGGTTTCTGCACAGTCTGTTTCATAGATCCTTCTCCTCTGTTTTCTTAAATTAATTGTTCTGTTGAGTAGTGGGTGAAGGGTGATGGCTTTTGCCTTCAACCTGCTTACTCTTATTTCTGTATTTCCTTTTTAGATATACCTTTTGACCTAGGGGTGTAACACCACCAGCCCTTTTGGGATGTACATTCTGGCTCTATTATTGTCACAATCTCACTCCCCATTATTTTCCCACTTTTCCATAAAGCGTTTGTATGAAATTCACTGTTTGTGGCAGTCTAACAAAATGTGATAGTCCTTAGCATTGATAAAAATGGACTTTGTAGCTTGCTTTTTAATTATGCTTGTTTCCTTTAAGAAAAGAACCCAAAAGTGAGGAGGGAGAATCCTAAATACAAAGGCTATGTTCATTCCATTAACTCTGGTGTGACATGACTAGCAATTCATAATAAAGTTGTCCCATCCTTATATACCAAATATAGATATGCTGCATGTTGCTAACATTTGGTCCTATTTGTTTTTATGTCCTGCTTCCCCACCTTTATACTGTGATGTCATATACTATGAACTTCATTATTGTACTTTTGATTGCAAGAGTGAGCACATGGTTTTACTCTTTCAGGTACAGTATGTTGCTTAAGTTAGGCACATGAACTAGCTGGCACCAACTGAGGTCCCTGGAGATAATTATGTAGAGTAAGTTAAATAGATTCCTTTTTCCAGATATAAATCTATTCAAATACTTAGGCGGTGTTTGTGTATAGCCTTCACTCACATGGAGAAAAGTTCTCCCAGAATTGGACAATTCATTACCAACATGGCCAAGGTTGCTGGATCCAATATTTTTTTGTGAAACCAATCAGATATTCATTGTTCTCAAGTTAATTCAACTTGTAATTTGTCTCATAATTACATGGTCATGGCTGTTTCAAGATCTTCAAACTGAGTTTACCTTTATGTGAACTAGTATGTTTGGAGAGAGATGGGCATAGTTCATGTGTGTAGGAGCGTGGATAGCCTCATTTTACAAAGGAAGGGACTGATAGCTAAAACAAATTGCCCAACTGTTCATAGTTTTGGGAGGAATAGATTGGAGATTTAATTTTTTCATATTTGTCACTGGCTTAGGAGTTTATTTGTTTGTCTGCATTAAAAATGTTTCCTGTCATTTTAACCTATGAATATTGTATCTGAGAGATCTTTGGTATCCTGCATTTAAATTGTGTTTCCGTGAAGTAGAACTTTATATTAATATATAACTTCTCTTATTCCACTATTGAAAGTGATTTTTAGATATCTACAAATTGAGTCCATTTATTTTAATGACAGTTACTAGAAAACAACTTAAAACGTTTCTGGAATGTCCTCAAGAATGTGAAATAATTTACCCACTATTCTGTTTTTTTTTTAATGTGTTCCCTCAGATATAGTTCTACTTTTAAATGTACGTCCAATGGCTTGCTAATCATTAAAATACGGCTAGATGACATCATTACTTCTAGCCACTGTACAGCCTTGGATTCTAGGAGGTAAACTTGTTTTTATGGATGTCAAATACCAGATTGGTGATTATTTTCCTGTGATGCTAGAGCCAGAAGGAAATATTTGCAAGTATCAGTGCCAAGAAAGGTTTATAAACTATGATGCAGGAGGTCATTACTCCTCCTGGGACTACCTGGTGTCAAATGTGGCTTTTCCTGAGACTTGAGGAGGAGAAGAGACTCATGTAAACTCATGGCTCCTCTCTGGAGATGCAATTGCTACATCTATCTTCTGGTCATTAAGCAAGGACTTCTGTAGGACTATGCAAACAAAATTGTACCCCCACATTGTTTAGGTTTGGGGTTAATTTTAATTCTGTTGTCAACATAAGAGACTCCACAAACAAAGAATTGTCCTTTTACTGAAAATTATTCACCAATTTCCCTGTGTCAATAATTTTTTTTCAATAGGAAAAAGAAAAGTCATTCCCTGGTCAACACACTGGCTTTGCATTTTTCTATACATGCTAATTTAACAAAAAATGTCTAAACTGATATAGGATTTAGTCAATATCTTTAATATAAAAGTTACTTGGGACTGATTATATGCTTAACCGCTCTTGCTATTTTAGATAATAGTCATTAGAGGAGAAAATTATCATTTATATATTAAATAATGTAATATATATTTCTAAATTTCTTACACTTAGAAATTACCATTTCAACATTTAATAATATAATATGTATTTGTAAATTTCATACACTTGTGTTTATGCCAACATAAATGGTAATAGACAAAAATAATTACCTGCTATAATCAAATAAATACTATCTTCAAAAAGTAAACATTTTAAATGACGTATTTATATGACACTTGATAAGGCAGATACCTACCAGTACTGGTGAACTCTGAGAAGTTAATCTCTTCCAGGATCTTATCAAAGCAGATCAAAGTCCTGAGCCTACCTTCTAAAGGATTTGACATATGAAGCTGAGGTCCATCTTAAGAAGAGCTCAGAGAACAGTGGCCCCATGAGCCAACACCCAAGGGAGCTGAAGGTGCCCAACTACAATATTAATTCCAAGTTCCTACTTCATTTCTTATTATTAGGCCAAATGAGTAAGTATATGCACTCATTTTCTTCCTATGTTTTCTTCCCTAAGTGTTTCAGATGCTCCTATTGTGACAAGATTTCTCCTTCTGCACCATTGAGTTCACACTGAAGTGAACTAAGATGTTGGATAGGGAGGAGCAGGAGACACGCACTATCCCTAGCACTTCTCAGGGTTTTGTCAGACACAGTAAAGTTTAGTTTGGATGGGGGCCATTAACAAGAGCATTTACTGTTGCTTACTGTAACATATTTCATGCATACTAATGCATTTCTTTAAAGTACTGTAATTAAGACTGTGTCTATAAAAGGAGCTTGGGTACTCTCATTTTACAAAAGAAAGAACAGAGTGTTGAAACAAATTGACCAACTTTTCCTGGGTTTGGAAAGAACAGATTGGAGACTTAAACCCACACAGGTCGGCTTCAGGACAGAGGCTTCTGCCCACTGTATGTTTTACCATGTGGTACTGGATTCTTTCACATATTAGAAAATTTCAAGGAAAAGGTAACATGAAACAATACTGAGAGGTGGGAAGAGGAATTGACCCTTAAGACCAACAGGAAATTGGGGAAGAAGGAGGTGCTGAAGGCGATCTGGTAGAGAAACTACCATGGCCAGTCTCTCTCCCACAAGTCCGATTCACACAAAAACTGCCTTGGAGGGGAGAGATGAGGGAAGAACAGACAAGTAAAAACATCAGCTTCTTCACTCTCTTCATGGAGAGTTAACGTTAACTTCAAATACTCAAGGTCATCAAATCAAACACTCTAGGTTGTTTTGTTTTGTTTTCAGGAACTGAGTCACATAGTGTCACCAGACAGGTCCAATTCATATCAAGTACCTTCACCCTTAATCTGATTTGAACCAAGGATGTAAGCATACTTTAATACCATTTGTTGTTTTCTTAATGTCTCTACCCTACTTCCAAACCCACCTACCCGAGGTAGGGGAGAAAGAAGGTTAGGAGTGACTGGGGGTGTAGACTTCTTTAGATGCAGTTCCTTGGGGCGATTCTACTCTTCCACCATCAGGATTCCAGCAGACCAGCCAAACACCAAACAAAGCAGCAGGAACCAGCAGCTGCTGAGGTGGCAGTGGCCGCTCGAGCACCTGCTTGAGGAGTTTGCTCTCTTAGCGCGTCCTGCGCTGTGATCCTCAGAGGCAAACTCAAGCTTTCTCTTGAGTAGTGAGCCAGCCAGAAACATCTCAAAATGAAGTGAAGCGATGAGAAGCAGAAGCGATGTCTCTGTTTTTTGGGGGGCTCCTAATTACACCTTCTCAGAGTCCGCATAAGGATGTTTCCCAGCTGGCAGACCGCCCCCCTCCACCAGGCAGTTTCCAGCTGATAAAGATCACTTGCTTTCTCATGAGTTTGTTATCAGCTGACAAAGATCATGTGTCCTCTCACCAGTCTGATTTTTGGCGGTGGATAAAGCATTTCCACATGGGGCCAAAACAAAACAAAAAAACACATTCACATAACACAACTATATTTTTAAAGAAATCAAAACTTCTACTACACAAGGATATAACTACTTTCTGTGGTAATATACACAGAAACTGAAAAACAATGTGAGAGTCAATGAGTTCTTTATTGAATTCCGATATCACCCATCTAGCTGCTGCTTCCACATAATTTAGAGAAAGGTAGACTTTTCATCAAGTCTATTCTGAACATCCCAGTTTATTTATTTATTTTTCCCTTTTTAAAATTTAAGGTATATCTTTTTTTTTTGCCTCCAACATCTCTCCCTGCTAGTCAATGAAAGGCTCTTTTCCTTATAACAATAAATACAATACAAAACAATAAGAACAATTAGGCAACAATTATGAAAATTGTATTCTATAGTATACATTCTCGATGTCCAGTTTATTTAGAGTAAATTTCCAACAAAAAAATCAGACATAAAGCATTTGTTTTTTACTTTTGTGCTGTTTGATGGTGACATTATTTGTGATTTAATTATTACTGTATCATTGATCTTTTCAACGCTGGAAGGATGAAGTACAAGCCAGACAGTACTATGTTCTACTTCAAATGTGTTTTAAAATAGACATTTCCATTTGTCCTGGATAAACACACACACACACACACACACACACACACACACACACACACACACATATATGTTTTTGATATCATTAATGGTATTCTAGAGAGAGGGTAAAATTTCTCTAGAAATCTAAAGAGATGCTGCTAATAAAGGGTTGGGAAGAAAACCTAGGCATGCCTGAATCTTCTGACATACCAATTTCTATTTCACCCCTAAAGGTCGACCCAAGGCTCAGGTCTTGCCACTGCAAAGAAAGAAACAACATCTCAGAAGTACAGCTACCCATGACAGAGAAAAATCTGTGGGAAGGGGGACCATGGGACAGTTTACTAGATGAGCAGAGCAAACATCCCCAGGTGAGCTGCCACGTAGGGGTGCTGCACTCTCAAGACAAGAAAAGAGAAGAGGACTGAGCTGGCCACTGTCCCTGTTGTGATGGAATGAATGAAACGAATGAATGAATGAATGAGTGAAAGAATGAACGAGTGGATGAATGGAATGAATGAAATGAATGAATGATGGCTGCTGGGTGTGATGAAGGTATCGAGGCAGGTGAGGTGACAGAGGTGACAGGGTGACTCTGTTAGATGTTGGAGACAAAAGGTCTCCTTAAGAGAAGTGACACTTGAGACACAGTATTGAAGTGTGAGCACAGGGAGAGGTGGAAGAAAGTGTCACAGGGTGGGACCTCATGAAAGGAAAAGTGGAGAGAGTGTGGGATGTTTAAGAAGGCCATGACATGGTGTGGACAAGGAGAGCACTAGGGTCTGACCCTGGAGGAGAGAGTCTTGCTCAGGAACTTTGATTTTATTCTCATGCAGTGGGAAAGAATTGACAGATTTCATTTTGTTTTGTTTTGTTCTGTTTTTAATGTGTGTGTGCATTTGTATTTGGGTGCACATACTCACGTGTGTGGGATGTGCTAGCATGCATGTGAAGGCCAGAGGACCATCTCAGCCGTCGCCCTTTGGGAAATGCTTTCCAACTTGTTTTTCTGAGGCAGGGTCTCCTCCTCACCTGTAACTCTGAGGCAGGGTCTC
>CAJQZJ010032789.1:295776-409899 GCA_907164525.1 Lophiomys imhausi
TGAGGCAGGGTCTCCTCCTCACCTGTAACTCTGAGGCAGGGTCTCCTCCTCACCTGTAACTCTGCAAGGACCCTCACTGGCCAGCCATAAAGCCTCAGGGATTGATCTGCCTTCCTCAACTCCACAGTGCTGGGGTTAGAAGCATGTACTGCCAAACACAGATTTAAAAAAAAATTAATATGTGCAACCAGGGGATCAGAACCAGAACCTGATAGTTGTGAAGTGAATGATTTTCCAGTGGAGCCATTTTCACCATCTTTACTGGGGATGTCTGAACAAAGGGCAACTTGATTTCTTCCTTAAAAGATGCCCTCTGATTGATTGACCAAAATAGATTCTGGTGGGCAAAAAAGAAATTTAGGTATGCAACAAGGGAGACATTCTTGCCCCCATACAAACCATTCACACAGACCTCTAGAGACACATGTAGCAACATGTCTACATTTTGCTGCATTATTGGGGCATTGTTTTACTAGTTTCTATCCACTGTTTAGCCACCAGGGACCCAGGCTTCTTATGAGTGTGTGTTTAATGTCCCCTCTAGAAGCTTCTACTGGTGGGCAGCACAGGATATGAGTGCCCCTCCGCCAGCCCAAGGAAACACTACACCCCTGTTGTCATTCTCCATTCAGCTTTCTGTCTGGATCAATTCTCTGCTCTAATTTTGTCCATGTCTACCAAGAGAGTTAGGAGTAAGCATGAGCTCACAACAGCTCCTCCATCCTGTGAAATTTACACGTCCATCCCCCCCCCCCCATCAAACTCTCACAGACTTACCTGTGCAGTAATTGAGCCTCCCCTCTTTCTGTCCCTACAAATAAATTAAGTCCACAAGAAAGTGAATGTTGCTTCACTTGGTCCACTGAGAAATGCGGGTTTGCACTATAAAAGGAAAGCTCCACTCTTTGCCCATCCTAATCCTTCCTATGGAATTGAATAATTTTAGCTTGGCCATTATAATTGTGTGTCTATCTGTGGTGGTTTGAATAGAAATGGTCCCCACAGTCTCATATTTGAAAGCTTGGTCATCAGGAGTGGCAGTTTTAGGAGGTATGGCCTTGTTGGAGGAAATGTGTCACTAGGGGTACACTTTGGGGTTTCAAATGCTCAATAAAGGCCCAGTGTCTCTCTCTTCCTGCTACCTGTGGATCTGGATTAGAATTCTCAGCTCCTTCTCCAGCAACATGCCTGTCTACATGCCACCACGCTGCCCACCATGATGATGATGGACTAAACTTCTTAACCTTTAAGCAAGCCCCAATTAAATGCTAGCCTTTATAAGAGTTGGCATGGATGTGGTGTTTCATCCTAGCAAGAGAAGCCATATGACACTATCGTACTTTGTTTTCTGAGTCTTTATAGAAGCTAGGGTGTCACTAACTCTTTATCTATTCACTGCTATGTAGTAAATAATCTGGGAACTACTTCCACCACAAGAGCCTGGTGGCTGATGAATGCTCGTTAGACTCAGAATAAAATATCTCCTACCATGGCCTCCAGGAGTTCACAGTATGTGTCCCCATCACCCACAGCATCTCATTCCATATACCAGCCTCTCATTTAGAATGTGTGGTCACACATAATGAGGTTGACCCCTGTGTGTTTGCTCAGAGTTTCTTGCTCTCACCATTAAACATCCTATATCCTGCAGGCCCAGATAGTCTGGAATGGCTGACTAGTCACCCTGCCTTTGGCTTGCCTTTGCCCCCCCACCCCACCTCTGTCTTCAGGCTGGTTTGTCAGCATCGATCATTGTTCTCTCAGATACGTCTCTGGCTTACTTCTCATTTTTCAGTTTTCTGTTCAAACTAATCTTTTCAGAAAGGCCGTATCTATTACTATCAGGAGCAGTATTATACCTAGAATTATAGCTTTTATTTTTTCTTATGTCTCCTCCTCTAGTAGGTAAACTCTATAGAGTACTTAACTTTTTGTCTGTTGTGTCCAGACCTCTAAGTATTATGCCGAACACATAACTGACTCCTCAAAAATATCAGTTGAACAAATAAATTTTAACTGCTGTAGTCTTTGAGTCCACAATAATAAGCCCTATAAACCATCTATACAAACATAAATAACAATTTTATTAATTAATTCAGCAATTTGACATTTTAGAACTAGCAAAGTTTTGTAGAGTTCATTGAGATAGCAAGTGAGGAAGCTACTGAATTCAACTGATCCATGGGAAAAGGGTTGCCAGACAGGCAAGCCAGTTAAAGGTTTGAACATGGTACTTACTGAGAAAGTTTTTTGATATCATTCTGAGACTGTTGGGACTCCCCCCACTTTAACATGAATCGCTTCCTCATTAAAATAAGGACAGAAGCCCCCCATAAATATTGTCTGTGGTTCTTCCCATGGCTAAAGGTTAACTGTGTCCTGAAGAGTTTATCCACAGTACACCCAGTACCCAGATGCTTTGAACAAATTTTGCCAGCTTCTTCAAAACCCCAAGACTTTGCCATTATTTCTAAGATTTTCCAAAATAGAGACACCCCCTGAATCACAGAATTTTTTTCAGCTCAAATTCCTGTATCTGGTTTGGAATTTCTCTCCCCACCTCTTTCATGTTTCTACATAGGTACTTGAACTGCAGCTGGATTGCAGTAAGACATCAGGGAAGATGGTGAATTGTGATCCCCAGACAACACATTTGGAATGGCTGCCTTCATTTAAAGTGGGCCGAGGACGATGGCGGTGTGAGTAAAATAGTGACCATGCAAGAGAGTGTGTGCCTGAGTTTGAACCTTGAACCTTTAAAGAGTTGGTTGTGGTATCATGTTGAGCTCCTATGGAAGATGGGACCTGGAGAATCTCCAGAAGCTCACAGACCAGTAAACTGGAAACATGCAGCAGAGAAAAACAAGAGACTAGCTTTAAAACCAAGAAGAAGGGAGGGTACACAACACTTGAAGTTTTCTCTGAATTCCACTTACACACACACGCACACGCACACGCACACGCACACACACACTCACACCAGAGATTAATAGTGATGATTATGATGATGACTATAGGGCCTGGAGAGAACGCTCAGTGGTTAAGAGCACTAGCTGCTTGATTACTTGGGTTAGATTTCCAGCATCCACATGGTGACTAGCAACCACATGTGACTCCGGCTCCAGTGATCCAGTGCCCCCTTCTGGCCTCCCGGAGCACTGCATGCATGTGATGCGCTCGTCAAAATTTATCAATGATAGTGAATCTAACTAAAATAGATCCTGCCCAGACCAACTTCTTAGTCTCAGAGATGCACAAAGGGGTGGAGGAAGGAATACCCAAGGAACAGTGTGTCTACTTCTCTACGCCTCCAAAAGCTGTCTACGACTCTTCCAGGAAGGCAGGAGGACCCTTGAGACTGGAACAGCCTATTTTAAAATGAGCAGCTAAACATGAAGACAGAAGGCATCTCCTTTAGGTGACTAATTGGGCAAGGATCTTCAGGAGCCCAGCCAGGATCATGCTTGTCAAAGCAATACTTTCCCATCCCCCGCCCTGTCCCGACTGCCATCCCCACACCTGTCTTTCTGCCTCTGGCTCTGCAACGACACAAAAAACACCAGCAAGTCCAGCAAGCTGCTGTAAACCCAGTCCATGGGCATGACAGAACAGTAGAAGGGGGGCTGGAATTTATGCTTTCCAAGCGTCTTTGCTGCTAGATACAAGGCCCTGGTTGGAGAGGAATTATGAGGTTGTTTGCAGTTTGCGAAAAATGGCTGATGGCTATGTGGGCGCACCCTTTTAGACATTGTAGGGGTCCTATTTTGTGGGTAGATTGTTTCTATCCGGCAAGGCTCTCAAAGTAGAGTCCAGCTCTTTCTTGTCTGTTTTCCCACTCAACAGACCCCAAACCCCTTCGGCCTCAGGGGCTTCAGTCTGTGCCATAAGAAATGAAACATATTTCCCAATGTGTTTTCTTTCCTTTTTAATAAAAATATCAAAGGCATACTTATCAGTGGCTGAAGATGGAAAGCTGCAGCAAAGGCTATTTTTTAACTGGAACACGGCCCCGTGTTGGGCCACACTCATCCAGGGGCGGCAGAAGATTGATGGCTGGACATGTGTGAGGGACTGCCACTGATTGAACTCAGACAACTGCAAGCTGTGAGACAGAGTGGGGGGACCAGCTTAACCACAGCCGTCCCATCTTAGCACATTTGGACAGGGTTTCTCCTCCTGTCTGCCGTCTGAAATAGCAACTTGGAGGAAGAGGGCACAAGGAGGGGCTTGAGACAGCCTCCATCTTGCACAGGCTTCTCTTGTCTCAAGTTCGCCTTTTTTGTTTTTTTGCTTTGTTTTGTTTTTACCTTTTTAAAAATCCTCAAGTTACATCTCAAGTGCAATCCCCTCCCTACTCCCCGCTCCGGTGCCACCCTCCCACCCTCTTTCCCCTCAACCCACCATCCCCTTCCTTTTTTTTAAGTTTAAGGTATATCTTTTTCCCCCAACAGCCCCCCCTTTCAGTCGAACTAATGACTCTTTCCCTTATAACAACAAATACAATACAAAAACAAGAGAAATAATTAGGCCACAGTTATGAGAGTTATATGGCTTAGCATACCTTCCCAACGTCCAGTCCATACGCATTTGGCACCTGACTTTAACATTCTACTATCTAACCATCTCCATGAGTTTAAAGTTCTATATCTAACTCAGCTTCCATCCTAGCTTACATCACAATTTTGAAAACATTTTCTTAGATACAGAACACCCTCTTAATTCCTAAACAACTCAAAATTTGCCTTTTTAAAAGTGCGTGGTAGGCTCCAGCCTGGCCACGACTGACCACCAGCCTTGGATGGACCCTGAGATGCAAAGTAAGCCATTCACAAGCAGGGAGAAGAGATAAAAGCGAGAAAGCACACTGCTTCTCTGGAGGAAAATTGGGCTACTACTGTCCTTTAATGTGGGAGCATGATCCCCATTCTTTTATTTGCTTTTCAATGAGGGTCTAGGGAGGAAGGAAGCCATGGGAAACTGTCAGCCAGTTACTTAGTGCCCATCACCAGGGTCCCAGTCAGAGTTCAGCGTGGCTAACAATCGCAAGGCTATGTACTTGAACTGAGACATTTTTATTTCATTAGGGGTGTCCGTTTACAGCCATTAGCTAAGCAGATTGGCCAGCACCAAAGGCCTCTTTTCCCCCTGGTCTTATCACCAGATCTCTTCCATTATTCATCTCTTTAAAAAGAGAGAGAGGGAGGGGAGGTTAGCTTTAAGTACATCATGTTTGGTGACTTGTCTCTATTCTCTAGCCCAAACAGTCTAAAATAGGTTTTATTAGAAATCATTATTTAGGTTCCAGCCCGGGAGCCTATCGATCGCCCCTGTGTAATGGTTCCCAGAGCTCGTGGAATAGCAGGCTGCGACTCCAACCAGCCGATGCGGTGTCAGTGACAATTTTTTTTTTTCTAGGGTGCTGGTTTAATATCCTGAAAAAGTCACTTAACACCACCCCTTTATAACATCTGTCAGGCCCTGTCCAGTGGCTTGTTTCTCACATTGAGGGCTCCCAGGCAGTTGGGGCCATGCTCTCAAACACTTCTCCAGAAGCCTTGGAATTCCTCAGACATTCAACCGCCCCCAGCCCCGGGGCCCAACACTCGCACACCAGCTGTTATAACTTTCCAGGACACTCCTAAATTTTCTAAATGTGTGCCATATAAAAATAAGATTTAGGACGGTAAGTGTTCAGGAGCTTTGCCCGTGAAGAATATAATTCATCCTGTGTCGCCGACCATTATGGAGCATTCTTCCCCAGCCTTCTCGGCTCCATCTTGGTCCTCCCCACAGTTCATCAGGAATCCTGTGGCTGGAGATCTGGGCCAAGTGATTCTTTTTTTCTCTTCTCCCCCTTGCTTTATAAGATGTTTCCTTTTGTTTGGAAACTCTTGAAAAAAAAAAAAAGCAAGGATTTTGAAATTAAAACAATTCACATACTTGAATTTAGCAGTCCTTAACAGTTTGCGCTGTACTTGTTTTGTGGCTCACAATACCCACCCACTCATACCTTTTTCACACCAACTCATACACAGCCACACACAATTTGTTCCTTTGCTTTGATGTGCAAAGTCACAAATATTTCAGTCACCCTCTTATGGGGATACACTGTTTTTCTGAGCAATTAGAAACCAAATTTGGGGGCAGGCAGGATGGCTGAACAGGTAAAAAGCATTTACTGAGCTTACAATGCAAGTCTACGTTCTAGCCTTAGAAGTGAGGTACCCTAGCACACAGATGTTACCCCAGAACGCCTGACAATGGGAGCCTCAGACAGGAGACAAGACCCTGCCTCAATAAGGCAGGAGAGAAGTGGCCCCCAAAAGCTGTCTTCTGACATGTGCTCATGAGCCTATACACACACACACACACACACAAACACAGACACCCAAACACACACACACACATACACACACAGACACACACACACACACACAGACACACACACACATATACAGGCACATACACACAGGGACACACACACACACACAGACACACACACATATACAGGCACATACACACAGGGACACACACACACAGAAACAGACATAGAAACACACACACACACACACACACACACACACACACCCAAACACATACACACAGACACACACACAGACATAGAAACACACACACACACACAAAAGATAAATTGCAGATGTCCTAACACTCCATACCTAAGTACATAAGACATTTGTTTATAATTTTATTATTTATTTATTCTACTTGTTGTTACTATTTTATTCACTATTGCATAGAATTGTATCAATTTCACTGTCCATCAAGAGATGAATAGAAAATGAAAATTTGCATGATGATAAAGATAATGGAGTATTACTTACACAACCCCAAAGAAAAATGACATTAAAAAAAATTGCAGGAAGATGGTGGGCTTAGAATTTATAAGTTACTTTCAGAAAGAAAGAAATCACATGTTCGCTTTCTCATGTGGAGTCCAGTCAATAATATATGTATATTTGTAAATAGATATATATGTGGACACAGTATAGCATAAAGAAAGGAGAGCAAGAAAGGCTGACTGTCAGGGGACGAGGAAGGAGTGGACATGTGCAGTGGACATCAGTATATGCATAAATCTGGATTCTTTCTCATTCCATTCTGTCAGTTTTCATTTTGGTGGGGCATAACTGCAGATTTTAAATGAGAATCATTGCAGCTTCTGTTTTGATTCCCAGTTCTTACTGTGTATAACTTCATTAAGTTGCACAGTCTTTGGGTCTGGTTAATTTCAGTGTATTTTTTTATCCTTATGGATTTTTTATAATAAAGTAAATGAATAAATTCTGACATTGTAAACTAAAAACAATTTAATTGACAGAGTATTTGCACATGACCACAGAGCAAAGTGTAACTTCTTATTCATATGTAATGTGTAAAGTCCAGGATAATTACCACATGTATTTTCTCAACATTTCAAATTTGTATAGACTGGGAAACTGAGGATCTTTTTCTAAAGATTTTAACTTAGAGTTTTGAAAACTCTTTAGGGTTTCACAATGATTACTGTATTAACATCATTTGTATTCCTCCCTTTACTCTCTCCGACTCCTCTCACAGACAGCATCAAATTCAGGTCCTCTCTGTAATTGTTGCACACATACATACGCACACCGAGACACACACACACATACACACAGACACACACACAGACACACACACACATACACACAGACACACACACACATACATGCACAGACACACAGACACATACACACATAGATACACACACAGACACACACACAGATACACACACAGACAGACACACAGACACACACACACACACACACACACACACACACACACTATTGAATCCACTTGGTGTTGCTCATGTGTATACGGGTTTAAGACTGACCAGTTGGGATAAGATAACCTATCAGGAGTGTGTCTGTGGAAGAGAACTGACTCTTACCTCTCAGCAGCAATTGCTTGCCTACAGCTCAGCATCTAGGAATGGAGCTGGATGAAATTTCGCCCACCTGCATTGGCAGGCCAGCTACTCATCATGCAGGTCTTGTTTAGGTGGCCATATTGCTTAGATTTCATGGGTGAGTTTCCCTGTTGTGTCCAGAAGACACTATCTAGAAGTCTTTGTCTTTTCTAGCATTTTGAAGAACACGAATTGTTGTGGACTATAGTCAACCTCCACAGCTACAGAAGACAGGAACTAATTCTTCCTACCTAACACAAATGTTCCTTCTTTCATTTACTTACCCCTCTGCCTCATGGCTACTCCTTCTTCAACTCTTAAGACCAATTCCTATGCACCGAGAACATGCAGCGCTTGTCTTACTGTGTCTAGTTCTATTTTATTAAAACAATGCCCTCTAGTTTCCTCTATGTTACTGCAAGCGATGAAATTTCATTCCTTGCTTATGATCAAGTAATACCCATTGTGTATAAATACCACCACTTGCTTTGTGCACGTTCATAAATATTCATCTCAGTTGCTTCCTGTCCTTAACTATGTAAACTGAGCAATAAAGAGAATGTATAGTTATCTTTTGACAGAACAATTTCACTTCCATTAGATACTATCCAGTGGTAGGATTTCGAGATAACACAGTAGCTCTGCTATTAGTAGTTTATTGAGAATCCTCCACACTGCCAGAAGCCTGTGCTGATTAGACATGGACGTTCTTTCACCAGGGCATTCCTTCACATCTCCACCCAAATGTGTAACTGTCAGATATTCGAACGGGAGGAAGTGACATCTCGTTCTTGTTTTGATTTCCAGTTCCCTGGTCACCAGTGAGCTTGAACATTTTTTCACAGACTTCAGTAGACCCACAGTATAGTCACAGGTGTAGTGTCTATTATAGGCATATAGTATATATAGGCATGAAATCTATTCAAATTATTTGTGTGTTTTAAATCAGATTACATGGATTTTGCTGTTTGAGTTTCTTATGTATCCTGAAAAATGATATGTCAGTGAATGGGTATTTGGAAACATTTATTTCTGTCTGTTTTTGTCATTTTTACTTTGCTAACTGTTTCCTCTGGCATGCAGAAAATTTTTAATGAGCATAATCCCATTTGTCTAATTTTCCTGTTGTTGCAATGTTTTTGGTGCTTTAGGCAAAACACCAAGCCAATGTCTTGACAGCCTTCACTCCTTGTTTTCTTCTAACAGTTCCAGGGCTTCAGGTCCTGCATGTAGGTCTTTAATACATTTTGAATTGGTTTTTGCATATGGCAAGAACTAGAGTTCTAGTTTATCCCATCTGCATATGTATGCTCAATTTCCTATCACTACAAGAGGCTGGCTCCTTTCTTGTATATTCTTGGTGGCCTTTGTTAGAAAAAAGCACATAGATTAATTCTGGATTATTTATTCTGCTCTAGTATTTTCCTGATCTAAGATGTGGTCAGGATTCATGCATGTATCTCCTTGGTGTTGGTTCTGTTTTGCTTGTCTTTTCAACGACAATTTTAATATAGCTAAAGTCAGTGGTTGGTAAGGAGTCCCCTCTTTTGGGAGAGGATGGGCAACCCTTATTACAAAGATATGACACACAGTAAACTACCTTAATCTTAAGTAAACCCTTTTTTTATGAATTTTAAAAAATGATCATGTCTGTTTAACTTCCAGGCAGATTTTTACAAGGGAATGGTATCCGGACCCTGAAACCTCACTGAATTCCCTTCTGCTCCCTTGACCAAGCAAACAGTAACTGCTATTCTGATCTGTCAACACACATTGCTATTGCCTCGGCCGCATCATTCCAAGTGTGTTCAGTCAGTGCCACTGTGGCATCGGGGTCTCCTACAGCAGCCGCTGCACTGCTAATGAAATTCCATCTATGTATATGCTCTATGTGCAGATGGAAAGAAGCTCCGGATCAGTTTCCCATCAATTTTCAGGCCTAATACAAACTTCTCCTAAAAAATGATGATGAGAATACTTTTAAATTTGCATAAACCAGTGATTTCTTTTCCTTTCTTTCCTTCCTTCCTCCCTTTCTCCCTCCCTTCCTTCCTTCCTTCCTTCCTTTCTTTCTTCTTTGGAATCTCTAATACCGTTGAAGTTTAAAATTGCTTCTGAGTTGGATAATAGCTACTGAGAGTATTATATTAGGTGTATTTGATTCCTTGGCAAGTTTAGAAGTGTCTTTTGTAATGAAAATAATAAAGCCTTGAGGTGCAAACAATGTCTATTCTTCCTCCTAAGGCTCCAACAACAAACCAAGGCATGATTCTGCCTAAATTCACTCTGGGGCTTTTTTTTTTAAAATCATATATACTATTTATTTATTATGAATTTTTTCATGTTTATTTATTACTTCAGGTTACATCTCCACCACAGTGTCCTCTTTCCACCCCTCCCAGTCCTGTCTTCCCTCCCTCTATCCGCTATCCCTTCCATCCCACTCCTCTAGAGTGGAGTGTCCCTACATAACAGCCCCCCACCCCAGTTCAGCAGTCATATGAGGGCCAAGAGCCTCCTCATACACTAGGGGCCTACAAGGCAGCACCACTAGGGCAAAGTGTCTCATTGACAGGTAACAAAGTCTATGTTCCTGTTCCCTTTGGTGCATTGGTTGTAGTATAGTTATCCTGTACTATATGGCTAAAACCCGATTATAAGTGAATAGATGCCATGTGCGTCCTTCTGGGTATGGGTTAGCTCACTCAGGATGAGCTTCTCTAGTTCCATCCATTTGGCTGCAAATTGCATGATTTCATTGTTTGTGATGGCTGAGTAGTATTCCATTGTGTAGATGAACCATAGTTTTTTTTTTTTTAATCCATTCCTCGGATGAGGGACATCTGGGTTTTCCAGTTTCTAGCTATTACAAATAACGCTGCTATGAACATAGATGATGAAACATCCTTGTGGTTTGTCGAGGAATCATTTGGATGTATACCCAGAAGTGGTATGGCTAGGTCTTGAATGTGGAGCTATTCCAAGTTTTCTAAGATAACGCCAGACTGATTTCCATAGTGGTTGTACAAGTCTGCACTCCCACCAGCAATGGAGAAGTGTTCTCTGGGGCTTTCTTGCAGGAGAGTGGGTGCTCCCCACCACTGAAAAACAACACTAGGAAATCTTTTCCCAGCAAGAATGATTCTTTCCCATAGCCACAAAGATGTAGCTTCATTTCCTAGTTTTTCTGTACTCTAGGTATTGCCCAATACCCTGAGGCCATGTACAATTGGGGCAGCATTGCATACAGCTGGTTAGAGAGGTGTGTGGGCATTACGGAGAGGTGTCATGACCCTTCCCCTCCTTCCTTCTGTGAGTGACCACCAACAACAAACAAGCTTAGCTGAGATGATCTTTGTGAGCAGGCTTAGAAGAACTCCTAAAGACCATGTCAGTGGGGCTTTAAGGATAGTCTTATACAACAGGCCTTAAGAAATGTACTCCCCAAGATGGCTCATATATAAATGCTGATGAGCAGGGAATTAGTTCTTATAGGAGAAAAAGTTATATTACTAAGAAGTAAACATCAGTATATTACAAAATCACAATCCATTACTTAGAGCAATAAGTACTCAGGGGAAGTAACATCACTTGGCTATCTTCTTCCTTTATTTTTTTATTTTTTTTATATAAGTACTTTATTTTTTTTTCTTCAAGTTACATCTCAGTCACAAACCCTTCCCTATTCCCTCTTCCTGTCCCACCCTTCTACCCTCTTCCCCCCAACAGCTTCCCTTTTCTTTTTTTTTGAAATTCTCGTTCTTTTTTTTTTTATAAGTACTTTATTTTTTTTCAAGTTACATCTCAGTCGCAAACCCTTCCCTATTCCCCCTTCTTGTCCCACCCTTCCACCCTCTTCCCCCCCCCAACAGCTTTTCTTTTCATTCCAACAAATGGTTCTTTCTCTTATAACAGTAAATTCTATACAAAACAGCAGAATTAAATATGACACATTTATGAGAGTTAAATGGCCCGGTGTACCTTCCCAATGTCCAGTTCATACATATTTGGCCCCTGACTTTAACCTTCTACCTTCTAGCCATCTCCATGAGTTTAAAGTTCTATAACTGACTTAGTTTTCATACTAACTTGCATCACTATTATAACCATCTTCTTAGATCTAGAACACCCTCTTGACTCCTAAACAACTCAAAATTTAGCTATGAGACTCAAGCTGTCTATTCTTCAACCACCTCAGAATGCTGAGAGGGATAAATATATGTGATTATATAGGAAGTGCAGGGCCTGCAGCTTCCAATACTAAGAAATGACAAACCAGTGACTACCTGGACAGTTCCCATTTTCTCTCCATACATTCCAGCATCAGTCTTCAGCCTTTTGGTCCTGTTTCTCTGACAGACATTTATTGTAGAGCAGGGATTGTGAAGGACTAACCTACCCTGTCTTGGCAGAGCTAGACTGTCGACTTCCCTGCTACCAAGTTTTGTCCTTTTTGGACAGCAGTCTGTCTGCAGTTGAAGCAAGGAGTTTTTACATGCCAAGAGATAGGCTTGCCACTAATTCAACCATCTCACACTGGAGATTCTTCGATGCTTATCTTCTACTTGGAGTATAATAGGGGGTGCTGTCAGGAGCTGATATGTCACAATATCAAAAAAAAATCTTAATTTAAGACCACATCTTTGAATGCCATATTCTGCAGATCTCTTGGGGTTTTTGAAGATGCCCTATCTATCTCTTGTATTTAGATAAGCAAATGTTGCTTGTCTCTTAACAACTTGATTACTGAGTAGCTTAGAGAATATCTGTGATAGTCTGTCATAGTAGCTAACAAGGTGACATGCATGCATGACTAGGAGTTTGTTTTTCTTAACTATCCTAAACAGTTTAAGACGGTTGGTATCCAGAGGCCAGAGCTTCACATTTCATTTTTAAGTATCTCTAGGTATGATACCATTAGGAAGCGTTACCTTTAATTTTGTATCAATATACAAAGATCAATGCCTATGTGGCCCAATACAATCTTAATATTGCATCTATATACAAGGGTCAATACCATTGTAGCCAACTATAATCTTAATTTTGTATCAATATACAAATATCAATACCGACGTAGTCCAATACAATCTTATTTTTGCACAATAAACAATGGTCAATACCACTTTAGCCAAATATACTACTAATTTTGTATCAATATACAAAGGTATAAGGGCATATAGGGCAGGGCTCTGTTCTTATCTTTCCAGGAGAATCAAAGCATCCATTCAAGGAACCCAGGGACAACTGGACAATGGAAACCTCAGCAGAAAACAGAATCAGACACCAAAAGAAGACGAGTGACCCAGTTGATTCAGCCTGACAGACTCCCTCAATAGCTGTCTCCATCAAAAGCCTACAACCACAACAACTCAATATCGCTAAGACTGTTCAGCTCTACACAATGCCCAAGCCAGAACCTCAGTAAAGCCTGGAAGTTCAGCTTCTGCCTACAAACTCCTTAGGACATCTAAACAGCTGAGAACAGAAGGACTGAACATAAAAGGATTGTATAAACATTTTTAACCATTTTTCCATTTTGGTTCGGGCCCCAAACAGGTTTACTACGACCCAAATCAGCAGGAAGTCATTTTAAGAGAGCGACGTCCCATACCCAGAGGGTGGGGAGGGTGTTTCTCCACCCCCCCCTTTTGGTTATTTGAAGGACAACTGAAAACTGTTATTTAGGGGAAGAGATTGCAAGTTGTTAAATGGTCCTGTTTAATGGGTTTTGGAGGTTAGACCCAGGGTATTCCTTCTTTCCCTTTTCTGTATCCTTGTTTATCTCCTATGTAGGAATGCAAGGACTTGAGAAAAATTGAGACATAGACATAGCACAGGAAGGACCAAGAAGAAGGGTCAGATTATTGAATATCTTCTTCCTTTAAAGCTGTGCATTTTCTCTGTGCATTTAAAATTTTTAAATTTTCTCATAATTCATCAAGAATTATGAGAAAATTTAAAAATTATTTTTAAATGTAATAATTTTAATACAATGTAACATAATAAATATTAAAAATAATTTAAAATTATAATGAATGATCATAATGTGGCAAAATGTGGCAAGACATAAGCATTGATTTTATATTAATATTACATATGCAATCAAAGTCTGATTGAATTTTACCACAAAAGGGTGGTACTTATGCTTCACCAAGGCTCTTTAATTACATGATAAATATTATTAGTATTTTAACTCTGAATATAGCCTGATTTTAGAAGCCAAATTCACAACATAGACAGAAAAATCTCCCAGCTGACTCAGACTGACTCACTTTTAATTTGAATGCCAAAATGTACTGTATCTATGAAGTGGATAGCAGTCATTATTTTGATAGGAAAATGATGTCGTGTAAAGTAATATTGAGGCAATTGTTACACAGGGAGCCGTGAAAACTTAAAAGCATCGAGAGGTTAGGAAGTCAATTTTACCGTCTCATTTAAGTAATGGCTTCTCCAACCACACTAAGGGGTTCAAACAATTTTCAACTTAAACATGAAAGTGACTACAAACCCCGTCAAATCATCACACACTCTCTACCTACCAGACATGGATTTGCCCCCGACATTTACAGACATCTCAGTATAGCTGGCATTTTACGATCATTTCCTTGATTCTTCTTTTTCAAGTCACCACTGTCTTTTTATCCGTATAAACGTAGAGGGCTCCCCAAGTGACAAAGGACTAATCATCAACCTTCTCTACACATGCTCTTCCAGAGAAATTTCTGTTTTAGTCTTCGTTTCATAACAATCACATCTGAGGTTTATTTTTATTTTTTGTATTTTAGTACAATTAATTTTTGTTAAGCAACCAAAAAGAGAGAAAACTAAAAATAGATTTTCAAAGGTTTGAACAAATCTAGGTGTTAAATACTACTGATAAGCAACTTGTTTTTTTTTTTTTTTTCTACAGCTCAGATGACAATCACACACTGCAGTGTACCCACAGCTGTGGAAATGTGTGATCTATAACTGAAGGACAGAGCTAAGCAGCAAGGTCTCTATTGTGATTTACTGTGAAGTACCTTCTTGTTTATAATGAGTATCATAGGCCTTTCAAGGATATCAAACCATATGTCAAAATACAGTAAAGTTACTATCTCTATTACCACCCATAATATTTATTATTTTTATAAATGTAATTAGTTTTAAACTGTTGGTCCTTAATAATACAATGAGGAGAATTACAAGCTAGGAAAATACAAAGGAATAGTCCCTTCATATAAAACTGGAGTTAACAATAACTAAGATTTACAGTAGGCATCATAAAATGTCTGTATATGTCAACACAGAGTGATTTCAGAAAATGTCTGCTAACATAAAACTCACTAGTTCACATAAGGAAATAGCAAAAACCTTGGTAGTTTTTTCACTGAAATACTTCATAAGTGTATACTATGAGATACACATTTGCTTCCTTCACCCTTGGTCCAGTGATTATCTTTCTTCTGCATCTACCAAAATACTCTGTATGTCTATAACACAAATGTAAACCCAATTTGGCCAAAAAAGTAAAAGCTAAGTACTTTTTTCCTCATGACCCTAGAGGAATGCTGGCTATATTTGCCTCTATGCTTTAACTCCAATGAGCCCACTATGTACCTTGACAGGGTCCCCATTTGGGTACAAGTTGGCTACCAAAAATTCCAACATTCTTTCTCACTTATGCTGTAGAGAGGAAGAGGGATAAGAATGGAGAATCAGATTGGGTTATAATTCTTTCCTTGACTGTGTGGGATGGCCACAAAGGTTAAGAGGATTATTCCAGATGAGTCTAGAATAAAACTGTCATGTTAAAAATCCAGATTGAGGCTATCTTTGTGTCCAACTATATGGTCGATTTTGGAGAAGGTTCCGCGAGGTGCTGAGAAGAAGGTGTATTCTTTTGTGTTTGGGTGAAATGTTCTGTAGATATCTGTTAGGTCCATTTGGTTCATGATCTCTGTTAGACTCATTATTTCTCTGTTTGGCTTCTGTCTTGATGATCTGTCCATTGTTGTGAGTGGGGTGTTGAAGTCTCCCACTACTAATGTGTGGGGATCAATGTGGGATTTCAGTTTTAGAAGTGTTTCTTTTACAAATGTAGGTGCCTTTGTATTTGGAGCATAGATGTTCAATATTGAGATGTCCTCTTGATGAATATTTGCTTTAACGAGTATGTAATGCCCTTCTCTGTCTTTTTTTTTTATTAACTTCAATTGGAAGTCTATTTTGTTTGATATTAGGATGGCTACTCCAGCTTGCTTGCTGGGTCCATTTGCTTGAAAAACCTTTTCCCAGCCCTTTACTCTGAGATAGTGTCTATCTTTGATAGTAAAATGTGTTTCTTGTATGCAGCAAAAAGATGGGTCTTATTTATGGATCCAATCTGTAAGTCTGTGTCTTTTTATTGGCAAGTTGAGTCCATTGATGTTGATGGATATTAGTGACCAGGGGTTGTTATTTCCCATTATTTTGGTATAGGTGGTGGTCCTGTGCCTCTTTTGGTTTAGTTGCTGTGGGGTTTTCTATTTACTCTGTTTTCTTGGGTGTAGTTATCTTCTCTGGGTTAGAATTCTCCTTCTAGGATCTTCTCTAGGGCTGGGTTTGTGGGTAGATATTGTTTAAATTTGATTTTGTCAAATTGTCAAATTGTTAATCTCTCCACCTTGGATGGCTACATGTAGTGTCAAAACTGAAGCAACTGAGATAGAAAGAGACATATGTGTGGTGTCAGGATGGAGGTAGGCAGAAAGTTTCTTTTAATGTTTATTTATTACTTCAAGTTACATCTCCATCACAGTCCCCTCTCTCCACCCTCATGGTCCCACCCTCTCACATTCTCCTCTTTCTCCCAGAACTCATAATTCTTTTCTTTTAACAATTAGGCCACAGGTATGAAAATTGTAAGATATAACATACATTCTCAATGTCCAGTCCATACATATTTGGCAACTGATATTAATATTGTATTATCATTCTATCTCCATGAGTTTAAAGTTCTATACCTAACTCATTTTCCATCCTAACTTGCATTACCAACTTAAAAACATCTTCTTAGAGTTAGAACTTCCTTTTAATTCCTAAACAACTTAAAATTTAACCGTGAGACTATAACTATATAGTCTTCAACCCCATCAGAGACTTGCAGAAAGTTTTTATAACAGAAAAAAATAGGGGTGAGGTATCTTGACAGACAAGGAGATAAAAAGCAGTGTGATTGCTAAATATTAGAAACACTCCATTAATGAAGCTCCCATAGATAACATCAATGATAACTCTATTTATAATCTCTTATTATCATATTCTGATATATATGCACCACACTGTAAGCATTAGAGAATAAAAGAAAGAAAAGGAAAATATAGACATGACTCTAATATGCCAAAAACCTTTGTGCCTTTTAAATAGATTCTTGCCAGAATATAACAAAAAAAAATAATAATAATAATAAGCATGTGTATGTTCAGGTACATTCGAATGTGTGCCTTGCAGTGGGGCCCACTGTTGGTATCAGGTGTCTTCCACTGATTGTTTTCCCCATTCTGTATATTGAATCAGGGTCTCTCACTTGAATCCAGAGCTTGCCAATCCAGCTAGTTCTATTAACCAACCAACTCTGGGGATCCCGTCATCACCTCCTGCCTCCCTAGGATTATAGGCACCACTTCATGCTAGAATTTACTTGAGTGCTGGGGCTAGAAATCCCAATTCCCAGGCTTGTGCAGCAGGCTGAAGAGTCATCTCTCCACACTTGGAAGAAAGGGAATCTGAGATAGACTTGTGAGTGAATGTGCATGCTCTCTATAGCTTCCTTTCTACTGAATTGTGTGCCCAGGTATTGATGTGGATGGTTTTTAAAGCTGTGAGCCCAGACGAGCAAAGAGATGCAATTGGCGTTTAGAAAAGTAGAAAACAGAGAGACAGACTGATGAGAACCGTACATAGGACCTAAGTGGAGTGGGAAGTTTAGCAGAGTGGCTGTTAGTATCACTGCTACCACGGAACCTCTCAAGGTCAGTTTTGTGTTAGAAGCACCCATGGGTAGTAACGCTTGAGCATCTTTACAACACAGACAAGGTGAGAAGGGTGGAGACGAACGGAAGCCTTTGGAATATGATGGCCAGAGTACTGCTGGTGGCTTTTTGACAATAGTTTCAATTTAATGTTTGGTCAAATAGCAAAGGGGTTAAACAATGAGCAGTAGAGAGGGAACTGTGGTTGAACTACAATTTTAAAGAAATCATCTTTAAATTAAACCATGCCAAATCTTTAAACTTCCTCAAAACTTCTGTTAGAGAAAGTGTTTGTACTACGAAGTTGACGCTGAAAAAAAGTCAAACAAGTATGTGTCTTACTCGCCAGCATTCTGTGATCTAAATTACATGGCAATAGCATGAAATTGGGACAATGAATCAGATGTGGGAATGAAAATGATCTAAATGCCATTCATGATGATTCCCCACAGACTCTTCTTTATAAAAATTTTGATTTTTTTTCCAAATGATTCTCACTTTATTGTCCTATTTCTTTTTTTCCCAATGTTTATTTACTTCTTCAAGTTACATCTCAATCACATTTCCCTACCTTGTCCCCATCCCGGTCCTACTCTCCTATCCTCTTCCCCCTCACCCTCCTATCCATTTTTCTTTTTAATTTAAGGTGTATCTGTATTCCCCCAATAGCTCCCACTTTTAGTCCAATAAAAGGCCCATTTTGAGGAAGGGAGGGGTCAGGAGGTGAGGAGGGAGAAAACTATGTTCTAGAAGTAAATTGAGAAAAAAAATAATGCTTTCTTAAGAAAAGAGTTAATAAACATAAAAAATATAATAAAAATACAATATAAAATTTTCAAACTATAATTTACCAAAGGTATATTTGCCTTACTGGCATGAAAGGAAAATGGCCTTAATTTCAGATTAGAATGTTAGACTGCAGGTGGCCACACAGATTACACAAACTTGATAGCAGTTTAAAAGTTTTTTTTTGCAGATATATAGGATATTTTCATGGTTTGGCATTAAAAAGTAGGTAACAGGTTTAAAAGACTGTAAATAAATTAAAGGTTACTGCTGTTCAACCTGGTTTTCTAAACCTCCAAGAGTTGAAAAAATTTGGAGCTAAGGTAAAATACATGAAATGCATGGTGATAGCCCATGCCTTTAACTCCAGCAGAGACAGGAGGATCACTATAGAGTTAGTTGTCTTATAAATTCTAGAGTTACAAGGAACAGGGTGGTGATGGTACACACCCATAATGCCATCATTTAAGAAGGATACACCCTTAATCCCAACACACTAGAGACAGAAATCAACAGATCTCAGAACTCAAGGCCAGATTGACACAAAACAAGCTCTAAATAGAGAAAAACTTTGATGCAGGGGTGGTGGAGCTCATCTTTAATCCCATCAGTTGGGAACCACATGTCTTTGATCCCAATATTTAGAATGCAGAGACTGGCACATAGGATTTGGAAGAACTTAAGTTTAAAAGCTACTTACAAAAGGCATGCTGAAATTCAAACAAATTATTTTTTGAGATATGAAAATATATACTTGAAGGTTTGTTTAGCTCCAAAATATCGAAATAATTTCTTTTTTAAACCAAACTGAAAGATAATACTTTTTATATTGTCAAAAAAACAAATTTGCTCCAGGAAAAATATTCCCTGACACCCCTCCCCCCCAAAAAAAGGTAGTGTCCCAGAGTTAGGATTAGGGCAGGGCTCTGTTCTTATGTTTCCAGGATTTTAAAGCATCCATCCAAGGAATTCAGGGACAACTGGACAATGGAAACCTCAGAAGAAAACAGATCAGACACCAAAGAAGACAAGTAGCCCAGATGATCCAGCCTTTCAGACATCCTCAATAGCTGTTTCCTCAAAAGTCTACAACCACAACAACCCAAAATCACTAAGATTGTTCAGCTCCACAGACTGCTCCAGCCAGAACTTTAGTAAAGCCTTGAAGTTAACCTTCTGTCTACGAACTTCTTAGGACATTTAAATAGCTGAGCACAAAAGGACTGAACATCAAATGATTCTATTAACATTTTAAACCATTTTTCCTTTCTTATTTGGGTCCCGAACAGGTTTACTACATCCCAAATTAGCAAGAACTCATTTTAAGAGAGTGATGTCCCATCCCCAGAAGGTGGGGAGGGTGTTTTTTCCCCCTTTGGTCATTTGATGGATAATATAAAATCTTGTTATTTAGGGGAAGAGATTACAAACTGTTAAATGGTCTTGTTAAACAGGTTTTGGAGGTTAGACCCAGGGACTTCTCTCTCTTTTTCTTTTCTGTATCTCTCTTTCTCTCCTATGTAGGAGTGAACAGACAAGAAAAAATGGGACACAGACATAATATAGGAAAGATCAAGTAAAAAGGACAGATTATTGAATATGCCCTTATACATTTGTATATTGATACAAAATTAATATTATATTTGGCTAAATTGGTATTGATCTTTATATGTTAATGCAAAATTAAGATTTCTTGGGCTACATCAGTATTGATCTTTGTATATTGATACAAAATTAAGATTTTATTTGGCCACAATGGTATTGACCCTTGTATATTGTTGCAAAATTAAGATTGTATTGGGCTACATAGGTATTGATCTTAGTATATTGATACAAAATTAAGATTATATTTGGCCACATTGGTATTGATCTTTGTATATTGATACAAAATTAAGGATAATGCTTTTTAAAGGTATTGTACCTAGTAATGCTTAAAAATGAAATGTGAAGTTTCAGCCTTTTGCTACCAACAGTCATAAACTGTTTAGGATAATTAAGAAATGAAAACTAATAGTCATTGAAGCTTGTCTTTTTGTTAGGTACTATGACAGTCTATGACAGTTATTTTCTAAGATACTCAGAAATCTAGTTGCTAAGAGACAAGCAACATTTGCTTATCTAAATATAAGAGATAGATAGGGGGACTTCAAAAACCTTAAGATATCTGCAGAATATGGCATTCAAAGATGTCTTCTTAACTTAAGATTTTTTTGATATCAAGACATGTCAGCTCCTGACAGCACCCCCTATTCTACTCCAAGTAGAAGATGAGCATCAAAGGATCTCCAGTGGGAGATGGTTGAATTAGTGGCAAGCCTATCTCTTGTCAAGAAAAACCCCTTGCTTCAACTGTAGACAGAATGCTGTCCAAAAAGGACAAAACTTGGCAGCAGGTAAGTCGACAGCCTAGCTCTGCCAAGGCAGGGTAGGCAAGTCCTTCATAATTCCTGCTTTATAATGAATGTCTGTCAGAGAAACGGGGCCAAATGGCTGAAGATTGATGCTGTAATGTATGGAGAGAAAATGGGAACTGTCCAGGCAGCCACTGGTATGTCATTTCTTAGTTTTGGAAGCTGTGGGCCCTGCACTTCCTATAAAATCAGATATATTTATCCCTCTCAGATCTCTGATGTGGTTGAAGAATAGATAGCTAGAGTCTCATAGTTAAAATTTGAAGTTCTTGATGTACAGGTCCTTTACTTGCTTGGTTAGAGTTACACCCAGATATTTTATATTGTTTGTGGTTATTGTGAAGGGAATTGTTTTGTTTATTTCTTTCTCAGTCCATTTGTTTGTTGTATAAAGAAGGGCTTCTGATTTTTTGAATTAATTTTGTATCCAGCCACTTTGCTGAAGGTGTTTATCAGCTGTAAGAGTTCTCTGGTGGAGTTTTTGGGGTCACTTATGTATCCTATCATATCGTCTGCAAATAGGGATAATTTGACTTCTTCCTTTACAATTTGTATCCCCTTGATCTCCTTTAGTTGTCTTATTGCTCTAGCAAGAACTTCAAGTACTATATTGAAGAGATATGGTGAAAGTGGGCATCTTTGTCTTGTCCCTGAGTTTAGAGGAAATGCTTTAAGTTTCTCTCCACTTAATTTGATGTTGGCCACTGGCTTGCTGTATATTGCCTTTATTATTTCTAGGCACGGTCCTTGTATGTCTGTTCTCTCCAGAACTTTTATCATGAAGGGGTGTTGGATTTTGTCAAATGCTTTTTCTGCATCTAGTGAGATTATCATGTGGTTTTTTTTCTTTCATCTTGTTTATATGGTGAATTACATTACTTTCGCATGTTGAACCATCCCTGCATTCCTGGGATGAAGCCTACTTGATCATGGTGTATGATACTTTTGATTTGTTCTTGAATTCAGTTTGCTGGTATTTTATTAAGTATTTTTGCATCTATGTTCATGAGGAAGATTGGTCTGAAGTTCTCTTTCTTTGTTGGGTCTTTTTGTGGTTTTGGAATCAGGGTGACTGTGGCCTCATAAAATGAGTTTGGCAATGTTCTTTATGATTTTATTTGGTGAATGAGTTTGAAGAGCATTAGTGTTAGCTCTTCTTTGAAGGTCTGGTAGAATTCTGTGCTAAAACCATCTGAGTTTTGTCCTTTTCAAACAGTATTCTGTCTATAGTTGAAGCAAGGGATTTCTCTTGACCAGTGACCAGTTTGCCACTAATGCAGCCATCTCCAAATAGAGATTCTTCGATGTTCCTCATCTACTTGTAGTTGAACGGGGGGATGCTATCAGGGGATGACATGTCTCAATTTCAAAAAAAAATCTTAAGAGAACATCTTTAAATGCCATATTCTACAGATCTCCTGAGGTTTTTGGAGACTACCTGTTTATTTCCATATATTTGGATAAGCAAATGTTGCTTGTCTCTTAGCAACTTGATTTCTGATTAACTTCGAAAACATTTGTGATACAGTACACTAGTATCTAACAAAACGATAAGTTTGAATGAATACTAGTTTGCATTTCTTAATTATTGTCCTATTTCTAAGTGAGATCTTTTAGAGAGTAGTAAAATCTAGTAAGAACAAACTTAATTTTCAATTTTGTTCTTGATTGAACAAAGTTCATTTTGTATTCCCCAGAAATTTTCATTTTGATGGGAAAACACATATACAGGTGTGAAAAATAAAAAAACAGATAAATTAACTAAAAAAATAGATGGATGGAAAAATAGATGATAGATAGAGATGATAGATTAAAAAAACTTTCTGAGGTATTCTCTGATCCTTCTTCCTAGGTATAATTTATCCATTTCTTTATGTCTAAATAGCAGTTCCTATATTCCCCACTGCAGACCTGAAGTTATGCTGTATGCCGTAGCAGCTTATTCTTTTGTCTTTTTTTTCCTTTTATTTTTATAAAAGTGGCTTTCTTCACTTAGTATGTATACAGGTTATTGGGAAACTATGTGGTTAGAAATTCTCATTTAATTATTTACATGGTGCCCTTGCTCTACCATAAGTAGTTCTGTAGCCTTTTCTAAAAATCACACCTTTGAAAACAATTGTTCAGACCAGAAATATATCTCTGTCACTGTGATTTTTGTTTGCCTACCAGCACCTTGCATAGGTATATGCTCAGTATACCTACTAGCAGCTTTGATACTTAGGTACTCAGTTGTGTAGTTGATGGCTCAACCATACCTAATTAGCATGAGGTTCTACTCATTATGATGCTTCAAGGGTCTATCTTCCACTGGCTGTCATTGGCCCTCAAGACCTCTACTGTGTTCTCCATGAAAATAAAAACAGCCAGGAAAGATGTTTCTCCAGCCCCCTCCTGAATGGTAACTCCACAGAATCAGGGCCCTCCAAATATGTTCCATTTTATCCACAAAATAAGTTGAAAATTTCTCACAGTGAGAAATCCTTAATTTTGTTACCATGCTGAGGTCCTCTAAATTAATCACGCTGTCTATGAAATGGAGCCATTCCACAGTTCTAGAGTTTTCTTTTTTTATATTTTATTTTTTTATTTCTTCAAGTTACATCTCAATCACAATCCCCTCCCTACTCCCCCCTCCAGTCCCACCCTTCCACCCTTTTCTCCCTCAACACCCCATCCTCTATCCTTTTGGGTTTTTTTTTTTTTTTTTTTTTTTTTTAGTTTAAGGTATATCTCCCCCCCTCCCAACAGCTCTCCCTTTCAGTCCAACAAATGGTTCTTTCTCTTATAACTATAAATACAATACAAAACAACAGAAATAAATAGGCCACAATTATGTGAGTTATACAGCTTAGTATACATTCACAATGTCCAGTCCATATGTATTTGGCACCTGACTTTAACATTCTACTACCTAACCAGCTCCATGAGTTTAAAGTTCTATATCCAACTCAAATTCCATACTAATTTGCATCACAATTTTAAAAACATCTTCTTAGATCCAGAATACCCTCTTGATTCCTAAACAATTCAAAATTTAACTATGAGACTCTAGCTATCTAGTCTTCAACCACATCAGAGACCTGAAGGGGATAAATATATCTGATTATACAGGAAGTGCAGGGCCCGCAGCTTCCAAAACTAAGAAATGACATACCAGTGGCTGCCTGGACAGTTCCCATTTCCTCTCCATACATTACAGCATCGATCTTCAGCCATTTGGCCCCATTTCTCTGACAGACATTGATTGTAGAGCAGGAATTATGAAGGACTTACCTACCCTGTCTTGGCAGAGCTAGGCTGTTGACTTACCTGCTTCCAAGTTTTGTCCTTTTTGGACAGCATTCTGTCTACAGTTGAAGCAAGGGGTTTTTCTTGCCAAGAGATAGGTTTGCCACTAATTAAACCATCTCCCACTGGAGATTCTTTGATGCTTATCTTCTACTTGGAGTAGAATAGGGGGTGCTGTCAGGAGCTGACATGTCTCGATATCAAAAATCTTAAGTTAAGAAAACATCTTTGAATGCCATATTCTGAAGATTTCTTGAAGTTTTTGAAGACATCCTATCTATCTCTTATATTTAGATAAGCCATTGTTGCTTGTCTCTCAGCAACTTGATTTCTGAGTAGCTTAGAAAATAACTGTGATAGACTGTCATAGTAACTAACAAAATGACATGCTTGCATGCATATTAGTTTTCATTTCTTAATTATCCTAAACAGTTTATGACTGTTGGTAGCAAAAGGCTGAAACTTCACATTTCATTTTTAAGCATTACTAGGTACAATACCTTTAAGAAGCGTTACCCTTAATTTTGTATTAATATACAAAAATCAATACCAATATGGCCAAATATAATCTTAATTTTGTATCATTATACAAAGATCAATACCTATGTAGCCCAATACAATCTTAATTTTGCATCAGTATACAAGGGTCAATACCATTGTGACTAAATATAATCTTAATTTTGTATCAACATACAAAGATCAATACCGATGTAGCCCAATACAGTCTTAATTTTTCATTAATATACAGAGATCAATACCAATTTAGCCAAATATAATATTAATTTTGTATCAATATATAAAGGTATAAGGCATATTCAATAATCTGTCCTTTTTTCTTGATCTTTCCTATACTATGTCTATGTCCCATTTTTTCTCAAGTCTATTCACTCCTACACAGGAGAGAAAGAAGGATACAGAAAAGACAAAGAGAGAAGTCCTTGGGTCTAACCTCCAAAATCCATTTAACAAGACCATTTAACAGCTGTAGTCTCTTCCCCTAAATAACAAAATTTTCAATTTTTGATCAAATGAACAAAGGGGGGGGAAACACCCTCCCCACCTTCTGGGGATGGGAAGTCGCTCTCTTAAAATGACTTCCTGATGATTTGGGATGTAGTAAACTTGTTTGGGACCCAAATAAGAATGGAAAAATGGCTAAAAAGGTTAATAGAATCATTTGATGTTCAGTCCTTTTGTGCTCAGCTATTTAAATGTCCTAAGAAGTTCTTAGACAGAAGGTGATCTTCAGGGCTTTACTGAAGTTCTGGCTGGAGCAGTCTGTGGAGCTGAACGATCTTAGCGATTTTGAGTTGTTGTGGTTGTAGACTTTTGAGGAAACAGCTATTGAGGAAGTCTGCAAGGCTGGATCAACTGGGCCACTCGTCTTCTTTGGTTTCTGATTTGTTCTCTGCTGAGGTTTCCATTGTCCAGTTGTCCCTGGATTCCTTGAATGGATGCTTTAAATCTCCTGGAAAGATAAGAACAGAGCCCTGCCCTAATCCTAACTCTGGGACAATAAACTTTTTTGGGGGGAAGGGGGGCATGGTCAGGTAATATTTTTCCTGGAGGAAATTTGGTTTTTTGACAATATATGAAGTATTACCTTTCATTCTGGATTAAAGAAGAAATTATTTTGATATTTTGGAGCTAAACAAAACTTTAGCGTATATATTTTGAGATCTCAAAGGACAATTTGTTTGAATTGCAGCATGCCTTTTGTAAGTAGCTTTTAAACTTAAATCCTTCCAAATCCTATGTGCCTGTCTCTGCATTCTAAGTATTGGGATCAAAGACATGTGGTTCCCAACTGATGGGGTTAAAGATGTGCTCCACCAGACCTGGATCGAAGTTTTTCTCTATTTAATGCTTGTTTTGTATCAGGCTGACCTTGAGCTCTGAGATCTGCCTGTTTCTGTCTCTAGTGTGTTGGGATTAAGGGTGTATTCTTCTCAAATGATGGGATTAAGGGTGTGCACCATCACCACCCTGTTTCTTGTAACTCTAGAATTTATAAGACAACTAACTCTATAGTGATCCTCCTATCTCTGCTCGAGTTAAAGGCAGGGGCTAACACCATGGATTGCATGTATTTTACCTTAGCTCTAAGTTTTTTCAACTCTTGGAGGTTTAGAAAACCAGGATGAACAGCAGTAACCTTTAATTTATTTACAGCGTTTTAAACCTGTTACCTGCTTTTTAATGCCAAACCATGGAAACATCCTAAACCTCTACAAAAAAAAAAACCAAAACAAACAAACAAACAAAAAAACTTTTAAGCTGTTATCAAGTTTGTGTAATCTATGTGGCCACCTGCAGTCTAACATTCTAATCTGAAATTAAGGCCATTTTCCTTTCATGCCAGTAAGGCAAGTATACCTTTGGTAAATTATAGTTTGAAAATTTTATATTGTATTTTTACTATGTTTTTTAAGCTTATTAACTCTTTTCTTTAAAAAGTATTATTTATTTCTAGAACATAGTTTCCTCCTTCTTCCCCTCCTGGCCCCTCCCTTCCTCTCTCCTTCCCTCCCTCTCTCATTCCCACCCTCATTCCCTCCCTCCCTCCCTCCCTCCTTGTTCCTCTACTTGGTACTCTCCTTCTCCTCAGATGAGGTGGGCTTCACATATCATACTCCCTCAGATCTTGCGTCATGTGAGGGCCAAGAGCTTCTACTTGTACTGGAGGTTGATAAGGCACACCACCTAGGATGTGGTGTTCCACTAACCTGAAGCAGATTCCATGACTCACTGGTGGGTAAAATTTTTTCTAGGATAGATATGCTAGGTTCCTATCTATTTGGGTGTGTAGGTTGTATGATAGTTATCCTGCGATGTATGGTTAATATCCATATATAAGGGAATACATATCATGTTTATCTTTCTGGGTCTGTGTCAGCTTACTTAGGATGAGCTTTTCTAGCTCCATCATTTGGTTTTGAATTGCATGATTTCCTCATTTTTGATAGCTGTGTAGTATTCCATTGTGTAAATGTACCACAGTTTTTTAATCCATTCTTCAGTTGGAGGACATCTGGGTTGTTTCCAGTTTCTGGCTATTACAAATAAAGCTGCTATGAACATTGTTGAGGCAATGTCCTTGTGGTTTGTTTCGAATCTTTTGGATATATGCCCAAGAGGCGTATGGCTGGGTCTTGAGGTAGACTTATTCCCAATTTTCTAAGATATCTCCAGATTGATTTCCAAAGTGGTTGCACAAATTTGCAGTCCCACCAGCAATGGGGGAGTGTTCCCCTTTCTCCACATCCTCACCAGCATGTGCTATCACTTGAGTTTTTGATCTTAGCCATTCTGACAGGTAGGTGTGAGATGGAACCTCAGAGTTGTTTTAAGTTTCATTTCCCTGATGACCAAAGATGTTGAACATTTCCTCAAATGCCTCTTGGCCTTTAGAGATTCTTCTTCTGTGACTTCTCAGTTTAGCTCTGTACCCCATTTGTTGATGGGGTTATTTGATTTTTTGGTATTTAATTTCTTCAGTTCTTTATATATTTTGGATATTAACCCTCTGTCAGATGTTGGGTTGGTGAAGATCCTTTTCCAGTCTGTAGGCTGCTGTTTTGTTCTAAGGAAAGTGTCCTTTGCCTTACAGAAGCTTTTCAATTTTATAAGGTCCCATTTATTGATTGTTTGTTTTAGTGCCTGAGCTATTGGTGTTCTATTCAGGAAGTTGCTACCAGTGCCAATGAGTTCAAGGCTTTTCCCCACTTTCTCTTCTATTAATGTTAGTGTGTCCGGATTTATGTTGAAGTCCTTGATCCACTTAGACTTAAGTATTGTACAGGGTGATAAGTATGGATTTAATTTCATTCTTTTACATGTCGACATCCAGTTAGACCAGCAACATTTGTTGAAGATACTGTCCTTTTTCTATTGTATGTTTTTGGCTTCTTTATCAAAAATTAAATGACCATAGGTGTGTGGGTTTATTTCTGGGTCTTCAATTCGATTCCATTGGTCAACTGGTCTGTTTCTATACCAGTACCATGCTGTTTTTTATTACTATTGCCCTGTAGTACAGCTTGAAATCCGGGATGGTGATACCTCCATATTTTCGGTTATTGTACATGATTGATTTAGCTATTCTGGGTCTTTTGTTATTCCATATGAAGTTGAGAATTGTTTTTTTCCAGATCTGTAAAAAATTGAGTTGGAATTTGGATAGGAATCGCATTGAATCTGTATATTGCTTTTGGTAAGATTGCCATTTTTATTATGTTGATCCTACCAATCCATGAGCAAGGGAGATCTTCCATCTTCTGATATCTTCTTCAATTTCTTTCTTCAGGGACTTGAAGTTCTTATAATACAGGTCTTTCACTTGCTTGGTTAGAGTTACCCCCAGGTATTTTATATTATTTGTGGCTATTGTGAAGGGTGTTGATTCCCTTATTTCTTTTTCAGCCCATTTATCTTTTGTGTAAAGAAGGGCTACTGATTTTTTTGAATTGATTTTGTATCCGGCCACCTTGCTGAAGGAGTTTCTCAGCTGTAGAAGTTCTCTGGAGTAATTTTTGGGGTCATTTATGTATACTATTATATCATCTGCAAATAGGGATACTTTGACTTCTTCCTTTCCAATTTGTATCCCCTTGATCTCTTTTAGTTGTCTTATTGCTCTAGCTAAAACTTCAAGTACTATGTTGAAGAGATATGGAGAGAGTGGGCAGTCTTGCCTTTTCCCTGATTTTAGAGGAAATGGTTTAAGTTTCTCTCCATTTAGTTTGATGTTGGCTATTGGTTTGCTGTAAATTGCCTTTATTATGTTTGAATATGGTCCTTGTATGCCTTATCTCTCTAAGACTTTTAACATGAAGGGATGCTGTATTTTGTCAAAAGCTTTTTCAGCATCCAATGAGATGATCATGTGGTTCTTTTCTTTCAGCTTGTTTATGTGATGAATTACATTGATGGATTTTCTAATGTTGAACCACCCCTGCATCCCTGGGATGAAGCCTACTTGATCATGGTGTATGATACTTTTGATGTGATCTTGGATCCGGTATTTTATTTTATTAAGTATTTTTATTTTATTAAGTATTTTTGCATCCATGTTCATAAGGGAAATTGGTCTGAAATTTTCTTTCTCCGTTGGGTCTTTGTGAGGTTTCCGTATCAGGGTGAGATCTGGAGTTTTCAATCACTTGAACTGAGCAGAGAATTGCTCATCTCTGGCAAAGGGACCCCTACACTCTCTGAGGCAAAATCAATTGGATTAGGACTTTCGCCTTCTGAAGCTGGTTTTTTAAGTTCGCTTCTGAATTTTACCAGTCATCTAACTTCACGAGCTCACTTAAAGAGACAGCACCTCTCTCACATGACTCAGAGGGTGAAGATAATGTTGACACAATTAGCAACAAGTTTAATTGAAATAATTACCTTTCCATGTCAATGTAAGCATCGCATAAGAGGCAGTCCTTGCTGTGGGACTCTTTAATGCTACCTGGCTGGTGCTCTGAGAGCTCTGAGGCTTAGTGTGAGAATGTTTTCATTAAGGGAGAAAGCAATAAAGAAGGAAATTTGAAAAAACTTGGCCTGATTGTATTACCATGCTTTATCCTCCAGCAGCCCTTTTAATTAAGAAAGAGCAACCATCGCATAAAATCAAAGTGGAAAAACCAGAATGAGGAAGTACATGCTGTTTTTTTAAGATTACCTAAAGAAAATATGACAGAATGAATTAAAATTTAATTACTCTGCTGCTGTTGGCTTCAGTCAGTTTTATTCCCTTACTAAAAGTTTTACAGTTTTTTTCTCTTAAAAACACTGGAAATAATGCAATCAAAATAAGTTTGTCTAACTTCAATAATGTGAGAACCAGAATTACTTGAGATGTGTGAATACCAAGGCCTCACTGAGCTCCAGGACAGGTGCAAATATGTATAGTGGAACCTGAAGAGTAATTTTTTGGTATGGAAATGATGCTACAATACGATTTCTCTCTTTTACAAGAGACATGTGTGTTCCTGGGAGAATGTTCGCTCGCCTTCTGGATGTGGTTAGAGCAGTAAGAGTAATTAGTTCCCATGTGCTATACATTTATATAAGCAGGTTATCTTTTACCTCCATGATCATGAGATCACATATTCATTTAACAAAAATCTACTTAATCATGTCTACTACCTCCTGGAAAGAATGACCAAGGAAAGCCATGAAAAGCTAACTGGAAGGCAACACACACCTTTGGTTAACCTTTCTTTTTGTACCAGAGGAGATCATAGCCTCTTGAATAGGGTGCTGTGAGATTACCGAAGAGGTGGGATCTGCCTGCTTGTGAATCAGGGGAAGAGGAGGAAGATTAAAAAAAAACAAAAAACAATTGAAACCTAGTTTTAAAATGGTAAGCAGATATCTCTCTGCCCCATGTAGAAGAGGATTTCCACATTGTTTACATCGTAGAACCACGTACAGTGTGCAGACCTCTCAAGATACCATAAAATCAAGAACACTGTAGATAGAACATGACATGTAGCTGACCTTTTTAACTGAGGCTCTGAGGATTCTGTAGAATCTTAGTTAGGAAAGTGTGATGACTGTACTTACATTTTAAACAGCTTGATTGAGGGATTGACCTCAACCATTTCCCTGTGATGCTTTCTTCCTTCTTTTCTCCCACCACAATCTCAGGAGACCACTGAGCTACTTCATCTTCTTTCTGTCATTCTCTTACACCAAGTAATACTTCATTATATATTACATGGTTATATGATTCCATTCCTTCTTTAATGACAGACATATGAATTGTCTCTAGTTTGTGGTGTTACAGACAAATCTATGAGTGTTCTTTCACAAGTCTTTCCATGGATGTCTTGGGAAAATACCTAGCCATGGAATGGCCATATGGTATGACAGGTCACATCTAACTTTTTAAAATATTATGTTTATGTTCATCTGTGTGAGTACAGGTGTGACGTGGCATGGAACCACATGTGGAGGTCAGAGGACCACTTCAAATGTTGATTCTCACCCTCCAACAGGATCTTATTCACCATTCTATATGTTTACCAGCTGGACTGGGGGCTTCCTGGGACTGTCTTCTCTCTTGTTTTGCCATAGACACCCTGGGATTATAGATGTGCCCTACCCCATTTGGTGTGAAGTGTGTTTTGAGAATCCAAACTCTAGGTCCTCTTTTTTGTAAGCCAAGTGTGTTTTAACCACTCAGCGATCTTCCCAGGCCAATTTATCTTTGTTAGAGATCAAATAACTTTTTGAAGTGATTACACTAGTTGCAACTTTAGCAATGATGTATCAACATTTCTCTACATTTTTATCACTATGTAATCTGGTTCTATTTTTCAAGTATTAGCCATTATAACAGGAATATGCTATTATTTGTTATTCTTTGTAGTTCTTGAATGAATGTCCAGCATAGGTACCTGTACTCTCAACATGCCCGCTGATGTCAGTCTTAAAATTGTTTTTTTGTTGTTGTTGTTAATTTTGTTATTAAAATTTCAGAATGATTTAGGTACTCTATCAATAACTCTATCGTAAACATAACTCCAGCTATTTCCCCCTGGCATGTGATTTTGTGATGGGCAGATATTTCTAACTTTTATAAACTGTAATTGATCAACTTGCTCCTCTTATGAATGATGCTTTTGACTTCATTTCTACATTTTAAACCTAACCCAAAGTCACAAAGATTTCTACTTATTTCTTTTTCTAGAACTTTACAATTTTAGGTTTTCTTTTTATATAGATAATCCAGTTTTGGTTAACCTTTCTATTTGTACCATGTATGAATCTCATTATTTTGCATGGGGATATTTAATTGTTCCAGCCTGATTATGTTGAAACTATTATCCTTTCCCTACTGAATTGCTTTTTCGCTTTTGTCAAAATCAATATTCTGCCTTAGCAGACATTCATAGAACACTTCACCCCACCACATGTAAAGATCATTGCTCTAAAGAACTCAAGAACCATATTTCAAGATAGACCACATGTCATTCTCAATAATTTACAAAGATTGAGAGTATGCAAAGTATCTTCTAAGACCAAAATATAATAAAGATCGAAAAAAGTAATAGAAGAGCAGATAGAAAACTTAAAAACATGTGGAAATTGACCAACACACAATAGGACTGTAACCAATGGTTTAAAGGAGAAGTCACAGGGGAAATGAAAAAGTACTTCAAAATTTTTAAGGACAAAAATGTAACATGCAGATCTTACAGTACATAGCAGAGGTATTGGCCCATTGAACACCAACAGCTGTGAAGAATCCATTACGAAAGCAGAACGATGTCAATCAGTAACTGACTTTCATCTTGAATGACTAGAAGAGAGAACCAAATCCAAAGGTAGCAGAGAGCTGTCACCCACAAAGCACTAAGAACAGAGAACAAATGTGGCAGCCTCTCCTTCGACCCTGAGCAGACAAGATATATTATGCACTTTGGCATCATCACAAGGGAATTTTATTATAGGATCAAGAGAATAATAAATATATAGCTGTTAGGTACAGAATAAAGCTGACACTTGTATGTCATTTATTATGAAATAAGCTATAGTTTTGGAGAACGCAGGTTTAACACAACTTGACCTTAAAATTCTACACATGTTTCTACACCCAGATGTTCACTCTGAGGTTGTGGTTCATTATATAATGTACTAATAGGGGGATATCCATCTCAACAGTATGTGACCAATGCTTTTCACCATCACACTTTGTCAGAACAACATGAAGTCCCTGAACTCTAGTCTGCTTTGTACAATAAAAGACAGGCTTGAGCTTTTAAAAGGAATCACAAGGCTGGTTTGGGGTAACATTTTTAAAGATAAAATAAGAATTGATTTCTGTTCGACCTCATCAGTTTAAGAAAATTTGATGTTACCCAAAGGGTTTTGCGTTAACACAAAAATGAAAAGTCCTGCCTATCTGTGAAATGTTTGGTTGAATCCAGTTTTATGTGCATAAGAAATTATTAGTTGCCATTCAGTTTCTGAGGAGATGAGGCAATTTTCTGTTCTAGCTGACACACCAATAAAGCTAAATGGAAGTCACAGAACAATCATAAAGTTGCCATGTGCTATAAACTGCAGATAAATTCAAAACACACAAAGACCCAAACAAAAGGATGGTGTTACATAATAAAACTCAGATCTATTCATTTCTGCCTGTTGTCTCACTCACAGAACATGCAAGGTTTGTTATGAGCATGAATAACTACTGGCTTACCTTTCTCCACACCTTATTCAAATCATGAACCAAGCTGAACTAGACCAGTTCATGATATTGTTTATCACATGATAGAAACCACATGATAGTGTTTATCACACGATAGAAACAAACAAAAACATGAAAGTATTGCAAAAATCCAGAAGCTCTGAAGAACATACAATCAGTTAAATCTGGTATGCCAGCATGTCTGGGTGAAGAGGTTGCACTCGTTCTTAAAGAATGAAGGCCTTTGGGATGATAGCAGTTGTTCGATGTAATCTCCTAGAGAAGCAGAGAAGAGGACGAACCTCATCTTCTCTACATGAAGAACAGGGCTAGGTGGAGAGGAGGACGTGAATGTTGGCTGCCTGTGAGGATCAAAGAGACTCAGTAATATAGAGATGTATTAATTCAACAGAGATTTACAAAACAGCACTTGTTAATGGAAGATGGGTGGGAAAGACAGAAACACCAAGTTAACAGGGACAGATTTGCAGCAAGATTGTGGGTTTAATACCACTAACCTAAAAGAGGGAACCAAAGTAGATGATTGCAGCCATTACCATGAAGAGGAAAGGTGTCCTTGAGGAGGCCATGAAAGGTAAGGTTTCTGGTGCAATACAGATTCCTCCAATTCTTCTTCTCTGTTTCTTTTCTTTTCTTTTCTCCTTCCTACTGTATGGAGATCATAAAAATCTTTTCTACTGATTCCCTTATTCAAAACACAATATTATTTATTCATGGACTTTAGATATTTAATTTTTCATTTCTGTCTCCTAACTTCAGTGTTTTATAATCAGTAAGGACATAATAACTGAGTATTTGGTGACTTCTAATTTAAATTCAATATGTAACTACAGCATCAAATCTATCATTAAAGTATTCAGCTATAATGCAACGTCTGGCACGATTGCCAAGCGAATAATTGTAACTGCCTGTTGCCAAGTATTAGAAATTGCGGCAGACTCCCCAGGTTTCAGCCTGAGAGAGTATGAATACCACTCTTTGCAGGTGTCCTTTGGTTTCCTCTCCTCAGTCTCTTCTGTTGAAGCCCGACCCTTCAATCAGTGCACAGACTGGGGCTTCCACAAGAAGTGCCCAGATTTAGCCCTGTCTAAGCACTTTCTGAACAATAAAAGTCAATGCCGGGCTGAGTCCACTGGAAAAAAAATTTGTGCATGATTATATGATCACCAAGTGTTTAAAAATCTTCCCCTCTCATACTTTAAGGAATTAAAAGTATACTTTAGATGATTTTATGACTGCCAAACACTTCTGCTAGTGACAGAAAGGCCATTGCTGTAAACTTCCTTCCTTTCCTTTCCATTTTCTTTATTTTTTCCTTCCTTCTTTTCTTTTGAGATTTATTTATTTTATTAGTGTTTGTATGCATGTATGTATGTATGTCAGCCACATGTACCTCTGGAGGTCAGAAGGTGTCAGAGCTCCTGTAACTGGAGTCCCAAGTGTCTGTGAGGTGCTGTGGGTGGGTTCAGGGTGTTGAGCCCAGGCCCTCCTCCAAAGCAGCAAGTATTTTTAACTGCCTAGCATCTGTCCAGCCCTGGTGAGTCATCTTAGTGTGCACATTGCCCACAGGGTTTTCCCATCAGCGCAACTCTTCTCTACAGGATTCTAAATTGTGCTTTTCTTTGCTATTTTCTGATTCTCATTAGATAAAGAAGTTGAAATTCTCATAGCCCCTAAAAAAGTGAATGAGAACCATAACAAAAAAGCTTGTCTTCTTATTTCTGCTAAATCAAAAAGGGCTAAGCCCTAGCCAAAAAAAGCAAACAAACAAACAAAGAAAAAAACCGTTGCTGTTTTGTTTTTCTGGTTAATTGGTAATATAGAAAAACAAATGCAAAGTCTACTGGAGGAAATTTTAAATTCACATGAATGCAATGTATGTTTTCCAAGTTCACCAAATGTAGAGATACATGATAAATACTTAACATCAAAGAGTCCATTGGGGAAAGTCTGTATTTGATGATAGAAATTAGAATCTTTTAGTTCTGCTGATGCAGCCCATGAAGGAAATGTCTAACTATATTTGATACCTGTGTGGTGACTTTTTATGTTTTGGCAACATATAAATATAAAAAAACCAGTGGATCTTTAAGTGGTATTACTATGTTGGAATAAATAAAACAGACAAGGCAGGCAAGTGTGGCATATCCAGTACAACCAAACTGAATAAAAGTATAATGAATCTTGTCACGACTTGTGATTTCAAGACTCTGAGGACACCACTGTTTATACAGAATCAAACATTTTCAGAAACACGAGCCTATAATAAGGCCACAGTGAAAATGCTTTCTTTTTTCCCTGGCAGGAAATTATAGTAATTTTTCTTTATTGTCTGCTTGTGATATTTTGGTACTGTAAAACTATTATTATAGGTTTCAGAGGACCACCCTCTTGGATGACACTTGAGTTGGTTAATAGGACAAATCAGGGGGCACTTGTTGAACCTGAAACTGGGAAGGGTGGGTATGTGTTGGGTTTAGAGTGTGTTCCATGATGTGACCAAGGTGACATCTGTCTGACTTTCAGAGTAGAAATAAGAACATACTGAAATGCCTAACATGATGTTTGAAGAAAAATGGAGATAGCTAAATGGTTACAGAAGGAAATAAAGAGAGCAACAGAGGGTGCAGGCTTATGATGTCAGACCACAGCTAGGTCTTTGTTTAAGACATGAACCTAGATGTGTGGCTGGACAGATAGCTCAGAGGCTTTTCCTCATATGAATGTTTCTAGCACTCATATCAGGTGGCTCAATCTCCCTTTAAGTTCAACTACAAGGGATCTCATATCTTCTAAGGGCAACTTTACATATGTGGTATGTATGCCTGTACTTACACACACACACACACACACACACACACACACACACACACACACACAAAATAAATATTTTAAACACTGAAAAACCCTAAATGCACCTCTTTAAAGTAGAAATGTTAACATTAGGAAATGAAAATAAATCAGAAAACAAGTAGAAGAATCTAGAACATTACTGTTAAGCTAAAAGAACAAAGACATTTATCAGGAACATCTGCATCTTGGGCAGGAAGTTGTGGGTTCCCAGAAGAAAGTTCTTGCTTAGGTTTATTGTAACTTGTTATGCCATGTTTAGTTAATATCCTTGGGAGGTCTGATTTTTTTTTTAAGGAAATGGAGGAGGAGTGGATCTAAGGGAGAGGAGAGACTGAGCCTGGGAGAAGGGAATGTAGGGAAATTGCAATTGGCATATAGTGTATGTGAGGCATAAATTTTTTAATAAAAAAATTAGAAAGTTAAAGAAAATGGGTTAGTCATATGTTACAGAAAACAAAATAACACAGCAAGGGAAGCAAAATGCCAAAGGGATAGATTCGAGATCAAAATCGGAGGAAAAATTTTAGAATTTAGTTCCTGAAAACTGTGTTGGAAAATTATATTATTATCACTTAACCTATTACTATAGATTGTGTATCTGCCAACATAAAGCTGGACAATTCCTTTTTGTTTGTTTGTTTTATTTTATTTTTTGTTTGTTTCTTGTTTTTCAAGATAGGGTTTCTCTGTATAATAGTTCTGGCTGCCCTGGACTCAATTTATAGACCAGGCTAGCCTCAAACTCATAGAGATCTACTTGCCTCTGCCTCCTGAGTACTGGGATTAAAGGAGTGAGCCACCTCCTGGAAAAGCTGAACATTTCTTGTTCATAAACAGGGACTGAAGTCAAGAAGGGATGGATTTCTCTTCAGGCTGATGGTACATATATTTCACATACAGCTAGAAGATTCTCTTGGTCTATAAGAGTGTTCAAGATGGCCAAGACTCAACTTTGAGTATATGTCTTAAAATCTTATTCATGCATAAACAAGCCTCCATATTCCTGCTCAGAGGGATGAATAGGTCATTCAAACAAAAATGAGGATGTTTCAAAAAGGTGTAAGTGAGTCTTTCAGTTGTTGTTTGAGGCATTTTTCATGGGGGTATTTACTGATCCACTCTGTACCTCAAGCAAAGCAGGTGGTTGCACTATCTCAGTTAGAAGGACAGTGATAATAGTTTTTCAGCAGTTCATTGAGGGGATATATATCTAACATCTTAAACATCTCAGGCTGGCTTTGAACTCACTGTGTAGTCAAGGATTCAAGGCTGATCTTGAACATCCAACCGTCCCACTTTTACCTACCAAGTTCTGGGATTTTAGTCATGTACCACCACACGGAGCTTGTGTAGATCTGTGGACAAAATTCAGAGCTTTGTGCACATTAGAAGAGTGCTATACAGACTGAGTTACATTCCTGGTGGTGGTTTTCAATGACGGCTGTTTGATGGCTGTATATCTAGGACTCTATGAAGATTTTACAAAATTCCCATAGTGTGATATACCGTAGCGGTTGCCTTAGAGTAATTTTTGTGTCCTTACATATCTCCTGACAAATTTTGAAAATGTGCCAGACATGGTTAGCACATGCCTGTAATACCAGCCCTAGAGAGACTGAGGTAGATGGGCCCAGGCTGTAATAGATAGATATTATTTAACAACAAACAACAATATCATACATATATGTTTTCTCTCTCTCTCTCCACATACAACAAAATTTCTAAAATCTAGGCAAATTTCTCAGTTGTTTTGTTTAGATGAATTGAGTATTTGGTATATTATTGGTCAAAACTATTTTAACATTTGTTTCAGAACAAAAAACAAAGGTACTGTTCTTATTTGTAGAGTAGGAATAACACATGAGAAACTATCAAAGAAATATAGTTTCCAAGGCCAATATCTAGGATAGGCTAAAGATATCAGACTAGCTGTGGAGATTTACTACAATTCAGTAAAAATGTGTCAGCATTTTAGTACAAATGCAGTGTTAGATTAGCAGCTCTTGGATTTTGATGATGGTGTTGGAATGGTAGAAATCAAGGTGGTAAGGAGAAGTACAGGTTTCATACATGATTTTTAAAAGCTTTTGAAAAATCCAGTTACTGACAGAAGGAAAGTCCAGGCAGCTATGGGATTTCCTGAGCATTGTTAGATTTTATCCCAGCATCCTTTGTGCAAGGTGGTCAATTAAAGCTGACTATTAAAGAGGGAGGAGCCGATTCTCCAAAAAGTAGTACCACTTGCCCAATATCTGAACTTCGACCTATCCATTGGTCCACGTGTTTGATGCTGACTTGTACATGATTTCACTTGCTGCATTATTATTAACTCATTATATTTTTATGTCTCATTATATTTTTATGTCCAAAGGTCTAAAGACAGACCATGAGAATCAGTCTCAAACTTTTTTTTTTCAGCCTCAAGTTGCCACAGAAACATTTCATAGAGCAAAGGGTTGGTCTGATGGGTCTCTGACTCCTTATTTCTATTCCACCTTCAGAAATTTCACTTTGGTATGCATAGCAATACTTTATTTGAAGAAAGACTCTCCAGTGCCTAAAGTGTTTGAAAAATAGATGTTATAATTATCTGTATGTGGTGGGGTTAGTGATAGCATTTAATATCATAGGGATCTTGGAATAGCAAAAGCCTGGACTTTAAGGTAAAAGATTTACGTCCCACGTGGCATGGGAACCCGCCAAGGACAGATGACTTTTTTTGATCATGGGACTTTGGGCAGGGGCATGCCCTGAGGCACCCACCAGGATCCATGGTGGCAGATCATGTGGTCTGTGGACTGCCTGCTGCTCCTCGGTCCTCTGCAAGAAAAGTAATGGAGGGACACATTGCCCAGGGTCATGACTTGGAAGCACACAAGGCTTCTGCCAAAAATCATGCTGCCAATTCATTACAGCAGGTGAAGAGATTTAAGTCAAGATTCATGTGGACACAGGTCACTCCCTCTCCTGCCTCACTCACCTTCCTCCTCATCTGGCAGAGAAACACGAATCACAGTCTCACCAGGAGATTTCACCATCTTGTATTGACCTGTTGCAGGTCTGGGGATGGATTCTCCCTGGTATTTTAGAGTGGATCTAGGTGGGGAGTTGTCTCCCCTAGGAGCTCAGGGGCTTTGGATTGGACAGAGTACTGAAGTGAGACCCTCACAGGCCTAAAGCATCTGAATGGTGAGCCTAAGAAACTTTTCACCTTGTAAATAATTGGACTTTAAGACTGGAAAGGCAGTTCTTGTTTGATAAACTGTCTTGAGTTCTGACGAACGAAATTCAGAGACTTTAAGACTGAAAGATTTGAAGGAGGCCAGCCATCCATAAGGATCCATGCCCAGAGGAAAATATCCTTTTGAGAAACCTTAGGTTAGTGTTAAATGTTTGTATTATAGGTATTAGGGTGTTATAGGTTAAGTTTTAGAGTTAGGGTTCTGGCTTTAGGAATTAGGAACTTTATAGGCAATTGTTAAGTTTTAATAAATATATGTTTGATAAATAAAAATTTACTGTTACATGTGTAGAGAATCCACTTTCATGAAAGTTTTCAATAGACAAAATATGTTAGAGCAAGGAAAAAAAACTCCTATTTTAATGCCTATGGTCACCTTATGGAAAATAAAATAATTCACATACACACATGACATACTCTGTCCTGTGGTCAGAATTTTGTATTCTATTCAGCAATAGATCATTTCATTAGGTTATGGAAATACAATATCCAGAAGCTGCACAGCCGAGGCAGTCGTTGTGGTGGCCAATGCCTGTAATCCCAGCACTCTGGGATTCTAGGTCAAACTGCTCTGCACAGTGAGACCCTTTCTCAACTTAATTAGGTAACAAATAAAGAGCTACAAGAAATATCCTTCAGTCTATACCACAGTGGTACAACTGATCAATGTATTCATTTACTTACCTACTTATTACTTACATAGGAATAGAGATTAGGCCAGACATGCTGCACAGTGGCTTCCCAATAGGACATGGTGACAACAGTGGCTGTGTCTATGCAGTGGATGGATCAGATGAGGCAGAGAGATCAGAAGTTCCTTGTGTGGACTGGCATCCCCTTAACTAAGACTTCAAAGACATCTTGGAAATGGGCTTCCTACAATTTCATGCATTGACTCAGGAATGGCAATCCACACACAATGATCTTCCAAAATGACCTTTGGGAAATGAATCATGTAAGCATTCAGGTCCATCCTCCTGGTTTCCCTGCATCTTGGTAAGCCATCTTTAAAACGCAAAACAGGAAAAACAAATGATATATTTAAAGCAGATTTGTGCTTCACCAAAAACTAAAATGATTAATTTTCTGAACAAAAATCTGGTTGGACAAGAGCCTTTCTAATTTTGGAAATTTTTGTGGGAACGCCTGAAAATAAAAAATGACAAGTGAATGAGTTGGAAATTACTAGAATAACTGTACAACTTTGAACTGAGCACCATAAATTGTAGATACTTGTTAAAATGCATACTACGGTTTCAACAAAGCAGTACTAATGGGCACAATAAATCTTACACTAGACCACTCAAGTATTCAAAATAATCACAAGACAAACCAAAGAAAATATTTCAAATGAGCAATGCTAAGTGAATCAAGCCCTTTTTGAGTAGGCTGGGTCTCCTGAATCTCATGCTTTGGAGGATTCCAGACGGGTTTTGCGTGTTAGTAATGGAGCTAAAAGCAATAATGAGGTAGAACATTAAGGTTGTAATAGACATTCTAAATCTGTTTGGCCCAATGATATGAGGCAGAGAATTAGTTGGATGTCTTTAAAATGGAACAGTAAATGAGAAAGGAATTGTAGAATGCTTGGATTTTTACCATAAATTGGTCCTTACGCACGCACACATACACAAAACAAAAATACTTTTTTCTAAAGTTGATTAATGAAGTATATCTAAAAGTTTTTAAAATATATGATCTCTAACTGTATGAAAATTGTTAATATATATATATTATTTGTAAATTCTTCGGTCAGTGAAGAATCAAGTCCATTATGTACACAGTGTGGTGATTTGGATTTGTTCCCTCATGAAGCTCTTTCTCCTTTCAGTTGATCACCTGCTGGGAGAGGAACCCTGGCTTGTTTTTAAAGTACTAAGGTAGGACACTAAGAGCTAAAGTGTGCATAGCTTCTGAGCAGCATTTCCAAAGTTGTAAAGGGAGCACGAGAGGTTGCTTTGTTCACATATCTCATTCCCCCTCTGCACCAGCCTGAAGGAATAGCTATTTTCAACCCCCTAAGCCAGTTCCAGCCATTTCCCCATCACCCCATACTGGTGATGAGAAATCTGGAGCTGTGTCCCCCCACCCCGGGAGGTTTATAGAGTTGGCAGCCTTGGATGTTCTCTTTAAAGTGTGTGTGGAAGGGTGGAAGGGGGTAGAAAGCATGGGTAGAATTCACGATTCTGAAAGTTTTAGAAAAGAGGGGAAATGCCTTTGCTAACTCAATCACTTTCTGCTGACAGTAGCCTGCCTTGGGGGAAAAGAGTGCATTTGTGTGATTCTTTTCGCTATTAACCTTCAGGCTGATTCAAATGTGGCTTTCCTTTTTTACTAGACAGGGCTCAATGAGCCACGTTTCCCCTTTCTCTCTGGAGGACCCTGGCTGTTTCCAGAGTTGATGAATCTGTGCAAAGGAAAGGCAAGGCCAGTAGCGATCTATCCCAGAGGCTCCCACACTGGGTTTTACTTTCAAAATCCAAGAGAGAAGAGCAAACAGTCTGTTTGCACTGCACACATTTTCCTCCATCCATGGGGTAAATGCTTGGGGCCCAGCTCTAAGATTTGAATTCTCTGTATTTCTACCCAGCAGTTCACATGGGGTGCATTTCATCAAACTTCAAAGTTCTATGGTGTTTTCTCTATTTACTGATTTTTTTATCTCCAGCCCAATATCTATGTCTCTCTGTCTCTCTTTCTTTCTCTCTCTCCCTCTCTCTTTCTCTTCCTCTCCCTCTATATATATATATCATTTCATAAATACATAATTTCACATATATATGAATGTGTGTACATATACATGTGTGTATGTTCACACACACATACATGAATGATATATAGAGGGCTTTATATGCTATAGTTACATAAATACAGGTTGCATCACATCTCTCAAAGTGTACACAAGGACTGGAGATTGCTCAGTTGATAAAGGGTTTGCTGTACAACCATGAGGATCTGTGTTCTATCCCCAGAACCCAGAGTCTCAGCACTGAAGAAGTGGAGGTAGGTTCATCCCTGGAGTTCACTGACAGTCAGCCTAGCCTGTTTGGCCAAATCAAGTCTAATGAGAAACTGTGTCTCAAAAAAAAGGGTAAGCAGTTCCTGAGGAGAGATACACCCAGTTGTCTTCTGACCTCCACATTGCACACATACACCTGTGCACGCGTGAGCACATATGTGTGTGCATGTACACACACAAAAAGTATAAATTCCCACATTAATTCAGCAGAGATCCACTAGGTCATTAACCTTATGGAGCAGAAGAAATGAATCTGAGTCTTTTCCTGACACACACACACACACACACACACACACACACACACACACACACGCATATGAGCATATGAGCTCTGGGGGATCCTTTGTTCAGTTATGCCCTCAGGGCAGAGAACCAAATGCATAGGAGCTTGGGGAGCAGTGGAGAGGCCCTTACGATACATGTCCATGTGATACACTTCCATGTGATGTCCACGCTGACTGTTGTTAGTGTATTTACAACAATAGAGAGCATGCTTGGTAAACATTTCTGTTGATTAATGACTGATAGATTTTAGAGCAAGGCCAAGGGTTACTATATATATACTGTGTGCATATGCCATTAATTCCAACACTGAGTTCTCAAGAGGAAAATAAAGAAGTCATTAGTTCTCCAGAGGACAGATGGTGACATCAGAGAGCTAATAGAATTCTTTAAAAGTACATTGATGTTGAGCGAGGATGCTGACCTTAATCATCAGAGAAATGCAACTCAAGACGACTCTGAGATTCCATCTCACACCTGTCAGAATGGCTAAGATCAAAAACTCAAATGATAGCACATGCTGGCGAGGGTGTGGAGAAAGGGGAACACTCCTCCATTGCTGGTGGGAATGCAGGCTTGTGCAACCACTATGGAGGTCAGTCTGGCAATATCTTAGAAAACTTGGAATAGCTCTGCCTAGGGACCCAGCCATACCACTTCTGGGTATACACCCAAATGATTCCTCACCAAATCACAAGGATGTTTCCTCATCTATGTTCATAGCAGCCTTATTTGTAATAGCTAGAAACTGGAAACAACCTAAATGTCCTTCAACCAAGGAATGGATTAAAAACCTGTGGTACATCTACACAATGGAATACTACTCACTCATCAGAAACAAGGAAATCATGCAATTTGCAGCCAAATGGTTGGAACCAGAGAAGCTCATCCTGAGTGAGCTAACCTAGACTCAGAAGGAAGCACATGGCATCTATTCAGTTATAAAATCAGATTTTAGCCATATAGTACAGGATTACAATACTATAGCTAATGCACCAAATGGAACATGAACATAGACTTTTTTTTTTCTACTGTCAATGAGACACTTTGTCCTAGTGGTGCTGCCTTGTAGGCCCCCAGTGTATGAGGAGGTACTTGGCCCTCATATGACTGCTGAACTGGGGCAGGGGATTGATATGTAGGGACACTCCACTACAGAGGAGTGGGATGGAAAGGTAGGGTGTAGAGAGTAGGAGGGCGGGACTAGGAGGAGTGGAAAGATGACACTGTGATGGAGATGTAACCTGAAGTAATAAATAAATAAATATTTTTTAAAAAGTGCTTTGATGTTGTATGCTGACCTGTCAAAAAAAAGGGGGAGTGAGAACGGAAACAAAACCCCAGACTAGTGAGTTGTCCTGTGAAGCTGTACTAGCCCTACAAGGTTTTCACCATGTGTTGTGACCAAAACCCACACAGCTTCCTCAGGGAATACTATGCAAGTGATTTCCTGAGCCCATCTTGATTCAAATTTGCAATGGGTTTCATAAATGTTGTGGTTCTGTGAAGTGAAACCACTTTGTGAAGATAACCTGACTCCCCACCCCCACCCCACACACAGACGTAGGAACACACAAAACGCCAGCAAGTATTGGTCTTCAAAGAGGAGATATTCCATACTTCTTTAAGGCAAAAGTTGCTGCCTTGATGTAAATGTCACAATGACTCACACTTGGTTTTATTAATGTTCTAGGTATTTCAACTGAAAGAAAACAGACATTTAAGGCTTTTGTAATATTGTAGGTCCTGTTTTTAATGGCAAAAATGTCAAGAGTTTCCGCATAGTAAAATCAGTGATATCATATTACCTCTTGGTTGGAAGGTATATGAGGGGCATGAATGAATTCAGCAATGCTTTGCATTATCTTCATAATCAGAATAAAAATTCATAAATGTTGCTCATTAATTCACAAGGCAATGTATACATTTATTGAAAAAATATCTTATGTGGATTGCCCTTATAATACCTTGTTGGTCCAGTGGACTTTGTGGCCTCGCTAGGTGTCCATTAATCTAGACCCTGGACCAGCAGTATAAGAAATGCTTCATCAGTGCCTCGTAAGTCCTCTTGTGAACCCCACACACACATGAGGAGACAGTGAGTGGACCACACTCAGCATGGGCATCTGTCATGGACTTTTCACCTCATCTGTTACTGGCATTGTACTGCCATTTCCAGAAAAAGCCACAAAACCTCTGTCCATTTGCATCAATACAAATTACTGTGGAGCTCAGTTCATATTTTGGACAGGTTTATTGGAAACAGTTTGCTGAATAGTCACAGAAATCATAGATATGTGTCAATATTTTTAATAAGAATTTGCAGACTGGTCCTATCCTGTTACTAAGAATTAAATTCTACTTCTAAAGTTTCTTGCATGATGCCAATGTAATATAGAAACAGAAACTTAAGGCAAGTACAGTGGTGTGCCCCTGTATCCAGGCTGCTGAAAGGCCACGGCCAATAGATCTCTAGAGTCCTAGCATTGAGCCTTGGTCTCTGAAAGAGAAAGACAAAGGGAAAGAAAGAACAAAGGAAGAGAAAAAAGACTAAGCAATCTATGTCATATTATATCATAGATTTACAACAGACATATTCCAAACTTATGAAATGCAAGATAAGGTTTATTTTTCTATTGATAGGCATATAACATTAAAAGAAATAGGAAAGACACAGAAATTCACTGATAACTTTAGAATTGTCTGGTGCCTAGCAGCTGGATGCATGATTTTGTGTACATCAAAAACAAAATAACTTAACATCAAAATAATAAATAAGAAACTTTAAATTTCAGCAATGAAGTGTTTTACGTGAGCTTCTGTGAGTAGGAAATCATGTATGTGAAAACTAAAAATATTAATTAAAGAAGACAAGCTAAGGTTGTAAAAATGTATATTCAGCAGGCTTAAAACAGTTTTTAGTCTACCTACATTAGCTAGGTTATCATGGGATGGAAGCACATATTAAACCAATGGCCTCCTAATGAAGAGGAAGCTTAATTATACTATATTCATTTTCCAGTTAGTCTTAATTTACTGTAGTCTTGTCTTCAATGATGCATTTGGTAATTTTAATCATGACTTTGTCCTCAAACATCAACTTTTTTGGCCAGCTGTTCAGCAAGGGTGTCTGGTATCTCAATTCCCAAAAGAAGAGATACAAGTGGCCAATATGTACCTGAAAAATATTCAACATCCTTAGCCATCAGGAAACTTTAAATCAAAAATCAAAACTGTAAATTGAGATTCCATCACACCCTAGTCAGAATACAAAGAAAGAACGATAAAGGCTGGCAAGGGGGGCTGGGAAAGGAAAGCTTCATAGGCTGCTGACAGGAACATGTGTTAGTGCAGCCACACGGAAAGTGTGGAAATTCTTGAAAAGACTAAAAGCAGAATTATTATATGTGCCACATATGTCACTTCTAGGAACATATCCAAAGGAATACAGAGATTAGACACCAGAACACTTCAGAGGCACTTGAACATTCATGTTTATTATGACCCTACTCACGACAGCCAAAACCCTGACTCAGACTGATGTATATCATGAAGGGAATGGATGAAGATAACAGGTTATGTATTTAGTCATTAGGTTAGGTAGGTAAAATTGGTCATCATTTTAAGTAAAATTAACCTAACTCAAAAACCAAATATCACATTTTCTCTCATATTCTAATTCCAGAATTTTTTATCATTTATTTATTTAGTTATTTAATGTTTGTTTGTTTATTCAAGTTACATTTCAATCATAATACTGAAACTGAACTTTTTAAAATTATTAACTATTTATTTATTGATAACTATTCACTTATAAAAATATAAACACTTAACAACTAACTCTATAAATTCCTACAACCCCTGTGAATGACTTCAACCCCTATGACCTAACCACTAAACCTACTGATAACTATTACAACTATTTTCATAACCTTTTAGAAGGATACAGTCTCTGGGGAAGATCCTCAGTCATCAGGATCACAGTCTCTGGGGTAGATTCTTTAGTGCACTTAGCAGTCTTTTTTCTGCAATATCTCAGATGTAGATTCATCAGGGTAAATTAGCTATGGCTGTCTCACCTTACATAAGGCTTGAGGCTTTCTTCTCTCTGGGAGACCTCAGCCATCTGTAGGCCAACTTATTTCTTTCATATCAGCAACTCTGCCTCTCTGCCTTAATCCTTAAAGCTGGCCACAGTTTCCTTCAGGCCACTGTTTGGACAGGTCAAACCCCTCTAGGCAAAGTTGATCCACAGGGTTTAGTCCTTGGCCTTTTGCTGTCTTGCTGAGGCTTTCTTTGATCACCAGCTTCTTTCTGCCTCAGGGAAATCTGGCCATCAGTTCACCAGCACTTTCTGAGCTCTCTAGCATGGGGGGCCTCTGGCTCCATCCTTGAATAGGATTTCTCCTTGTTCCACCTGTTTCAGCTTAATTTGGGCTCTGCCCACTTAGCAGCTGAAAACAATGCCAGGCCAAATACTTTGTTTCTTAGTCCATTAAGTCTTTCCTGTTTTTCCTGGCTTCAACCTTGTTGTTCAGTCCATTAAGTCTCTTGTTTGTTTCCTGTTTTCACCTGGCTTCATCCTTGTTTTTCCACAAGCTGATAAGCTAATCACTCACAGCCAAGTTGATCTTCATGCCCCGAATTAAGAGACTGTATCAGAAACCCCTAGATATTTACTAAATCTAATTTAATTAATCTAACTCTCTACATATCCCCCTTCTTGTAAAATAAAAAATAACTCTACAGTCATAACTACATATACAATGTAAATAAATTGTTTTTGTACAATACATAAACAATAACTTTAAATTTTCATCAATGTACATTAAAGCAAGAGTTAAAATAACCTTAAACTTCTCACAATACATAGTTGTGTTTACATTTTTTGACAAAAGACATTAAAGCAAACAAAATGATTTTAAATTCTTTCCAATAAACTTAATTTTCTATTACATACAAAACATTTTTTAAACTTGCATCACTAAAAAGAATCTTAAATTTCTAACAATATCATTTCATCATTTGCTGATTCTGGGATTGCAGGAATATTAATTTGAGTAACCCATCGTTGTACAAGATCTCTTCCCCATAAATTTATAGGTATGTCAGCCACATAAAGTCTTAATTTCGCTTTTTGCCCTTCCAGTCCAACACATTCAATCCATTGTACACTTTGCTTAACACGGGATACTTTACCAATCCCTATAAAATGTGTAGGGACCTTATGAAGTGGCCAATTTCGATTCCACAAATTGTGAAATAGAATAGTGACATCCGCTCCTGTGTCCACCAATCCTTCAATTTCAGTTTCATTCATTCGTACTTTTAATTTTGGTCTCTGGTCATTCACCATTGTTTGCCAAAATACACCTTTTTCAGTACTCCCAAATGCTCTTGCTTTTTGTATTGGAGCAGACTTTCCTTTAGCATATGGAAACAACAGCAGCTGAGCAATTTTATCCCCTGCCTTAATCGTCACCTCTCCATATTTTGTTGTGCTAACTTTGTAGCTTCATGTCTCCACCATGAAAACCATTGTAATTGTTGGCTCCCTTCCAGCACTGCTGATACCAGTCCCTTCCAATCCTAAGGAATGACTCTATGGTGTATTGCCCAGTTATTAAGCATTTGCTTGACAAAGCCTGAATAGATAACATAAGACATAATACACTCTTTGAATCATTTCAAATCCAGCATATCAATTGGATACCATGTTAATTCTGGATTGGGTTGACCTTCATTAATACCAGGCCTATTTTGATAAATTACTGGAAAAGCTAATGGTGTCTTTGGAGTACCAAGCGTCTCCTCTGAGGGCGCACTTGGTTTCACACCATTACTCGCCTGATTTTCTGCTGTTGCTGCTTCATGTAACAGCTTTGGACACCTAGATAGGAAAGTACAAGGTACAGGACGGGGCTGCACCAGGCATTGCAATTCCTCCTGTTTCCCTGTTTCAACCATTGGCAAGTTGTCAGTTGCAGTTACCATCTTTGGCAAATTTTTCTTCAGCTCCTCAATCTGTATTTGCAAACTTTCTAACTGTGAGGCTGACTTCTTTATGATAAGCCAATAAAAGAGGAAAAATCAAACAACATAAAATATCTGGTCTGACTGGAAAATAGAACAGAATTCAGCTGTAAACATTGTCATTTTGTCAACCACCAGTCACATCGTTTCAAAATTTGCAGTTTCCTCTACAGTTTTGAAAGCCAAGTTACCCATAATGCCCCACATAATACTGAAACCGAACTTTTAAAAATTATTAACTATTTATTTATTGATAACTATTCACTTATAAAAAATATAAACACTTATCTACTAACCCTATAAATTCCTACAACCCCTATGAATGATTTCAACCCCTATGACCTAACCAGTAAACCTACTGATAACTATTACAACTATTTTCATAACCTTTTAGAAGGATACAGTCTCTGGGGCAGATCCTCAGTCATCAGGAACACAGTCTCTGTGGTAGACCCTTTAATGCACTTAGCAGTTTTTTTTCTGGAATATCTCAGATGTAGATTCATCAGGGTAAATTGGCTATGGCAGTCTCACCTTAAATAAGGCTTGAGGCTTTCTTCTCTCTGGGAGACCCCAGCCATCTGTAGGCCAACTTATTTCCTTTGCATCAGCAACTCTGCCGCTCTGCCTCAGTCTTTAAAGCCGGCCACAATTTCATTTAGGCCACTGTTGGAACATGTCAAACCCCTCTAGGCAAAAGTTGATCCACAGGGTTTAGTCCTTGGCCTTTTGCTGTCTTGCTGAGGCCTTCTTTGTTTACCAGCTTCTTTCTGCCTCAGGGAGATCCAGCTATCAGTTCTCCAGCACTTTCTCCATCAGGACTCACTAGCATCGGAGGTCTCTAGTATGGGGGGGCCCTTTGCCTCCATCTGCTGTCCTTAAATAGGATCTCTCCTTGTTCCACTTGTTTCAGCTTAATTTGGGTTCTGCCCACTTAGCAGCTGAAAACAATGCCAGGCCAAATACTTTGTTTCTTAGTCCATTAAGTCTTTCCTGTTTTTCTAGACTTCAACCTTGTTTTTCAGTCCATTAAGTCTCCTATTTGTTTCCTGTTTTCACCTGACTTCATCCTTGTTTTTCCACAAGGTGATAAGCTAATTGCTCACAGCCAGGTTGATTTTCATGCTCCGAATTAAGAGACTGTATCAGAAACTCCTAGATATTTACAAAATCTAATTTAATTAATCTAACTCCCTACAATAATACCCTCCCTCTTTCCCCTTCAAGTCCTACCCCCCTATCTTCTTCCCCTTCACCCTCGTATCTGCTTTTTTTTTAAGTTTAAAGCATATCTTCTTTCTCCCAACAGCTCCCCTTTTAGTCCAATAAATGGCTCTTTTTCTTATAACAATAAATGCAATACAAAACAATAAGAATGACTAGCCCACAATTATGAAAATTATAAGTTATACCATACATTCCCAAATGTCTAGTCCATACATATTTGGCAAGTGATATTAATATTCTATTATATATCTATCTCGATGAGTTTAAAGTTCTATACATAACTCAGTTTCCATCCTAACTTGCATTACCAACTTCAGACATTTTTTTAAAGAGAAAATGCCCAGACTTGCTATGCATGCATTAACCCCAGGATTTAGTAGGCAGAGGCAGGCAGATCTCTGTGGGTTCTAGGCCAACCTGGGCTACATAGAGAGTGGCAGTTTGTCCAGGGCTACACTGCAAGACCTTGTCTCAAAATAATTTTAAAAATACAAGAATACTTCTCTAGGAAAGGAAAGGGGCTAAAGGGAAAGAAGATGGGGAGATGACAGAGCATTAATAAGGGAGAATGGAAGATGAGCATCATGATGTCACTTCCTGAGGTAGCAGGTCACCGCTGGTTCCTCTCCTTGCCCATCGCTGTGACCTCAGACATGTTAGTCATGCTCAGTCCCCACCTCCAGGCTCGGCCTTTAGGGTTTCATTCTGCAGTGCGAGCCCACCAGATTCCACATCCTTTAGTCTCCTGTTTTTCATCTTGGGAGGAGGATAAAATGCCAAGATGCTAATGAGATAAAAATAAGCAGAAGGGTAGACACAGCTCAGAGGGAAGTAAAAAAATTTAAAGTATGTAAAGCATGAATAGAAAGGAGGAAATTTTAAAATTTATCCCACAGTGAAGTTGTGACTAAGTATTGATTAAAATTACAATACCAAAACTCATGGCCTTAAACATGCTTGTAGGAATATTTAGCAATAGTGTAGCAAAGTTAGTTTATAAGTGTAGTGTAAAATATAAATTCAAGATTATGTACTTAAACTATAAATTCATTCTAAATTTCTTAATATCCTTCACTATCTTTTGTAATAACAGGGAGAGAACATTTTTAGAATGCTGTTATGAATATATATCAGTGAAAATCATATGTAGCATTTTTATGAATATAAAACATTTTATAAATATTTCAACATTAATAGTTAAAGTCTCTAATCACAATGTTTTATTTCCTGAATATTTCAAAGAACTATGTGTGGTTCCTATTGGGAACAAACTCAGAAGAACAAACTCTATTTTGACCTGCTTTAAAAAAAAAATTTAGCAATGTGACCTCTATCATAACTGTTAGACCTAAAACTTATATTTCAGCCAATATTAGTAGGCCAAGTCAAGATGATGTTTATAGTTTTGGATTACAGAGAGTTTGGATTCTAAGAATCCAACTTACAAAAGGTTGTTCTCATTATAAATGGACTCTTTCATTCTGAAGATATTTGTTGAGGGTCAGCTGCCAGTCACTTCTCTGAGTACTCCAGAGACTTCAATGAACCTGCACACTAAGGTGCATTCTCTCTGGGAGACAAATTCTAGAAGGGAGAGATAGACAGTAAAATATAACAAGAAAATGACATATTTGCAGGGAATTGGTAAGGACTATGGGAAAATTAAAATAAACAGTTACATAAAGGGATTTTGGTAGACGAGGAAAAATGGTTTGGGATATTCACTGGGGTGGGCAGAATGGGCCCCATCAATGATGAATTGCGTAAAGACTTGAGGAAGTGGTCCAGGAGGGTATAGAGAAGTACAGCGATGTACACAGAGGAAACAGTAAATTTATATTTTACCTCAGCAATTTTATAGGGTGTCCAGCATATGCTCACATGGTGGATCTTGGAATTAGTTCAACCACCAAGGATCATAATAATGAACCTTCTTTTCCCACAGATAAGGATATCAAGGCAGACTGAGGTCAGTGGTTCTTCCGGATTACATGTGTTAGACATAAGTCTGAAACTTGGGTTTCAAAGCCCGTGGCCTGATTCTCCTATAAGTCTGTCTTTAAGAACTGTACTTAATTATCTTTGATGCTCATCAATCATCCCTCTTTAGCTGCTATGAAACACTTTATATTTGATCCATATAATGAGTGATTTCAAACTACTACGAGATTCTCGCCTTAAGCCACTTAAAACATAGACAAAGACTTTAATAAAGTCATGTGCTAATTTTAGTAGTGAATAATTGAAAGCTAAGATGTGTAATAGTTAAGCTTGAGGGGGCAGGAGAGATGGCCCAGTGGTTAAGGGCACTGACTGCTCTTCCAAAGGATGGGGTTCAATTCCCAGCACGCACCTGGCAGCTCACAACTGTCTTTAACTCCTGTTCCAGGGGATCCGACACCCTCATACAGACATACATGCAGGGAAAACACCAATGGACATAAAAATAAATAATTAATTAAAAATAGATAAAATGTTTTTTAAAAAGTTAAGTTTGAAAGAATTTAAGTACAAGAGCAATCTGTACCTCTAAGAGTGATCAGAAATCAGACTTTGCCATGCATTAAATCGAAGGAGTCAGTGGTGTTGATGGCCAACCAGAGGTTGAGGGAAAGTTTCAACTAAGAATTATGTGTGAGGTTCCTCATGGGGTGCTGAGTGCAGAACCCTATGTCTGCCCTCAAGAAGCTTGCAAGCCTTCGAGCAGCGCTCACATGGCAGCAAATGGAGGGACACAGCAGTCTGAACACAGTATGGACTTTCCCTTATTGAGACCTTGACATCTGGTCACAGGGGTGCTAAGTTTCAATATGTAATGAGTTAAGAAAAATCGAGATGTTTTGGAAATAAAGGGGCGGGGGATCATAGACGGTTGAGAATTACAAAGAAAGAGTTTCAATGATATTCTTGGGTTTATAAAATGGGAATAAATGCTTACAATGTCAGGTAGCAAGTCAAGTGAAACAAACCTGCTGTTTCTAAACCTCTTACTGAAGCAGATCTAAAGGTGGATTTGTGAAAGCAGAGTAGCAGCCACTCCATGGAATTGTGAGAAGTCCATGTAACCTTGAGAGCATGACTGCATGTGCTAGCATTTTTGTCATGACAAAATCCCTAAGATAACCTACCTAAAGAGGACGGTTTACTTGGGCTCACAGTGTAAGAAGTTTCAGGGCCGTGGCCTTTTGGGTCCATCACTGATAGGCCGGTGGCAAGGCATAAACACCATGGATAGAAGGAGTTCAGGACAAAAGCTGCTCACCTCACAGTGGGCAGGAAGCAGAGATCAAGAATGAGCCCGTACTAGTGAACTACTCTCTCCCTCTGCTTTCGCTCCATCTGGGTCTTTAGTCTACTGAATTGTGTTAGCAATATTTGGGTGTTTTCTCCGTCACGTGCAGCACAACCTGTCAGTAATGGAAGGAAATGTCCTGAAAGTCAGACTCAGCAGTGTACTTTAGCAGATGTCCTGGGCACTACTCAACCCAATCAAGTCAGTCAGCATTAATCATGACAGTTGGGATAGTGACAAGGTGAGAGAGAGTGAAAAAATAAAACAAAAGGACTAGCTGAAGCTAACTTATGCACATACATTCACACACACACACACACACATATTCCAATACACACTGTCAATCAAATACAATACTGTCAATTGACCCTTAAATTATCTCAGAATTGTCACAATAAAGAACCATGGTGATAGAAATATATATACATATTTATAAAAGAAATACACACACACATGTATGTGTGTGTATCATAGATACCAGTCAATGGATGCATGGATAACTCCTGCCTAAGGGACTTTTCAATGTTTTAGATCCCCCAAAGCTCCAAAACCAGATATTTAAGATTGTTCACTCAGGTTTAAAACAATTGACAGATTTTACAGTGTATTTAAAGACATGGAGGTGTGGTAACCCTTAAGGGTGGCCCAAGTCGATGGCAAGACTTTGGTGAGATGTAAAAAGACTCAAACCTTCACTCTTAGTCCAAAAAGGGAACAGGAAAAGAAATGGAGCAGCTCTGGGAAATGGAAGTGCTACAGTATCTCAGGCGAGTGACCCTTCAATCAAGTCAGAGGTGTCACAAGAAAGAACCATGGTGACAGAAAACAGCAAAGTGCTTCGGTGCCTCGTTTATGCACTTGTCCAGGCTTGATGTTGTGCCTTAACTCAGAAAGGAATCCGTCATGAACCAGTCGTTCCTCTGGAAACTCCAAAGTGACAGTGTGTATAGGAATCTGTGACACTGCTTCTGTTTTCAGTCCGTACACAAGTGCCCAGTGATGTCACTGGACGGAGGTTCTCACATGTTAAATTGGTGCCTGTCCTTTATGGGAGGATGGGTGGAGAGGTTCTATTAAATGTTGTCAGTTAAAGAAGAATTGAAAACACAAAATAGGAATTGTCTCCCACAAGGAATTATTAAGTAGCCATTAAATGTTTGCTTTGAATTCAAAGAATTGACCTAATGAAGCAGAATGCTTTTCTTCAGTCACTAGTTTGAATCATTAGTATCAGTTAGTGTTCTGTAGAAAAACAGAATCAAAATATATTAGAGAGAAAGAGAGATAGAGAAGAGAGAGGACAGAAAGAGATTGATACATGACAGATAGAGATATATGATAGATATAGATATGTGATAGATGATAGATAGATTATAGATAGGTAGATAGAATATACCTGTTTATAGATGCAGAAGTACTTTAATGGCTTTCTTCAAGATTAAGACCCCAGAAAACCATGATTTAACATGTTCTGTGTTCAAAGGGCCTGATGAGATGGGATGCCTGATTTCAATGAAGGCAGTGGGATGGGAGGAGGTGTGTGTGACAAATTCCCCATCCCTTGGTCTCCTGGCTTTCGTTCTGCTCCTTTTCAGTCCCTCATTGAGCACAGCAGTCTACACACATCGTGCATAGATTCGAATGGTAATATTACACAGAAATATCCTCACATGTACTCAGAAATGATGCTCCACATGAGCACCTTAAGGCAGAGCCAATTTGACACATAAAAGCAACTAGTATTGTTGTCTGTGTCGTTAAGCTGCAGAAAGAACAACCTTAGGCCTATTTGTCGTTAAAATATGCTATTCGCTAGAATTAAATTCAGAAAATAGTGTTGTTAAGGTTGATGGATAACATCTCACTCACTTTGTAGTTGTAATCTTCAGAGTCCTTCATTTTAGACACTAGTCTTCATAATGGAATTGAGTGTACAATCTTACTGGATTCCCTATTTTAATCAACACCATCTTTTCTACAGTAATGATACCTGCAAAGGTCCCCACTCCAAGCCCACCTTGAATGCTCTGTGTCTCGGAATAGCTGCCATGAATTCTGGTGGCCACCAGGTGTTTTTGAGAAAGCCATTAGAGAGTTGCTGTGCCTTACCATAAAGTGTAGGAAATTTTCTGGGAAGGTCCAATGTGGGCAGACAGCTCATACACTGAAAGAAATACCATTAGGTTCTAATGCTGTATGAGCTTGTGCTCATATAAAAAAATTTATTTCAAGACCTCTTGTTACATGCAAGTGTTTAGGTTTAGAATGAAAATGCACCTATAAAAGAAGGCCATTAACAAAAGGAATTTCACATTAGTATGCTTTTGTGATCTCAGGCAATCCTTCTACTGTGCCACACCCTCTGACGCTCCCCAGTGCATTTGAATAGCACCAGCATCACTTTTCTAACAAATTACTGCTAATTCTTACATGCATGTAAGGGCCCAGCACTGTGTGTTACTCTCTCTCTCTTTTTTTTTCTCTTGAGAGGTTTTTTTTCTTTTTCGCAAATGTCAGTAGAGGTAGAAATGATTGTAGCAAATGTTTATTTTGTTTATTTATTTTTACTTACCATGACAACTTCAAATAAACTTACTTAGGTTGCAATTTTTATTTGGGGGAGCAATTAAAAATTCTAAGATACATGATTTCTCAATCTGTAGTTCAAACATTAGGCATTTTCCCCTTGAAACTGACTTTTCTTGTTAAAAGAAAAGATCCTTCTTTTTTTTAGGGATGCTGTTGCTTGGAGCCACACTGTGTGAAAGAGGCTAAGTGTGTTGCAAAAGCTATTGTATGTTGTCATTTTTCTGTGTCCTTTATTCTTATGCAAATCAAGTCAAGAGGAGGCCGTGGTGGAACACAGGCAAAGATCCAAACCAAAGATTCACCTCCTGTGTCAGCTAATGTAGGACTTCATTTTCTCTCAGCATGAATCATCCACATCAGTAACAAATAACCTGTAACAAGCAACTCCCCGAGATGTTCATAGTCACTGTGTTTGGCCCAGCCTAACCACAGGGGCACCATTCAGCATTGCTTTTTAAAATTTGCCATGGACAAACTGTCAGACACACACACTGAAAACCTTGAAATGCAACTAGGGACAAAAAAAAAAAAAAAAAAAAGAGTTGCCATGTAAAGTACAGATAAAGACAACAAACCAGTATAGAAAGTTGACCCAGGCTGGGCATGGTGGCACATGTCTTTAATCCCAGCACTCGGGAGGCAGAGGCGGGTGGACCTCTGTGAGTTCAAGGCCAGCCTGGCCTACAAAGTGAGTTTCAGGACAGCCAGGGCTACACAGAAAAACCCTGTCTTGAAAACCAAAAAACCAAAAAAAAAAAAAAAGAAAGTTGACCCAAATATTTCTGAAGAAACATGTAAAATAATACTAATTTTTAAATTTAAAGTTCAATGGAATTAGGCTTCCTGTGCTTTTATTTGGTGGACAAAATACATGAACGTTTTTTTTTTGTTTTGTTTTGTTTTTTGCTTTTCCTTTCAGCTACATTAAAACTAGGAAATGGCTTAGTTCTGATCTGGGAAATTAAAAACCCAATTCTGAGTGGGGGCTGCGTATCATGCTCCTGCATGCCAACTTCAACCACGGGGGCAGCTGCCCAGCAGAACTGCTGATACTGATTCCATCTGACGCCCTGTATAAGGAAGGCCCTTGTTAGTCAGCAGGTATGACTGAGTTCCAGCGTCTCCCAGCATTGTCTCGAATAAAATCAGCTACTGTCCTCTGAGCTGAAGGGCGACCTTTTTCTTCACTATTACCCAGTCTCTTGAAGCATCCAGTCCCTATTGCCTTATGACAGTCAGCACACAGTGCTTTTTGTACTAGCAGGTGTGCGAGGATGTATTTAGTTACTTATTATAGACACTTCATTTTGAAGACATTAACGGAATTCCCCACAACAGAATCTGTTCCTGCCTTAATGTGAACTAAGGTTTCTTTCTTAATACATAAAATAAGGGATCCTGCTGCAAATGCTGGTTTATCACGCCCAGTACAGTCTCTTTCTCTTGCTTATGTTAACAAAAAGTGGTGTCATGAGCTGAGTGGGGGCCATTGTGTGAGTGTGAAGGAAAGCAATTAGCTTTCTGTTCATTTGATTAGATGGCAAAGTCATACTTGGTCTGTTGTGTGGACGTGAAAACAGTTACTTTGTGAGATTATTCTCACAGTTAAAAATAACCCTCTCTGTCAAAATATCAGAATGCTTGTTTTAAAAGTTTCTACATGGTCTGCATAGAATTTTAATGAAATAGATACCCACAGAATCCTCTTGTAAAGTCGCATGGGAATGGGACTATCCCAACATCTGTCTCCAGAGTAGGAGGCTACAGCCAATCAGAGACTCTATAATCAGACAGTATTTGTCATGAGAACAGTGGCCTCATTCCATCTTTCTAGAAAGGACAATAAAATGTGTGGCACTATTAGAGATTTTAGAGTAGAGGAATGCATTGAGCACTAACGAAATTACAAGTTGGATGAATTCTCTTCTTTCAGAATTAAAATCATACATAAAATGAGGTGGACTGTATTTTGTACCATCAGCTAGCTGTGTGTTTAAGAAATTGTTGACTTATCTACCCTCTGTGCCCTCCCAAGTTAGCAGTGAAATTACATTTAATTTAGGAGATTACATGTATCATCTTTTGTGAACCCCCAGAATGTTCAGAAGCTGTTTTTTTAAAATATGCTAATAACAAAAGTTTACATGAGAAAATTGTAAATGGAATATGAAAGTCCCTATGTTGCCTGTCAAGTTTTTTTTTTTTTTTTTTTTTTTTTTTTTTTTTTTTTTTTTTTTTTTTGGCCAGGACTCCTAATACTTTGAAGTCTTGTCTAAACTTTGAACGACCTTCTTGTTACTTTTCTAAAATTTCACATGATGATTCTTATGTGTTTCTTGATAGTTCTCTCATGTAATCCTCCTGCCCATTACTACCTTATGTTTTATGTATTCATTCTCATTTTCCTTTGGAAAGAATTTCATTGGTTTTCAGGTTTTGATAACAGTACCCAGTGCTGGTAAGAACGTATCACCCCATCTCTTTTTACATCCCCATGTAATAGGGGTGGAAACTTCCATGCTAAAACCACAGAAAATGTCAAATTGTTTCCCAAGACCATGATATTTATATTCCCACTGGCAGTTTTTGAGTTGGGCTTACTTCACGTTCCTATTAGTCATTTATTTTCTCAGACACTTTCAGTCTTTTCCCACTCAGGTGGATGGAAAATCGTCATCTCAACTGCGTTCCTGGATTCTTAGTGAGTTGAATATCTAGTCCTGTGCTTATTTTTTTTATTGTTATGACTTCTTTTTTTTCCTTTATTTTTTATTTCTTCAAGTTACATCTCAATCGCAGTCCCCTCCCTATTCCCCCTCCAGTCCCACCCTTTCACCCTCAACCCCCCATCCACTTCCCTTTGTTTTTTTTTTCTTTTAAGTTTAAGGTATATCTTATTTCCCCCCACAGTTTCCCCTTTCAGTCCAACAAATGGCTCTTTCTCTTATAATAATAAATACAATACAAAACAACAGAGGTAATTAGGCCAGAGTTATGAGGGTTATATGGCTTAGCATACATTCCCAACATCCAGTCCATATGTATTTGGTACCTGACTTTAACATTCTACTATCTAACCATCTCCATGACTTTAAAGTTCTATATCTAACTCAACATTCATACTAACTTGCAACACAATTTTAAAAGTATCTTCTTAGATCTATAACACTCTCTTGACTCCTAAACAACTCAAAATTTAATTATGAGACTCTAGCTATCTGTTCTTCAACCACCTCAGAGACCTGAGAGAGATAAATATATCTGATTTTATAGGACGCACAGGGCCTGCAGCTTCCCAAACTAAGAAATGACATATCAGTGGCTGCCTGGACAGTTCCCATTTTCTCTCCATACATTACAGCATCGATCTTCAGTCATTTGGCCCCGTTTCTCTGACAGACATTGATTGTAGAGCAGGGGTTATGAAGGACATACCTACCCTGTCTTGGCAGAGCTAGGCTGTCGACTTACCTGCTTCCAGGTTTTGTCCTTTTTGGACAGCATTCTGTCTACAGTTGGAGCAAGGGGCTTTTCCTACCAAGAGATAGGCTTGCAACTAATTCAATCATCTCCCACTGGAGATTCTTCGATGCTCATCTTCTACTTGGAAGAGAATAGGGGGTGCTGTCAGGAGTTGATATGTCTTGATATAAAAAAATCTAAAGTTACAAAAACATCTTTGAATGCCATATTCTGCAGATCTCTTGAGGTTTTTGAAGAGGCCCTATCTATCTCTTATATTAGGGTAAGCAGATGTTGCTTGTCTCTTAGCAGGTTTATTTCTGATTAGCTTAGCAAGTTACTATAATATGCTGTCATAGTACCTAACAGAATGACCGGCTTGCATAACCATTAGTTTGCATTTCTTAATTATCTAAACAGTTTATGGCAATTAGTAGTAAAAGGCCGAAACATCACATTTCATTTTTTTTCTTTACCTCCTAACGCTTCCATCCCATTTCTCTGGGGTAGGGTGTCCTTATATAACAGTCCCTCATCTCCATTGAGAGGTCATATGAGGGCCAAGAGCCTCTTCATTCATTGGGGGTCTGCGAAGCAGTACCATCAGTGAAAAGTGTTTCGTTGCCCAGGAGAGAGAACTGCTAAACAAACAAACCAATAAGCAGACAATAGATAAAAAAGACTAAAAAATAGAAAAAATATAACTAATATATAAAAAATAAAAATTAAAAATAAGAAATCTATGTCCAAGTTCCCTTTGGTGTGTTAGTTGAAGTATTGATAACTTCTACTATTTAGCTAAAATCCTACTATGAGTGAATAGATGCCATATGCGTCCTTCTGAGTCTGGGTTAGTTCACTCAGGATGAGCTTTTCTAGTTCCATCCATTTGGCTGCAAATTGCATAATTTCATTGTTCCTGATAGCTGAATAATATTCCATTGTGTAGGTGTACCACAGTTTTTTAACCCATTCTTCGGATGAGGAACATCTGGGCTGTTTCCAGTTTCTAGCTATTACAAATAAGGCTGCTATAATCATAGATGAGGAAACTTCCTATGATTCTGTGAAGAGGCATTTGGGTGTATACCCAGAAGTGGTATGGCTGGGTCCTGAGGCAGAGCTATTCCAAGTTTTCTAAGATATCGCCAGACTGACCTCCATAGTGGTTGCACAAGCCTGCACTCCCACCAGCAATGGAGTAGGGTACCCCTTTCTCCACACCCTCGCCAGCATGTGCTGTCATTTGAGTTTTTGATCCTAGCCATTCTGACAGGTGTGAGATGGAATCTCAGAGTCATCTTGAGTTGCATTTCTCTGATGATTAAGGATGTTGAGCATTTCTTCAAGTGTCTCTCAGCCATTAGGGATTCCTCCTTTGTGAATTCTCTATTTAGCTCTGTCCCCCATTTTTTGATTGGATTATTTGGTTTCTTGGCATTTAATTTCTTGAGCTCTTTGTAAATTTTGGATATTAGCCCTCTGTCAGATGTGGGGTTGGTGAAGATTTTCTCCCAGTCTGTAGGCTGCTGTTTTGTTTGAATGACAGTGTGTTTTGCCTTACAAAAGCTTTTCAGTTTCATGAGGTCCCACTCATTGATTGTTGATCTCAAGTCCTGAGCTGTTGGTGTTCTGTTCAGGAAGTTTTCGCCTGTGCCAATTAGTTCGAGGGTTTCTCCCACTTTTTCTTCTAGTAGATTTAGTGTGACTGGCCTTATGTTAAGGTCTTTGATCCACTTGGCCTTAAGTTTTGTACAAGGTGATAAGTATGGGTCTAACTTCATCTTTTACAAATGGACATCCATTTGGACCAGCACCATTTGTTGAAGATGCTGTCCTTCTTCCATTGTGCCGTTTTGGCTTCTTTGTCAAAAATTAGCTGGCCATAAGTGTGTGGGTCTATTTCTGGATCTTCAATTCGATTCCATTGATCTACTGGTCTGTTTCTATACCAATACCATGCTGTTTTTACAACTATTGCTCTGTAGTACAGCTTGAAATCTGGGATGGTAATACCTCCAGATGTTTTTTTTATTGTACAGGATTAATTTAGCTATTCTGGGTTTTTTGTTGTTCCATATGAAATTGAGACTAGCTCTTTCCAAGTCTATAAAAAATTGTGTTGGTATTTTGATAGGAATCGCATTGAATCTATATATTGCTTTTGGTAGGATGGCCATTTTTATTATGTTGATCCTACCTATACATGAGCATGGGAGATCTTTCCATCTTCTAAAGGCCTCTTCCATTTCTTTCTTCAAGGGCTTCAAGTTCTTGTTGTACAGGTCCTTTACTTGCTTGGTTAGAGTTACCCCCAGGTATTTTATGTTGTTTGTGGCTATTTTGAAGGGGGTTGTTTCCCTTATTTCTTTCTCAGCCCATTTGTTTGTTGTATAAAGAAGGGCTTCTGATTTTTTTGAATTAATGTTGTATCCAGCCACTTTGCTGAAGGTGTTTATCAGCTGTAAGAGTTCTCTGGTGGAATTTTTGGGGTCGCTTATGTATACTATCATATCATCTGCAAATAGGGATAATTTGATTTCTTTGTTTCTGATGTTTATCCCCTTGATCTCCTTCAGTTGTCTTATTGCTCTAGCAAGAACTTCAAGTACTATATTGAAGAGATGTGGTGAAAGTGGGCATCATTGTCTTGTCCCTGAGTTTAGAGGAAATGCTTTAAGTTTCTCTCCATTTATTTTGATGTTGGCCACTGGCCTGCTGTATATTGCCTTTATATTTCTAGGTACAGCCCTTGTATGCCCGTTCTCTCCAGAACTTTTAGCATGAAGGGTTGTTAGATTTTTTCAAATGCTTTTTCTGCATCTAGCAAGATTATCATGTGGTTTTTTTCTTTCATCTTGTTTATATGGTAAATTACATTGATAGACTTTCATATATTGAACCATCCCTGCATCCCTGGGATGAAGCCTACTTGATCATGGTGTATGATACTTTTGATGTGTTCTTGAATTCAGTTTGCTAGTATTTTATTAAGTATCTTTGCATCTATGTTCATGAGGGAGATTGGTCTGAAGTTCTCTTTCTTTGTTGGGTCTTTGTGTGGTTTAGGAATCAGGGTGATTGTGGCCTCATAGAACGAGTTTGGCAATGTTCTTTCAGATTCTATTTTGTGAAAGAGTTTGAAAAGTATTGGTGTTAGCTCCTCTTTGAAGGTCCGGTAGAATTCCGTGCTAAAGCCATCTGGCCCTGGGCTTTTTTTGGTTGGGAGATTTTTAATGGCTGTTTCTATTTCCTTATGGGTTATAGGGCTGTTTAATCTGTTTATCTGATCTTGATTTAGCTTCAGTAGGTGGAATCTATCAAGAAAATTGTCCATTTCACTTAAGTTATCAAATTTGGTGGAGTATGGATTTTTAAAGTAGGATCCAAATATTCTCTGGATTTCCTCAATGTCTGTTGTTATTTCTCCCTTTTCATTTCTGATTTTGTTGATTTGTGTTTTCTCCCTCTGTCTTTTAGTTAATTTGGCTAAGGGTCTGTCTATTTTGTTGATTTTCTCGAAGAACCAACTCTTGGTTTCATTGATTCTTTTTATAGTTCTTTTTGTTTCTAAGTTGTTGATTTCAGCCCTAAGTTTGATGATCTCCTGCCTTCTGCTCCTCTTGGGAGTGTTTGCTTCTTTTTTTTTTTTTCCAATTCACCCAGTTTAGCTGTCAATTCGTTAATATGAGCTGTCACAATTTTCTTTTTGAAGGCACTTAGTGCTATGAACTTTCCTCTTAGCACAGCTTTCATTGTGTCCCATAGGTTTGGGTATGTTGTGTCTTCATTTTTGTTGGATTTTAAGAAGTCTTTGATTTCCTTCTTTATTTCTTCCCTGACCCAGTGGTCCTCTAGTAAAGAGTTGTTCAATTTCCAAGTGAGTGTAGACTTTCTCTTGATTCTTTTGCTATTGAAGTCCAACTTTATTCCATGGTGGTCTGATAAGATACAAGGGGTTATTTCAATTTTTGTGTATCTGTTGAGGCTATCTTTGTGTCCAACTATATGGTCAATTTTGGAGAAGGTTCCGTGAGGTGCTGAGAAGAAGGTGTATTCATTTGTGTTTGGGTGAAACGTTCTGTAGATATCTGTTAGGTCCATTTGGTTCATGATCTCTGTTAGACTCATTATTTCTCTGTTTGGCTTCTGTCTTGATGATCTGTCCATAGTTGTGGGTGGGGTGTTGAAGTCTCCCACTATTAAAGTGTTTGGATCAATGTACGATTTAAGTTTTAGAAGCGTTTCTTTTATAAATGTAGGTGCCTTTGTATTTGGGGGCATAGATGTTCAATATTGAGATGACCTCTTGGTGTATATTTCCTTTAATAAGTATGTAGTGCCCTTCTCTGTCTTTTTTTATTAACTTCAATTGGAAGTCTATTTTGTTTGATATTAAGGTGGCTACTCCAGCTTGTTTCCTGAGTCCATTTGCTTGGAAAACCTTTTCCCAGCCCTTTACTCTGAGATAGTGTTTATCTTTAATAGTGAGGTGTGTTTCTTGTATACAGCAAAAAGATGGGTCTTGTTTATGGATCCAGTCTGTAAGTCTGTGTCTTTTTATTGGCGAGTTGAGTCCATTGATATTGATGGATATTAGTGACCAGGGGTTGTTATTTCCCATTATTTTGGTATAGCTGGCTGTCTTGTGTTTCTTTTTGTTTAGTTGCTGTGGAGGTTTCTATTTTCTCTGTTTTCTTGGGTGTAGTTACCTTCTCTGTGTTGGAATTTTCCTTCTAGGATCTTCTGTAGGGCTGGGTTTGTGAGGAGATATTGTTTGAATTTGATTTTGTCATGGAATATCTTGTTTTCCCCTTCTATGTTGATAGAGAATTTTGCTGGGTATAGTAGTCTGGCTGGGCACCTATGTTCTCTCAGGGCTTGTAGGACATCTGTCCAGGCCCTTCTAGCTTTTAAAGTTTCTGAGGAGAAGTCAGGTGTGATTCTGATAGGTCTGCCATTGTATGTGACTTGGCCTTTTTCTCTTACAGCTTTTAATATCCTTTCTTTGTTCTCTACATTTGGAGTTTATATTATTATGTGGCGAGAGGAGTTTCTTTTCTGATCTAATCTGTGTGGTGTTCTGTAAGCCTCTTGGATTTTTACTGGCATCTCTTTCTTTAGGTTTGGGAAGTTTTCTTCTATGATTTTGTTGAAGATATTTCCTGGACCATGGAGTCGGGAGTCTTCTCTTTCCTCTATGCCTATAATTCTTAGGTTCCATCTTTTCATTGAGTCCTTGATTTCTTGGATGTTGTGGGTGAGAGATTTTTTAGCCTTCTCATTTTCTTTGGTTGTTGTACTGATTTCTTCCATCGAATCTTCCATGCCTGAGATCCTGTCTTCCATCTCTTGCATCCTATTTTTCATACTCACATCCGTAGTTCCTGTTCTCTTCTCTTGATTCTCCATTTCCTCTTTCAACTCTGACTGTGTTTTCTTTATTGTTTCCATTTCTATTTTCATGTCTTGAATGGTATTGTTCGTTTTGTACATTTCCTTCTCCAGTTTGCTTGTTTTTGCCTGGAAATCTTTCATTGCTTTATCCTTTTCCTGTTCAATCTGGGTCACCTTGGCTTGGAGCTCTTTAATGGTGTTATTTGTTGTCTTGACTTGTAAAATTATTTCTTCTTTGAATTCCTTCATAGTTTTAAGTTCTTCTTGAAGGGACTCTATCACTTTCCGTAGTGTAGAATTGTCATTGTTTTCATGTGTTTCAGTTCTGGTGAGGTGGTTCAGGCTGGACGGAATAGCGTTGCTTTCTTTTGTTGGAGACATTTCGCTCTGTTTTTTTTTTTTTTTTTTTTTTTTGGTCTGGGACCTCTGGCCATGTGGAATTTTTTTTGCTGTCTTCTGGACTTGGGTCCAAAGGGGGCACTTTGGTGTAGGAGTAGTGTTGCCTTATTCCACCCCTATAAGGTAAGTCATTCAGCCCGACTCCCAGGTGGAGACCTAACTAATCCAGGTGGCAGATCTTTGTACAAATAAGCTCTGGTTCCCCGCCGGAAGGGCCTGTACTAGTACAAAAGTCCGATATATGACAGTTTCAAATATCTCGCAGTTTTCCCAGGGTTGGTTCGTGTAGCGGGTAAATCTGCAGTTGAGCTCCAGTAGCCTTGCCGCTCCCGAGGCTTGGAAACTGGCCAGTGACGTCACAGCCTGTGATCTGCAGTCTGAAGGCACTTTGCAGTGGAGCTGCGCTGACTTCCAAGTGTCGCAATCTTTCGCCAGATAATTGGATCGTCTGTGTGAGACCTGGGAGTGCCCAGCAGGGTGGGGATTATCTCTGCGTGGTTTCTGAACCTGCCAGCTGGGTATTAGGTTGGAGCTTACCGGGGGTCTCTCCTTTTGCGGGATGGGTGATCCCGATTCCCGAGTCCAGAGGCTTCCTAGCGTGTCCGAGAGTGGGGTGGGAAGGAGCATCCTGCCCAGGGATCCTCCGTGGTCCCTGGGTAGCTGGGTGAGATTTAGAAGGGGTCATGCCCTTTGTACAGCATCCTGCAACACTTGTCGCCTCGTGACTGTTAACCCCGAAATCAAAATACATCCGCGCCAGCCACCGCCATCTTGGATACCCTATTCCTGTGCTTATTGATCCAAGTTACTTTGTCAATGAAGGATCTCATCAAGTCTTTCCCTTTATGTTGTAATTTCTGTTTAAATTTTATCTATTGGGCCCCTTTATATATTTGGGTTTTCTAATCCTTTGGAAAATAATCACATTGCTAATACTTCAGGTCTCTTTTGCTAAAATTCCCAAAATTTAAAAGCTTTTCCCTTCTTTCAAAATGAGTTTATAATACATACTTATTGCATGAACTAGTCATTTTACTTACTTTTTATTAACTCATGCATAAATAGCTGGACTCACGTTGTCTACTGAACTCTTCCCCTCAGAATCTGTTGTTCACTGTTGGTCACACAGGAAGCTCCTGTAAATAAATGTGTTAGGTGAGATGTGTGTTCCGTGCCATTGATCAGTTTCCTCAGCTTGAATTACATAGAATACTTTTAAAATGGCAATTACTTATTTTATGTCATGACATTTGTTTGTCTTTAAAAATGATCTAGATTTATCTGGCAAGATAGAAAGATATAGGTCCAATACAGAAGTTTTAAACCCAGCTTGGAATTTTAATTAGAATTAAATCATGGGTTTTGTTTTATAAACAGATTTGATGTTTTCCTGTGCATATAGCCCACCTAATAACCTTTAGTTTATGTGTACCTGAACTTTTTTAAATTATTAAATATTTATTTTTTAGTAACTATATTCACTTATAGCAAATACAAACACTTAACTACTAACCCTACAAATTCCTACAACCCCTTTGACCTAACCACTAAACCTACTGATAACTATTACAACTATTTTCATGACCTTTTAGAAGGACACAGTCTCTGGGGCAGGTCCTCAGTCGTCAGGAACACAGTCTCTGGGGTAGACCCTTTAATACACTTAGCAGTCTTTCTTCTGGAATATCTCAGATGTAGATTCGTCAGGGTAAATTGGCTATGTCAGTTTCACCTTAAATAAGGCTTGAGGCTTTCTTCTCTCTGGGAGACCTCAGCTGTTGGTAGGCCAACTTATTTCCTTCACATCAGTCTTTAAAGCTGGCCACAGTTTCATTTAGGCCATTGTTTGGACAGGTCAAACCCCTCTAGGCAAAAGCTGAGCCACAGGGTTTAGTCCTTGGCCTTTGCTGTCTTGCTAAGGCTTTCTCTGCTCACGAGCTTCTTTCTGTCTCAGGGAAATCTGGCCATCAGTCCACCAGCACTTTCTTCAGAGGAAGATACAAACTACTCGCTGTCCTTTCTAGTGTGAGGACTTGCTAGCATCGGATGGAGCTCTCTAGCATGGAGCCCTCTAGCATGGGGCACTCTTGGCTCCATCCACTTGTCCTTAAATAGGATCGCTCCTTGTTCCGCCTGTTTCAGCTTAATTTGGGCTCCACCCACTTACCAGCTGAAAACAATGCCAGGCCAAACACATTGTTTTTTAGTCCATTAAGTCTTTCCTGTTTTTCCTGGCTTCAACCTTGTTTTTCCACAAGCTGATAAGCTAATTGCTCACAGCCAAGTTGATCTTCATGCCCCAAATTAAGAGACTGTATCAGAAACCCCTAGATATTTAGTAAATCTAATTTATATTAATCTAACTCCCTACATTTATGCCAAAGTTACTTATTTCCTACAAAACATTAACTTTCCATATTGTATTTATGTCCTATTATGGTTAACTTAAGAAAAATTAAAATAATGGTTATCTAAAGATGTAAAGGCCATGTTGAACCAATTTCTCTATTCAAGCAATTCTAGGAATTAAGAATACTTTGTAAATATTTTACAAATTCATATACTATTATTTGATTCTATTTGTGAACTCCATTGATTTGGTGTTTTTTATTTTGTATAATTTATGACCATTTTTATTTTACATAGGCAAACTCTGTATGGATCACCCTTGTGTTCACCATTTCTTTACTCAACACTGTTATTTATTTCTAAGACTTCACTGGGGATTTTCCTTGTTCTTCTTGAAGTTGATTCTTGGATGTTCCTCACCAGTGGGTCAGCTTCTTAGGTTTATTAGACAGTATTTCACAGACCCTTTGGTGCAGTGGTAGGCTTGCAGGTAGCTCAGTATGTTAAAGACAGAATCTCACCTTCAATATGGTACACTTCCTCTCATCATACTTGTTGCCTTTTTCATTAATCTTGAACTTCTACTATTTTATTAAAGTATATCTAAAATTAAAATTAAAAAAGAATAAAGCATTGAATTGTCTCAACTTGAATTTGTTGTATTAAAACAGCCCCCCCTTTAATGTCTTCACCTGCCTCTGTTTTCGTATTTTCTCTGCTCTTGTTCCTGAATTCCAAGTAGATCAGCATTGCACATCTTCACTCTACCTTATATGTCTCTTAAGCACTTTTAAAAAATAATTAATTATGGCTTTATTTTAGAAGCTTACACATTTCCCAAACTGCTACATCTCTTTCCATTTGCATGTCTTTTACACATTCTATCTATTGAAATCTGTTATTAGTTTATTGTTCACTTATGTTTATATGTTTATTTTTCCTAATGGTGATTGTAATTTTCCTATCTATCTTGGAATATTTAGAATAGTCTGCTACTCCTCTTTCATGCTTGTTCTATCTTCCCTCATCCCAACGAAATGAACCAAGTGTGTATATTTTGTAAGCCTTTGTATATTTTAGAATTCTTGGGTTAAGACATCAGATTTGTGACACTTTTCAAGGGAATAATTGTGGCTTTAATTTGTCACACAATGCTTCCTCAGAAGATAAATGTTTGCTTCTGCCAGGGGTCCCCACCGACACTTGCAACCTGAGATTAATTTTGACTGAATTTTCGTTTTGGGGTTTGGAGAACACACAAACAGAATGGATCCTGGCCCAGGCCTGTGCTTATACAATTTCCAAGAAGGCTTTCCCACCCCCCTCCATTGGGAGCAAATATTTTAGTTTTTCCTTGTGGTTGGTATGATTTCTAATCCATTCTTTAACAAATATGCTGCCTTTTGAAGGTTCAGGTATGACTAGGATATTTATAATTATATTCCGCACGTTGATCAGTTCATCTCCTTCATGGCTTACATTCCACTCATTTGGTTCCCTGAAAGAAATTACGAGTCGCCAAGGCCTGGCAGATGTGCACGGGCAGGCATCTAATGTAGAACTAAAATAGATCTCTGGATCTATGCTTTCTTGTGTTTTCTTCTTTCTTTTTTTTAACTTTCAAATCCACTTCCTTTGTTTCTTGGCAAAATAATTGAGCATTTATAAAGATGTTTAAAACATTGTGTCCAACATTTTTTGGATTTTTGTGCTAGGGAAAAGTTTTTTAAGGTATCTAGCCTGCACACTGCCAGGAATGGAAAATCCAGAAACCATCCATTCAAGTAATTTAATACCAATTTTCTTAAAAACAAAAAAAAAACAAAGAAAAACAATTTTATGATTACCAAAGATCTCAAAGATAGGGGAGAGTTGCTAAGTCATGTTTTCACTCATATTATATCTGTTGCTTCAATCCTAGTCATGATATTTTACTTTTTCTGTGTTTGAAAGTTATGAGCTCTGACTGCTTTTGCTTATGTTGTGTTCTAAGTTTGCTCTCTTGGAAGCACTTCTAGAATCCAGGGTGCAGTTTTTGTAGCTCTAACAAGACTTATTAACACAGAACCTACTTTCTCTCCCCAACGGGTGAGGACTTCCATCTTCTACTTGTACTTGTGTATGTCTGGTGGACAGTGTGTGTGGAGAATGCTGCTTCCAATGGTTCTTTGTGAATTTCACATTGTGCAACCAATTCCATTCATCTTCTTTTTCCTTCATATCCACCCTGTGCCCTTGCAACCTCCTCCACAAAAGAAAATAAGAATGAATTTTTAAAAATCTTGTCGTGGAAGCTGTAACATGTCACACACTGTGTGTCCCACATATACTCTTTTGTCCACATATCTTCACTTGCAAATGTTCATTGCAATGAGCCATTGTTGTGGTTCAAGGCCTCTGGCTTCTGCCCCACTATACTGGATCCTCACTGGGATTCCTCTCAGATATCCTGTTGCTGCCCTGTGTCATAGAGATCCTGCAGCTTTGGGTCTGCAGGACTGGCCCTTTCACGTGTTCCAGTAGATCATAGATGTTGGGGTGGGCCAACAACTCAAAGCTCTGAATCTGGGACTGGGAGGTAGCTGAGTTGGTCAGCCTGCCAGCTCCCCAAATCCTTTTGCTTACTCATCCAGTGCTACAGCCATCAAGGGGCAAGGTCAGCTCTCCCACTCTGAAATACCTGAGCAGGCTCACCCACACCCTTGCCACCAGGGTCAGCTCTTCTGTGCTGCCCAGGTGAGGGGACGGCCCACTCTCCCAAGTTCTACAGCCAGTGAGGGGCAGGGCCAGCTCTCCTGCCTGCCTGTGTACAGGCAGGAAAGGGCAAAGGACTGGGGGGTGTATTCATCATTTTTGGTATAAACTATAATTATTGCAGCTTTACTTGAAAATTCTTTTTAAATGGATTTCTAGTATCGAATGAATCAGGTGAACTAGGATTAACTGTGTTCCTTAAGAAAAAAATAAAATTGCCTTTAGCTAAAAGAAGAACAAGAAAGATAAGGAAGAAAAAAAAAGAGTAAAGTAAAGAAAAAGGTGAAAAGAAAAGGAAGTCAACAAGATGAGTCAGCCAGTAAAGGCACCTGACACTGTGAGTTCAGTCTCTGGGATGCAAACAGAGGAAGGTAAGATCTGCATCCTAAAAGTTGGCCTCTGACCTGCACACACATGCTCCCAAATAATCCCGTATAATAAAAATATGCTTTTAAATAAAAGAAAGTAATACCAAAAGGCTACTTCAAAGTTTAGAACCAAGAATATGGCAATAGCTCAAAACTGAAGGACCAGGAAAGCGATATTTTGTGTCAGAGATTTGTCGGTTCACAAGAAACATTCTGAGTGGATTGGCTGTGACCAGGCTTTTTCATGATGTGTTACCTGCTGACAGATAATTTTGCTATAGAACTACAAAAGTTCAAATAGCACCAACACAAATACATTTCAACGCTCTGAGGATGGCAATACAACTCTTCTCATTTCTTATTCCTTTTCTAGTTAGACATACACTTTTCAAGTAGCTAAATATAACACCTTTTTCTAATAGTCTATCTATCCAGTTTCTAGTTCAACAGATGATTTTTTTAATATATCCAAGTCATTACACAGCTTGCTTGATGTCTACCTTCTGATAACGAGGAATGTCCAGAGGTAAGCTCTGGACTCACTACTGAGCCAAAGATGGAAACAGTGGCTGTTAAGATCCATTTTAAAGACTTCTTAGACAAGTAATGGCATTATGATCTCTGGTGTTTTTGTTTACCTGATGAGGCTTTTCTTCATCTTGACTCCCAGAGTGTTTCTTATTAATGCCTCTCCCCTCAAAGACATCCACAGCTACAGTTATAAGACCATTGCCATTGTCTGTTTGGGTAGTTTAGTTCCTCTTGGAGACTACATAATGACTGAAAATGAACTCACTTAATTCCCATCACTTTGTTTCTTAACTTTTCATCCTTGCATCCCCAGTCTCTTGCTTCTGCTTAGTGAAAAAAAAAAAAACACACACACAAAAAAAACAAAGCTGTCACTAATCTCCACGTTTGTCCACATAAGAGACCATTTACTTGTATCATATTGTAGTAAGTATTAATGTTGGGAAGTGCAAATACATATCAGTTTTTTTACTCCAATTCTGAAAATCCCATCGCCATACCTTATTATGACATATTTTCATCTTCTGTTTCTAAATTCCAAGAGTTCTGGGAACTCAAGTGTTCTAAACAGTGACTTATTTGCTAAGGTGTAACAATCTCAGTAACAGAAAACAATTTTTGGAAGAAATACAGACAAAGCAGTTAAGTAAATATCAAACTAGCAGTGTCTTCCTTAGATTCATACACTTCAGATGCATGTTGTATTACTTCTATTACATATTCATTGGGTAAGTTTGAAAGCCATTCTATACCTTTAAAATGTCTATATATCTATGGAAAAATTAATAAAAACACTCTACCCATTATTATTTAACTTTTGTCAGGTGAAAGGTCAATCATTATAATTGATACATAGTGTTTCAATTCCTAACAGAGCCTATGCATCCTAGAAAAGTATTCTCTCACTAAAACACACCAGTTGATACAAAGAGAGCATTGTAGAAATCAATAATATGTTTCTCACATTTGATAAAATGCAATATATATTCCCTAAATTGAGCTATTAAGAAAGTTGTTTTTATCTTATGGGGTAAGAGGGAGAAGGAACCAGAAAAATAGCATTCAGATCAAGCATCGCAAAAACAGAGTCAATTTTAGAAAAAAAGAAAGCCATGTATTTTGATGAATGACATCTCATATCTGCTGCCTTCACATTTTTAATGCACACAACTATGGACAGCATTGTGAGGAGACAACCTTAAACTATTCTAGCTCTAAATTAAGAGAGGAGATCTCATCAGGGATTTATTTATTCCTATTCAGTCACTTCACTTCTGTCTTGTGTGAGCTTCTATAGTTAATTACAAAACAGGCAGAGCAAATTAGACAAAGGAAAGTAACTGGGCAACATGTATAGTGCCTCAGCACACTGAGAGAGTGCCCTGTAAGCTATGGCATTTGTGCTGAGTGCTGGGCAGGCTCTCAGACTGGACTGCACATAAGCAGAACTGCTGTCTTTGACTAGAGTTCAGGAGAGGGTAACAGGCCGTAACAAAACCAGAGTTGCCATTCAACGTTCAAGTTCATTTTGTCTTCTCTGTAAAAGAAAACTGTACAAAAATAAATTTTATGAAACCCAAACCTGGCCTTCTAAATGTAGGTTATTTAACATGTAAATGCATCTTTACTTAACCTTCAAGTTCATGGTGAAAATTAACTCCTTGCTCAACCCACTAAACGAAACCAATAGCTCATGATGAATTTACGCAGATAATGAAGCTAATATAAATACTGGCTATTTTGTTACTAATATTGTCACTAAAAAGCAATTCATAGAAATATGTTTCATGTTTTTTAATAATCTTTCATAAGAGTGGATTGACATTTTTAACAATGGCAAGATCCATCCTACAAATGTTTGAACAGTTTGAGGGATGTAAGAAAATATAGAGGCCTTACTGAAAGAAAGCTTTGGTTAATTTTTAGAAAATACACCTTGCCAACAACAACAAAAAAAGAATTATTTGATTTACTGACCATGAATGTCTTCAAGAATCAAATATCTAAACAGTGTGCCTTTCATTGCAAAACAAGGCAGAACATATGGATGGCCTGGAGGCAGCCGTGAGATAGAGTGAGCAGCTAGAATTTTGCTAATTGATTAATTCCTGGGTGTTAGTAAGAAGCCACGTGACCTACATAGGCTTTCTGGGTCTCTTTAAACATAGTAAATTACTCATCAGCACATTGTCTTCAGCCCTTGGGTACTCCTAGATTATATAACCAGCTAGGTGTCAGGCCCCAAAGCAGAGAAAATGGAGTTCAGAAACAAACTCTGGGGTCCATCCCCAGCTTTCCCACGGTTTTGATCCATGGCGATAACCATCATCAGACATATTTCTCTGCAAGTCCAAGTTGAAGCCCTGACGTTTTGTATTGATCATGAACATTTGGAGGTGTATTTCAGGGTATCTTCTGCGTTCCTGCAAGTCAATAGGGGGAGCTCTCACATTGCTTTTATATGTATGTTGTGAATAATAGAATTTAGGTTACTTTATAATTGAAAAGATCGGGGGGATTAAGGCACCATAAGCAAGAGACATCTCCATGCCCAGCAGTGAGACATTAAGGAAGGCCATGATCGCAGGCTGTCGGCCATCCAGTAAAGTTTGGGCTGGGTTGCATGAGCTATTTCAGGTAATTTTCACTTTCCGTTTTGAGGGAAGTCAAGAAGCAGTTTGATTTGTATCCAAATCTATGAGTTAAAGGCACCAGGAAAGGCTCATAGTGTTTAACAAAAGAAACCATTTCATTAGCGCAGCATTCTGGGTGCTGAACTTGCCACCCAGCTATAATCTGGTAGGTGCACTTAAATTAGTATTATTAGATGATGTATTTCAGAGGGTTGGCATCCCTGTTCTTTGTTTGTGTCACTCGGTGTGTTAGGTATACTGTGTTGCCCTTTGTGTAATATAAAATCAGTTATCATTTACTCTCTAGGAATTGACTTTCTCCCATGTAGCAGATCTCTGGTTGTGCTAGTCAGCACACAAACATGGTTTGGTAACTGTTAGCTTTCAAATTAAGCTCATACATTAGTGTTCATGTAAAATGAAAGTGAGATACAATTAGAATAGACTTTTTTTTTCAATAAAGCTGTGGTTTATACTTTGGGTGGGATTTTTATTGCTTGCTGTGATTTATGTCTGACTTATCTAGGGGTTTGTGGTGGCCAACAAATAATGGTTCATACTTTTTGGCTATCTCCTTCCTAAACACAACTATATTTTAAAATATGGAAAAGTAATTTATAAGGGAAATGAAAGAAATCTTACATGGGAGATTACATAAAATACGTCTGTCTTTCCAAGCCACTGAGATATATAAACAACTAGTTAAAGCCTTAAAAAGCCAAGAGGGGGGACAAAAGTTTCTTTTAGTACAATGAACTTTTGAAAAGATGTCTTTTTCTCTCAAAGAAGTGAGATTTCCCTTTACATCTAAATAAAAAATTTGATTGTCTTCAGCCCTTGGGTTCTCCCAGATTATAAAACCAGCTAGGTGTCAGGACCCAAAGCAGAGAAAATGGGGTTCAGAAACAAACTCTGGGGTCCATTCTCAGCTTTCCCACGGTTTTGGGCCATGGCGATAACCATCATCAAACATATTAAATACGTGCATATGTACATATTTTAAATAATGTCATTCAAATGTTTTCTTTTTTCTGAACAATCAGTGATTGGGCAAAAATACAGAAAAATAAACATAGTTGGCAGCCAGGAAGCTTTTTTTTTTTTTCAATGAAAGTGGAGTCTTTTGTTTTTTACTGGAAGGTTTTTCTTTTTAATGTCAAATGAAATTTTAAGATTACCTATGAGTATGGAACTAAATACCTCCCTGCCAAATCCGATTCCAGTCCTTAAAATCTGTTATTGTAATCCTGCCAGCAATGCACTAACTTTAAATAGGTAGCCAGACATATTGGCAAAAATATATGTGGTTAATCAAATAAAACTATGTAGCAGTTTGGAAGCAATCAATCAACTTTCAGAATCCTTTAAGTATGGAGTTGCTATGAAGACATTGGACGGGCAGTGAAATGTCGTAATCAAGCCGCGTGTGCAGCTGGTTTTGAATTCATCTTCTTTGTTTTTAAGTTTTCATAGGCTTGCTTCTTAACTATGAATTTAATAAGATTTTTGAAGGGCAAAAAAAAAAAAAACCACTGGCAAAGTATAATTAGCAAATGCAAAAACTGGCTGTGCAGTGGGAAGGCAGAGCCCAGGTTGGTTAGCACTGCCAGCCCGACATATGTTCACTTCACTCACGTCTGTTGCTTTAGATGAAATGTTTTGGGATGACTGACATGATTTTCTTCTAAAGAAAAATGTGAAGAGACTTAAACCCTTTCTTTTGTGTTCTTCTTTTAACTCTATTGCATTTGTTTCCAAACGAAAGATGGTTGTCCTAAAATAAATCCTGATGTCAGAACACAAACATATTTCAGTCTTTATAGTCACACATTTCAAATAGTTTACATGAGAAAAACTTATATTCCTTTTTAATCAGGAACCAAAAATAGCATTTCATAAGTGAATTGTGTGTAAAATAACATCAGCCTTAAAGTTATTAAACTATAATGTTTCCATACTTTTGTTTGGTGAGTGTTCATTGTTATAACCATAGATGTAATTAATTTGTAATTTAAAGACCTGACATACGAGTGAGTAGTCTAATGTCATCAAAACACAATGATGTAACCAAATAGCAGAGTTTGGGGGTTGAACAGTCCTTTTCAGCGTCTGAGGTTAATTTTTCTGACTCTGACTAATACAGATGTACATAAGAACAAGGCTGAATTGGGTAGCAGCTAATAACACCAACTCCTGACAAGTTATGCTTCATTACATGGTTCCTTTGTACACGTGTATTTGTGTGTACCCACATGGGCATGGGTATTCATATGGTTTTTTATTATGCTAAAGTCCAGTTTATATCCATTTTTTTTCTCCTCACATGTTTTGTAAAATATTCCCAGATTTGGCTTTGGGTGAAAAAAATCTAAGGATTATTTCTGAAGTGAAGGTACACAGGCATTTGGAAAATGCCTTGTTGGCAGTGATGACATTGGTTTGTTTTTTAGAACCTTTGACAATTACATAGATGTATGCAATATTTCTTTACTGTATCCAGCTCCCATTCACTTCTCTAATCCCTCCTGGCTTTCTCCCAATACATCTCCCTCTGAAGCTTATGTCCGGGAAACCCTCTCCCTACCAGGTAGATTCCATAGTGCCAAGAGGTAGTACAAGAGAGAAAAGATCTCACTGATCTTTCCCAACCCTGGACTCTGCATGCTGCAACACCAACCTGCCAGACAGATGTGCTCATTTCTCCAATAGTGACGAGACTGCTTACAGAGGTAACCAACTGCTCTCTTAATTGGATCTGAGGCCTGCTGTACTGGAGGGAATTCTTGCCTGGTACTGTACACAGAGTTAAAACACAGTCACAGGCACAAGGAGAGAATCTATTGATCTTATCTTGCTTGATGGTCTTGTTGCCAAACTGACTCCTAAATATTTATGTCACGAGATCTGTGTTATCCTCAACCTTAATCAGGGGAGCTCCTGACTGAATAGGGTAACAGTTCACGCAGATAGAGGCTCAAACTGCTCCAATTGCTGAGAGTTAATAATAGAGAGTGTTATGTCCAGTCTCGGGGTGGGGGACATATCTCTTGCACCACCTCCCCACAAAGATCAAAGGAAGATCTTGGGAGAGAGGGCAGACAAGGAGGTAAGACCCAGAGATGAGGAGCAGTCCTGCCAAGTCCTGTCTTCTGGATAGGAAATGGCTGCTGCACATATAAACAAGGTCATGACAGGCGAAAATTCCAGCATAGAGGAGAAAGAAGTTCTGGTGGCCCACCCCAGGCTGACAGCTATCGGCAGTGGATGGAGACTGAGGTGGAGGGGAGTAGGGTCACTGATAGGTAGCCTATGTCCCAGGGGTTGACTCCATGCCCATGTGTATATGGGCAGCACTAACTGGACTCAGCAATAAATAAATAAATAAATAAATAAATAAATAAACAAACAAACAAACAAACAAATAAATAAATAATACGGAGAAATGTGCCTAAAAGCAAGGCTGCATTAGGCATGATGCTGAATTCTGTGCCATTATTATTTGAGCAGAAGAGCTGATTATCATGAATACATTCAGAATAAAAGAGTAAGACAGAGTAGCTGACGTGCCCTCCCCCTGCTCCCACCCTCACCTTTGGCTGCCTTAACTACTGAGAAGCCGAATAAATTCTCTCCCCTGTCAGCCTGCCTTGCCTTCCAGTGCCTTCTACTTTTTGCCTAGGCCATGCTACCCTCTTCTGTGTTCTCCAATACTCCCCAGCATCTTTCCCATTTTGTTTATGTGTTTAATATGTATCTCTGTATTAGACTCCTTGAAGGTAAGAGTATCATCATTTCATGCACAATTGTTCCTATAATGCCTGTCTGAAGGTTAAGTATGGAAAGAACACACACAGAACTCAACTTGCGGTCTCCACTGAGGCCAACCTACACCAGAGGGCAGCTACAGAGGCAGCTTAGCTGAACTGGGCCAATGAAAAGTGGCCACATGATGAGAGGGTCGGTGATGGATGAATGATAACGTCCATAGTCCAAGAATACTCATTCAGCATTCCAGAAGGACACTGTCCATTAGTTTCACAAAGCTCTGAACAGAGAATACAATCCAGGTCCAGAGGGAGGAGGTATAGATAGTGTTTGTAGCTAGAGGTTAGAACTTTTCACGTAGTAGAGGAATTTAGGCTTTCTAAAACTTTAAGCGGTGGATCCATGCTTTTGTTTTCTTTTCTTTTTCTTTAAATTTTTAAATGTTTATTTATTACTTCAGGTTACATCTCCATCACAGTACCCTCTTTCCACCCTTCCCAGTCCTGCCCTCCCACCCTCTACCCCCTAACCCTTCCATCACACTCCTCTGGAGTGGAGTGTCCCTACATATCAGTCCCCCACCCCAGTTCAGCAGTCATATGAGGGCCAAGAGCCTCCTCATACACGGGGGACCTACAAGGCAGCACCACTAGGGCAAAGTGTCTCACTGACCGGAAACAAAGTCTATGTTCCTGTTCCCTTTGGTGCATTGGTTGAGGTATAGTTATCCTGTACTATATGGCTAAAATCCGATTATAAGTGAATAGATGCCATGTGCATCCTTCTGGGTCTGGGTTAGCTCACTCAGGATGAGCTTCTCTAGTTCCATCCATTTGGCTGCAAATTGCATGATTTTGTTGTTTCTGATAGCTGAGTAGTATTCCATTGTGTAGATGTACCACAGGTTTTTTTTATCCATTCCTTGGTTGAGGGACATCTGGATTGTTTCCAGTTTCTAGCTATTACAAATAAGGCTGCTATGAACATAGATGAGTAAACTTCCTTGTGGTTTGGTGAGGAATAATTTGGATATATACCCAGAAGTAGTATGGCTGGGTCTTGAGGTAGAGCTATTCCAAGTTTTCTAAGATATCACCAGACTGATTTCCACAGTGGTTGTACAAATTTGCACTCCCACCAGCAATGGAGGAGTGTTCCCCTTTCTCCACAACTTCACCAGCATGTGCTGTCATTTGAGGCATCCTGCCAAAAGCAATATACAGATTGAATGCAATTCCTATCAAAATGCCACCACAATTTTTTATAGACCTGGAAAAAGCAATTCAACTTCATATGGAATAAGAAAAAAACAAGAATAACTAAGCCAATCCTATACAATTAAGAAAATCTGGAGGTATCACCATCCCAGGTTTCAAGCTGTACTACAGAGAAATAGTAGTAAAAACAGCATGGTACTGGTATTGAAACAGACTAGTGGATCAATGGAATCGAATTGAAGACCCAGAAATGAACCTACACACCTATCGTCACTTAATTTTTGACAAAGAAGCCAAAACAGTACAATGGAAAAAGAGCACCATCTTCAACAAATGGTGCTGGTCTAACTGGATGTTGACATGTAAAAGAATGAAATTAGATCTATACTTATCACCTTGCACAAAACTTAAGTCCAAGTGGATCAAAAACCTTAACATAAGGCCTGACACACTAAATCTATTAGAAGTGAAAGTGGGGAAAACCCTCGAACTCATTAGCATAGGTGACATCTTCCTGAACAGAACACCAACAGCTTAGGACCTAAGACCAACAATCAATAAATGGGACCTCATGAAACTGAAAAGCTTCTGTAAGGCAAAAGACACTGTCATTCGAACAAAATGGCAGCCTACAGATTGGGAAAAAATCTTCCACCAACCCCACATCTGACAGAGGGCTAATATCCAAAATTTGCAAAGAACTCAAGAAATTAAATGCCAAGAAACCAAATAATCCAATCAAAAAATGGGGAACAGAGCTAAATAGAGAATTCACAAAGGAGGAATCCCTAATGGCTGAGAGACACTTGAAGAAATGCTCAACATCCTTAATCATCAGAGAAATGCAACTCAAGACGACTCTGAGATTCCATCTCACACCTGTCAGAATGGCTAGGATCAAAAACTCAAATGACAGCACATGCTTTTGTTTTCTTTCAAGAGTTTATTTTTTATTATATTCACACGGGCAGGTCTATGTGGGGTTTGCACATAAAAGTACAATTCCCACAGAGGCCAGACTCACTGAAGCTGGAGAGACAGGTGGGTATGAGCCACCGAGTGTGGGTGCTGGAAACAGAACTCAGGTCCTCTGCAGGAGCAGCCTGTTCTATTAACCACCGAGCCATCTCTCCAGTCCTACTTTTTTGATGGTTTGTTTTTGTTTTTCAAGACAGGATTTCTCTGTGTAGCCTCAACTGTCCCAGAACCAGCTCTATAGATCAGGCTGGCTTCGAACTTACAGAGATCCACCTGCCTCTGTCCAGTTTGACTTGTAAAAGTAGTTTTTGTTTGTTTGTTTTGTTTTGTTTTTTAATATCCTGGAAGCCAAGAAGACATGAATAGGCCATGAGCAATCCACAAATCATCCATGTGATCTCTAAGTAGGAACTTTACTCAGAACTTCATGTACACTTTATACTTTATACCTTACACTTCACACATTGCAAATTTACTCTCCAGCTCGTACCTGAATGTAAAGCTTGTGGCTATACTTGTATTTAAGTGTGTGTGTGTTTACGGCTGGACCCTGCAGGTCCAGCTGAATAAGACCTGCTCACCCCACCTGGGTGACAATAAGCAGGGTTCACCTGTGAAAATGCGGCCTTATTACTGGGGGTTGAATCTGCATTTTCTAGCAGCTTTGTTTTTCTGACCTTTAAAACTTCCTTTGAGTCTCTGATAAACACAGAACTAAGCTTAGAAGAAAAGGTATTTACAACAGCCCCTCTGGATAACTGTAAAGCTGCTCAAGTATTTTTGCAGTGACTTGGTAGGGTGGAATGCTGGGAAAATAAAGGCGCTCGAAACAAAGCAGGCAGGGTTTATCTAAACTTTTTATATCCAACTAAAGCACATTTCACCTGTGAATAGTGATTATTAAGTTTCTTTCAAGGCAGTGGGGCGAGAGTCTCATGAATGCTGCAGGTGTGAACTCCTAGGAGTCTTTTCTTTGAGGGAAAGCACGTTAATCATTATTCATGGGTGAGATAGTCTATTTATTCTACTGCAAGAAAGAATTCCTGTTTTATCTTCTTAAAACACGAGACCTTCAATTTTGTAAGCCTCACAACAATGGAAGATTCTCTCTTAGAATTACGTTTATTAAAGAGTTGTTTTTATCTCACGCTTACTTTTAAATACTTGAATGTCTTTGAGTCGCCAAAATGTCAGTAAGAATGTGTGGTTAGAGGGTCACTAATTAATTATTCAAGAAACTTTCCATTGACATCTGGTCATTCTAGACTAATATTAGTATCTTGGAACACAGACCCTCTCCCATCAATTCAAACCCAAACCAGCAGCATATTAGAGTAAACAAGCCAGTGGGTAGAGTCAAGAGAGCTTCAGTTGTGTCCAGATTTTAATTCCTTTGAAAATTAATTGACAGAAAACAATCATAAATATTATATTAATTGACAAGCTTTTACATAATGATTGTATCACCTCATATTTTCTTCTTTAACTTTTCAGACATCGAAAATACATTCAAAATCTGCATATATTTTAGGTTGGTCTTTCTTTTTTCTTGTTTTAAATTTTCATTACATTCATTAATTGAGAGAGAGAGAGAAAGAGAACCAGTGAGCACATGCCACAGCATATATGTAATATTGGAGATTTTGTGGGAGTTCTCTCCTTCCACCAAGAGGATTCTAGGATGGAACTCAGGTCATCAGGCTTGGTGACAATCACCTTTACCTGATGAATCTTCCTGGCAGCACCTCCCCTTTTTCTATTTGGCATAGGCTCTTTCCATGTAAGTCAAGCTGGTTTCAGACTCATGGCAGCCCTCCTATCTCGGCCTCCTCAATGCTGAGATTGTAGGCATGCATCACCATACCCAGCTTCTCAGTTCTCTTTCGTTGTTTCAAGTAATGCAATAAACGTAGTATCAATTCTTTAAGTTCATTGTGTAATTGCAGTACTGAGGACCATGCATCAATAAAATAATACAACCATTTTAGTTTTTAAATTTGCCTTTAAAAATAATTTTGGTAAAGGGGGAGCTGTTGGGGGGGAGATATACCTTAAACTAAAAAAAAAAAAAAAAGAGGGGGGGAGGGGGGGGGGGGGAGGGGGAAGGGGGGGGAAGGGTAGGAATGGAGGGGGGAGTAGGGAGGGGATTGTGATTGAGATGTAACTTGAAGAAATAAAAAATAAATTATATAAAAAATAATTTTGGATCAAAAAGAAAATGTAAAAAGAAGAACCCTTTCATCTACAATCAGATTACATTAGGAATACATGCTGTGAAGTTAGAAGCTGATTCTTTCCCACAGTGGGGTGAGGTAGAGATGAATAACAGAATTGAAACTTTTATGTCAAACAACCAATGGTTAGGAAAGTTACAAAGTCTATTAGAGAGGAACTCTATTAAACTAATAAATGTGATGAATGCTTATTCAATTTATCCATAGTAGTTATTCACGTAGCAAACCCCAAATTTAGGTACAAATTAACCCCACATCCAGCTCACTAGCTTAACTCTAAATAATAAGGCCTCACCTTTATTTTTGAGTAAAGAGAAGACAGTGAGGTATTGGTTTTTAAACCTGGTAAGATTTACTCCATAATTGAAGTCTGTAGAAATTTGATATTAGAATTTTTATATTAACTAAAAATAATGACCACATAAATTTGTTTGTAGTTTCTTCTAGTTCATTTGAAAAAAACATTCCCCAATATAGTAAATAGGCAATTAAGAATTTGGTCAAATTAGTGAAAGTGCCAATACTTTCATTTGGGGGGAGTGGGACATTTAACTACCAAAACTCCAGAAATCACACATTTCTCTTCCGATGGAAAGCCGTTTTACCATGAGTTGGTAAGACATCAACATATTATCACAGGGAATAATGTGTTCCCACATTTTGTCAATTATCTGTGTGGAGAACGACAAGAGAACTCTTATGGCTCTGCCAAGCCACAGGATGTAAAGCCAGAGAGAACTCACAAATTACAAACTATTAGTCAATCACTCCAGCACATTTCCATTTGCTAAGAAAACATGTTCATTAAAATGTGTAGAGTTGAAGCATCTTATCCAAAGACACCAGTCCACATGGTAACAGACACACAGAACACAGCTTCCAGATCCTCCCAGGTTCTTCCAACTTTATCTCGAGGCTTCTTGTTGCATTTACTGGGTTGAGGTGGTTTTGTCTTCCTAACTGTGCTGTGTGGCTGTTCCACTCTACCCTTGGCAAGATATTTACTCCCTCTGTCTAGCCTATTCTCTTTGGCAATGATGGCCGAATCTATTTTTAGGCCCCGCCTATTCTTTTGACTGTCTCAGGATCAGTCCTCAGAGAGGCTGGAGAACTGTCTGAACATTCTCCGTGTGTGTCTTTCCTACTCGCTGAGAATTCTTCCTCCTTTCAACAGCGAATCTAGGTGGGAAATGGTTCCCATTGTTACATCTCTCTAAGCCCCATAGTGTCCAGCCCTTAAGAACAAGACTGTCAAACACTGGCTTGGTATTTCTCTAGACTCTCAGGAGGGAACATACCCAGCAGCTTCTCCAACAACTTTCTCAAACTGAAGTAGAAATTGCTCTCAAATGCTAGTTATAAACGTGTAATCTGAACTCCAGCCACTCCACAGGGCTGCAGAAGAATTTACGATGTGCTAAATATTTCCTTTGTTCTTCCTAGTGGTAGCCTGCTACAGCAATTACATTGCAGCCCACGCCACATGCAAACGCTGCGTTTTCTGAAGGATTGCTGATAACTGCTCAACCGGCCCACAGGACAAGATTTTCCTGAATGCAGAATTAAGAAATTTTAATTTCCTTTCAAGGTCCTAGTTTCTGAAACATTTTCAAAGCTGTTTCTTCTTCCCAGGGCCTTCTCATTGCCCCTTTATAAGGCAAGAGAGGAGGTCAAGGTGACTGCTATGAGGCCTTGATGCCTCCGACCTCGGGCTGTGAGCACCATCATCCCTTTTCAAACCGTAAAAAAGGTCCTTTGTGGTGCTATCAAAAACACCTCTGACCTCCTCTTTCCTATTTTCAAGGAAACTGACAGCTGAGTCCCATCCTTCATAAAACAGAAAACGATCTGCGAATATCATCCCTCTTTAGAAGCCAGACACGATTAATCAGCAGCAGGAGGAAGCATGGCTTCAATTACCTCCATAGTGTACAATGAATTCTCAGTCATTCACCGGGTGTGCTGGCTTTAGCGCTGGGCGTTGTTTTAAATGCTGTACATGCATTAATTCTACGAGGATGTTACTGTCTTCCCCCATTCAGGACTGAATAATTTAAGAACAGAGAATCTGTATCACTTGCTCCAGATCACATCTACCCATTTAAGAAGAGAACCGTAAATGATCCCAAAATAATGGAGCATAGCTAACAAAAGTGTACCACTAACTTGCTCTATAATCCCAGCAGTTAACTGAGCTTCTCAGTGCCGCAAACTCACCACCTATAAAATGGGATCATCATAATACACACATTACAGGGGTTGTGTGAAGGTTAGAGGAACAATACATTAGCACTTAGAACAATTCCAGGCATAGAAAACACAGCATAGATGTAACTGTTAATAATCCACACTAGGGTTCTAGAGAGACGGAGTGGCTGTTGAGAAGGTGTTTCGCTCTTACAGAGGTTCTACGTTCTGTTTCCAGCCCCAGGTAAGGTGGCTTATACTTAATACTGCCTGTAACTCCGGACCCAGAGAATCCTACACTTCTGACTTTCGTGAGCACCTGCATTCATGTTCATTACCTCCCCAAAGACGCACAAGCATACATGTAATAAAAATTATAAAATGAATATAAATAAAATTAGTCAATACCCATTTTCTCCCAAATAAGCCTTAATAAAGGAAAAACTAATAAACCTCTATTGCACTAATCTCTATTTCACAGATACAACACAACTGAACTGTGTGACAATACATGAAGAGAACAGAAAGCTCTTCAGCATCCATCCTGACTTGTGTCCAAGTTTCAGAGGGAAGGAAAAATCACACAGATTATAAGGCAGCTTAATACATGAAATAATACAAATTAAATATTTTTCCTCCAAAGTAAGGATTATAACACAAAGATTGTAGATACTACCTTCCAATTGAAAAATATTGTGTTTAGGGAAGGCTTCTAAAATGCAGATATAATCCCATGTACTATGATTTTTGATTCAGACACTTGAGCAGCAGATGGAGACTTCCAGGAGTCAGCTCATTCTTTGTTACTAGATTATTCTTTTGGGTCTTAGCCAGATGATACAGCCAGAAGTAGAGTAGAGTGCTTTGAGGACTGTAGAATGAGGGGTTCTATTGACCAACTTCTCCCCCTGCCCCGTAAGTGAACAGCAAAGGCACTAGGGAAGAAAGAATAGTTCATGAATATGCTTTGCAAAGGACCCTCATCATCAAAAGGCACCAGGACTTTCCACTCTAGTGGCTTAAATTCTGTCCTCTCTAAAATTAATATGTTGAAACGCTAGAGCCCAATACTCCAGAAAAAGAATTTTAAAAGAACTTTATTATTATTTAAAACATTTTTATTTTTGTTTTTGTTTTGTTTGTTTCTTTTTTCTTTCTTTTTCTTTCTTTCTTTTTTTTTTTTTTTTGATTCAGTGTTTCTCTGTGTATCCATGGCTGTCTTGGACTCACTTTGTAGGACAGACTGGACTTGAACTCAGAGATCTGCCTGCCTCTGCCTCCCGAGTGCTGGGATTAAAGGCGTACACCACCATGCCTGGCCATTACAGACAGCTGTGAACTGCCATGTGGATGCTGGGATTTGAACCCTGGTCCTTTGGAAGAACAGACAGTGCTCTTAATTGCTGAGCCATCTCTCCAGCCCCTTAAAATAATTTTTAACTTTAAATATATTTTAATTATATTCTTCCCTTCTCCCAAGTACTTCCAAATTCCCCGTACTTCCAACTGTAAGTTCTTTCTCAAAAAAACAAACAAAAACCCAATACAACAATAAATTCTCACCCAAACCAAGAAAATAAAATAATACCAATAGCAAAAGCAAACAAACAACACACCAAACTGTAACCAAATAAAAGGACACACATACACATGAACTCTAGCGTCCATTTTATGTTGGCCAAGTACTCCTGACCATGACAGATGCTCTGGAGTAGCTGATATACACAGTTTCACTCCACTGGAGAAAAATAGCTTTCCCTTTCCGATCAGGTATAAATAAATGGTAGTTCAGTTGTTTACCTTTGCCCTAGTTGCTAGGTTTTCATTCATTCATTCATCATTTAAAAAATATAACAAAATAAAATATAAGATAAACCAAAAACAATTACATAGAAATTGGACAAGACAGCCCAACAGAACAAAAGAGCCCAAGAGAAGGCACAAGAATCAGAGTTCCACTCATTTGCACATGAACCTGACAAAAACCACTGAACTGGAAGCCATAATAGAAGCCCAGAAGACGTGGTGTAGCTTCAGGCACACCCTGTGGAGGTTGCTTCAGTGTCTGTGAGTTCATATGAGCTTTGCTCATGTTGACTTAGAGGCCTTGTTGTTTTGGCCTCCTTCATCCCCTATGGCTTTTATGCTCTCTTGACTCCCCCTTCTATGGGGTTTATGAGCTATGATGAGAGGGATTTTATGGATACATTCCATTTATGGCTGTGTCCCAACGTCCCTAACTTTCCGCATAATGTCTGGCTGTAGGGCTCTGTATTTGTTCCCATCTACTGCAAGAGGAAGCTTCTCTGATGACTGAATAAGAATAATCTGTGATTTCTTTGTTAAAAATTAAGTAACCAGAGGTGTGTGGGTTCATTTCTGGGTCTTCAATTCAATTCCATTGATCCACTGGTCTGTTTCTATACCAGTACCATGCTGTTTTTATTACTATTTCTCTGTAGTACAGCTTAAAATATGGGATGGTGATACTCCAGATGTTTTTTTTATTGTACAGGATTGATTTAGCTATTCTGGGTTTTTTTGTTATTCCATATGAAGTTGAGAATAGCTTTTTCCAGGTCTATAAAGAATTGTGTTGGTATTTTGATAGGAATTGCATTGAATCTGTATATTGCTTTTTGCAGGATGGCCATTTTTATTATGTTGATCCTACCTATCCATGAGCATGGGGGATCTTTCCATTTTCTGATGTCCTCTTCAATTTCTTTCTTCAAGGATGTGAAGTTCTTGTCATACAGGTCTTTCACTTGCTTGGTTAGAAGCCAAAACCTTACAATGGGAAAAGGACAGCATCTTCAACAAATGGTGCTGGTCTAACTGGATGTCGACATGTAGAAGAATGAAATTAAATCCATACTTATCACCTTGCACAAAATTTAAGTCAAAGTGGATCAAAGACCTTAACATAAGGCCCAACACACTAAATCAAATCGAAGAGAAAGTGGAGAAAACCCTCAAACTCATTGGCACAGGTAACAACTTCCTGAACAGAACACCAACAGCTCAGGATCTAAGATAATAAATGGGACCTCATGAAACTGAAAAGCTTCTGTAAGGCAAAAGACACTGTCATTCTAACAAACAGCAACCTACAGATTGGGAAAAAAATCTTCACCAACCCCACATCTGACAGAGGGTTAATATCCAAAAATCTACAAAGAACTCAAGAAATTAAATGCTGAGAAACCAAATAATCCAATTAAAAAATGGGAACAGAGCTAAACAGAGAATTCACAAAGGAAGAATCCCTAATGGCTGAGAGACACTAGAAAAATGCTCAACATCCTTAATTATCAGAGAAATGCAACTCAAGACAACTCTGAGATTCCATCTCACACCTGTCAGAATGGCTAAGATCAAAAGCTCAAATGATAGCACATGCTGGTGAGGGTGTGGAGAAAGGGGAACCCTCCTCCATTGCTGGTGGGAGTGAAAGCTTGTATAGTCACTGTGGAAATCATTCTGGTGATATCTTAGAAAACTTGGAATAGCTCTACCTCAAGACCCAGCCATACCACTTCTGGGTATACATCCAAATGATTCCTCACCAAACCACAAGGATGCTTCCTCATCTATGTTCATAGCAGCTTTATTTCTAATAGCTAGAAATGGGAAATAACCCAGATGTCCCTCAACCAAAGGGTGGATTAAAAAAAAAAACTATGGTGCAGCTACACAATGGAATACTACTCAGCTATCAAAAACAACAAAATCATGCAATTTGCAGCCAAATAGATGGAACTAGAGAAGCTCATTCTGAGTGAGCTAACCCAGACTCAGAAGGATGCAGATGACATCTATTCACTTATAGTAGAATTTTAGTCATATGGTACAGGATAACTATACTTCAGCCAGTGCACCAAAGGGAACATGAGCATAGACTTCATAACCTGTCAATGAGACACTTTGCCCTAGTGGTGCTGCCTTGTAGGCCTCCAGTGTATGAGGAGGCTCTTGGCTCTCATATGACTGCTGAACTGGGGTGGGGGACTGATATGTAGGGACCCTCCACTTCAGAGGAGTGGGATGGAAGGGCTAGGGGGTAGAGTGTAGGAAGGGGGACTGGGAGGGGTGGAAAGAGGACACTGTGATGGAGATGTAACCTGAAATAATATAAATAAACTTAAAAAAAAAAAGAAGAATCTTTGAGTATAGCAGAATGTCATTAGGAGCCATTTTATCACTATTTTTTTCTTTTTTTTTTAAATACTTTTTTTTTCTTCAAGTTACATCTCAGTAACAAACCCCTCTCTATTCCCCCTTCCTATCCCGCCCTTCCACCCTCTTCCCCCCAGAAGTTTCCCCTTTCAGTCCAACAGATGGTTCCTTCTCTTATAACAGTAAGTATTATACAAAACAACAGATATAAATATGCCACATTTATGAGAGTTAAATGGCCCAGTATACCTTCCCAGTGTCCAGTTTATACATATTTGGCCCCTGACTTTAAGATTCTACTATCTAACCATCTCCTTGAGTTTAAAGGTCTATATGTGACTCAACATTCATACTAACTTGCAACACACTTTTAAGACTATCTTCTTAGATCTATAACACCCTCTTGATTCCTAAACAACTCAAAATTTAACTATGAGACCCTAGCTGTCTATTCTTCAACCACCTCAGAGACCTGAGAGGGATAAATATATTTGCTTATATAGGAAGTGCAGGGCCTGCAGCTTCCAAAACTAAGAAAGGACATACCAATGACTGCCTGGACAGTTCCCATTTCTCTCCATACATTCCTGCATCAGTCTTCAGCCTTTGGGTCCTGTTTCTCTGACAGCTCAGGACCTGAGATCAACAATCAATAAATGGGACCTCATGAAACTGAAAAGATTCTGTAAGGCAAAGGACACTATCATTCGAACAAAACGGCAACCAACAGACTGGGAGAAAATCTTCACCAACCCCACATCTAATAGAGGGCTATTATCTAAAATCTACAAAGAACTCAAGAAACTAAATGCCAAGAAACCAAATAATCCAATCAAAAAATGGGAGATGGAGCTAAATAGAGAATTCACAAAGGAGGAATCCCTAAGGGCTGAGAGACACCTGAAGAAATGTTCAACATCCTTAATCATCAGAGAAATGAAACTCAAGACGACCCTGAGATTCCACCTAACACCTGTTAGAATGGCTAAGATAAAGAGCTCAAATGATAGCGCATGCTGGCGAGGGTGTGGAGAAAGGGGAACCCTACTCCATTGCTGGTGGGAGTGCAGGCTTGTGCAACCACTATGGAGGTCTGTCTGGTGGTATCTTAGAAATCTAGGAATAACCTTGCCTCAGGACCCAGCCATACCACTTCTGGGTATACACCCAAAAGACCTCTCACGGAGACATAGGGAAATCTCCTCATCTATGTTCATAGCAGCCTTATTTGTAATAGCTAGAAATTGGAAACAACCCAGATGTCCCTCAACTGAAGAATGGATTAAAAAATTGTGGTACATCTATACAATGGAATATTACTCAGCTATAGGAAAACACCCCTTGCACCAACTGCAGACAGACTGCTGTCCAAAAAGGACAAAACTTGGTAGCAGGGAAGTCGACAGCCTAACTCTGCCAAGACAGGGTAGGTAAGTCCTCCATAATCCCTGCTCTACAACAAATGTCTGTCAGAGAAACAGGACCCAAAGGCTGAAGACTGATGCTGGAATGTATGGAGAGAAAATGGGAACTGTCCAGGCAGTCATTGGTATGTCCTTTCTTAGTTTTGGAAGCTGCAGGCCCTGCACTTCCTATATAAGCAAATATATTTATCCCTCTCAGGTCTCTGAGGTGGTTGAAGAATAGACAGCTAGAGTCTCATAGTTAAATTTTGAATTGTTTAGGAATCAAGAGGGTGTTATAGATCTAAGAAGATACTCTTAAAAGTGTGTTGCAAGATAGTATGAATGTTGAGTCACATATAGACCTTTAAACTCATGGAGTTGGTTAGATAGTAGAATGTTAAAGTCAGGGGCCAAATATGTATAAACTGGACATTGGGAAGGTATACTGGGCCATTTAACTCTCATAAATGTGGCATATTTATATCTATTGTTTTGTATAATACTTACTGTTATAAGAGAAGGAACCATCTGTTGGACTGAAAGGGGAAACTTCTGGGGGGAAGAGGGTGGAAGGGCGGGATAGGAAGGGGGAATAGGGAGGGGTTTGTTACTGAGATGTAACTTGAAGAAAAAAAAATAAAGTATTTAAAAAAAAAAGAAACAATGAAATCATGCAATTTGCAACCAAATGGATGGATCTAGAGGAGCTCATCCTGAGTGAGCTAACCCAGTCTCAGAAGGATGCACATGGCATCTATTCACTTATAGTAGGATTTTAACTATATCGTACAGGATATCTGTACTACAACCAACACACCAAAAGGAACATGGACATATTTTTTTTTTTATCTTTTTCTTTTTCCTTCTTTTTTTCTTTTTTCTTTTTCCTTTTCCCTTCTCTTTTTCCTCTCTTTTTTTTTGTTGATATTCTTTGTTTTTGTGCGTTTGTGTGTTTGTTGGTCTTTTTTTTTTAGTATTCCCCCAGTAGCAATGAGACACCATTCACTGGCAGTACTGCCTCGTAGGCCCCGGTGAATGAAGAGGCTCTTGGCCCTCATATGACTCCTGATGTGTGGTAAGAGACTATTTTTTTCTTTTTTAAGACAAGTTATATTGAATGTTACCCTAGGTCCCTGGGACATCTACTCTCAGTTTTTTGGCCGCACAGGAAGTACTAGTTATGGATTTCATCTCATGGAGTGGGCCTTAAGTCAAGTCAATTATTAATTGGTTACACCTACAAGCTTTGTGTCACTATTGCCCTAGCATATCTTGCAGGTGGTATACCATTGTGGATAAAGGGTTTGTGACTGGCTTGGTGCTTCCATCTCTCTTCTGATAGTAGATAGACTACCTTCTTGTACCAAAGACATTAAAACAAGGGGTGAAGGCCCCAGACTAAATCTCCATGTTCAATGAGTTGTGTGTTGTCAGAAGGGGATCTTCTTTAGAGAAAGAGCTGCTCTAGACATAATTAGTCAAGTTAAATTGAGGTCAGACTGGAGCAGGGTGAGTCCCTATCTTAGTATGACTGAAGTTTGCATGTGGTGGACACACAGACACATAAGGAGAATGACCTGGGATGATAAAGGCAAAGGTTGCAACAAGGCAGCAAGAGGCTAGGGGATCCCCAAGTCTTCCAGCAGCCTAGAAAACTGGAGAGGCCGGGAGCCCCTTCTTCCCACAAACTTCCAGAAAGAACACACATGGCTAGCATCTGGATCTTCTGCCTCTCGGATGCAGAACAGTGATAGTATGTTTCTTTTCAGTCACTCTGTCTTTGGCAATTCTAATAGCAGGTCTACTGAGAGATCCTCAACCAGTACAACAACATACACAGGGTGTTTCTGTTATTTTCTCTCATTGGCCAGATGAATATTTCAGATAGACAGTGGAGGAAGTAGAGGATTATTAAGGAAATAAACTCTCCTTTGACATTCCAAAGTGATGTGCAAGGAAGCTTTAGAGTACTCACTACCCTCAGCATACAATCCCCATTCTTAACCATTCCTTATATGAAGAATATACTCTCCATGATCCCTGGTTATTGCAAAGATTTACCCCACCCATTCTTACATACCAGCTGAAGCACACCCCTCCCACAAAACGTTTCTCTGACATTGGCTTCACATCTTTCCACCCCCCTTAATGGTGCTTTAAATCTTCTGCTTTGTATCAAGTCAATCAGCAATTTTTTGTTTGCCGAATACTTCTAAAGAGAAGATGAACTCTCTCTCTATAATAGGGACAATAGGCACTGTAACTGTAGTTTGCACACAGATTATTGTGGTATTTGGGTATTTGACATATGGTAATTGACAGTCATTGCTCTTCATGTGACAACCTGACAGAGTTCATAGACACAGACCAGCGTGCTTGTTGTTGGACTCTAGCTGTATAACTGTTATCCTGTGTAATCATCCCTCACTCACTAGTGAGTGTTCTGTTCTGAGAGCTGGCTCAACAGTTATACACACTGAATCTTTCCATTAAAAAATTGTTTTCACACAATATACTAGAAGATATTCTTTCCTCTCTCCCAATTCATTCCAGATTCTCATCTCCATTCACCCAATCCATATATTTCTTATATTTTTGGTTGTGAGCCTAGCCTTTAACAGCTGAGCCATCTCTCCAGCCCTATATTTCTTACTATAAAAAAACCAACCAAACAAAAACAAAACAAAACAAAATCATAGAGTTTGTTCTCTATTGGCTATTTTAAGCCCATGGTCTGACCTGGTATGTGACTGGATACCCAGTGTCACTCCATTGAGAAAAACTGTTTTTCCTTCTCTCAGCTGGTAGCTTCTTAATTTGGGGTGAGACTCTGTGCTCACTTTTCCTTCTCCATGCTGGGATTTTGTCTGACTTGAAGTGTACAGGTCTTGTGTACACTGCATTTGTATGTGCATCAGCCTCATTATGTCTGGGATTTTTGTCTGACTTGAAGTGTACAGGTCTTGTGTACACTGAGTTTGTATGTGCATTGGCCTCATTATGTTTGGAAAACATTGTTTCCTTGGAGTCATCTACCCCCCACCCGGCTCTTACAAACTTTCTTCCTCCTCTCTGCATAGGCTCCTGAACACTGAGGGAAATGGTGTGATATGGACATCTTATTTAGAGCTGAATGCTCTGAAGTGTCTTCCTATCTTCATGTTGTCTAGTTGTGGATCTCTGTGTTAATTACTATCTACTGACAGAAAAAAAATTTGTCTGATGAGGATTCTGTGTAGCATTGGTCTATGGGTATATTGATATGTCTTTGGGAGTTATTTAGAGAAATAATTGTAGTAAGTTTCCCCCTATGACCTATGACCTGCGTATATAGTCTCGGGTTCTTGGCCTCAGTAATAGTACCTGGTACATGTCAGTCTTATGCACTAAGCCTCTAATCCAACCGAAAGTAGTTGGTTACTTCTATCATATTCCTGCTACCATTGCACCACCGAGTATATAGTCAAGTCACTACTGTAGTTTTCAGGGTTCACATCTGGGTGAGATTGAAGATTACTTTTCTCCTCCAGTAGCTTGTATAGCACCTTCCAGGGTTATAAATGCCAGTCAGTAGTAGTGAAGTTTCTAGATTGGCACAAGCTCAGTTTCTCTATGTTCAAGGATGTAAGTATTTGGTATCTTTAGTTTCTTACTCTCAGATTGCAGACGGTAAGAAGTAGCACTGCTTTGATTATTTCATTGATTACATAGCCTGTAATCTCTGGAGAGTATATGGGACTCTTTGGATTCAAAGACATGCAATACATTCTTTGTTGTCCCCAATTATATGGTAAACTCGATTTAAATTTCAGTTGGAGCGTAGGGAGTTAGTAAATATCTAGGGGTTTCTGATACAGTCTCTTATTTTGGGGCATAAAGATCAACTTGGCTGTGACCAATTAGCTTATTAGCTTGTGGACTAAAAACAGGAAACAGGAAAGACTTAATGGACTAAAAAACAAGGTTGAAGCCAGGAAAAACAGGAAGGACTTAATGGACTAGAAACAAAGTATTTGACCTGTCATTGTTCTCACCTGCTAAGTGGGTGGAGCCCAAATTAAGCTGAAACAGAGTTCTACCTATTTAAGGACAAGTGAATGGAGTCAAGGGCCACGATGTCAGAGAGCTTCAGTGCTAGCGAGTCCTTATCATCTGCTGGAGAAAGTGCTGGTGAACTGATAGCCAGATCTCCCTGAGGCAGAAAGAAGCTGGTGAACAGAAAAAGCCTCAGCAAGACAGCAAAAGGCCAAGGACTAAACCCTGTGGCTCAGCTTTTGCCTAGAGGGGTTTGACCTGTCCGAACAGTGGCCTGAACGAAACTGTGGCCAGCTTTAAGGACTGAGGCAGAGCGATAGAATTGTTGATACAAAGGAAATAAGTTGGCCTACAGAGGGCTGAGGTCTCCCAGAGAGAAGAAAGCCTCAAGCCTTATTTAAGGTGAGACTGCCATAGCTAATTTACCCTGACGAATCTACATCTGAGATATTCCAGAAAAAAGACTGTTAAGTGCATTAAAGGGTCTACCACAGAGACTGTGTTCCTGATGACTGAGGACCTGCCCCAGAGAGTGTATCCTTCTAAAAGGTTATGAAAATAGTTGTAATAGTTATCAATAGGTTTAGTGGTTAGGTCTTAGGGGTTGTAGGAATTTGTAGAATGAGTAATTAAATGTTTATATTTTTTATAAGTGAATATCTAATAAATATTGGATAATTTTAAAAAATTTGGTTACAGGGGGCACCCAACATGAGGCATTATTGGTAACTTGGCTTTCAAAACTGTAGAGGAAACTGCAAATTTTGGAACTATAGAACTGGTGGTTGACAAAATGACAATGTTTACAGCTGAATTCTGTTCTATTTTCCAGTCAGACTGGATGTTTTATGTTGTTTGCTTTTTCCTCTTTTATTGGCTTATCATAAGGAAGTCAGCCTCACAATTAAAAAGTTTGCAAATACAGATTGAGGTAACTGCAACTGACAACTTTCCAATGGTTGAAACAGGGAAACAGGAGGAGTTTCAATGCACGGTGCAGCCCTGTCCTACACCTTGTACGTTCCTATCTAGGTCTCCAAAGCTGTTACATGAAGCAGCAACAGCAGAAGATCAGGCGAGTAATGGTGTGAAACCAAGTGTGCCCCCAGAGGAGCCACTTGGTACTCCACAGGCACCATTACCTTTTCCAGTAATTTGTCAAAATAGGCCTGGTATTAATGAAGGTCAACCCAATCCAGAATTAACATGGTATCCAATTGATATGCTGGATTTGAAACGATTCAAAGAGTGTATTGTGTCTTATGGTATCCATTCAGGCTTTGTCAAGTAAATGCTTAATAACTGGGCAATGCACCATAGAGTCATTCCTCAGGATTGGAAGGGACTGGTATCAGCAGTGCTGGAAGGGAGCCAACAATTACAATGGTTTTCATGGTGGAGACATGAAGCCAAAGTTAGCACAATATGGAAAGGGGAATAAATGTTACAACCAATCAAATACTTGGTGAGGGACGGTATGCTGACTTAAGGGAACAAATTCATATGGATGATACTGCAATTGAACAATGCCGTAATACAGCTTTAAGAGCCTGGGACAGGATCACAGAAAATGGGGAAAGATATGTTTCATATATTAAGATTATACAAGATCCGGGAGAAATCTTTACTGATTTTTTACAAAGGTTGGCTTCAGCGGTGGAGAGAGATATACCAAACCCTGATATCAGACAAGAGTTAATAAATACCTTGGTATTTGAAAATGCCAATGTCCAATGCCAAAGAATAATTAGACCATTAAAGGCTTGAGGAGCCCCAGTAGATGATTGGATAAGAGAAACAACAGATATTAGTTCTCAAGAATATCAGGCTAATATCATAGGACAAGCCATTGCTAGGGGTTTTAATCTTCGCTTTAAATGTGGTGAATTTGGTCATGTCCAAAAAGATTGTAGAGCTACAACTTCCAGAGCTTGAACTGATTTCAGAGTTAAAAATAACAGGTATCATGGTTCTACAGTACATGGTCATAACAGGGAACAAAAGGTTTCTGATAACAATGGAAAGTCAAGGTCTCCAGGTTTTTGTACTTGGTGTGGAAGAGGTAAACACTGGTCTCGGGATTGTAGATCAAAACAGATGTCACAGGTAACCCCTTGCAGGGAAACAAGGGGAGGGGCCTACCAGTTCAAGGTCCCAAATCAAAAAATCTAAACCGTCGTCCATCAACCACTCAGAGGGAAATAATGAATCAGAAAGAACAAATTAAATGTGGTCGATCTTTTGCAAGCTAATGAAGGCAGTGCAGCTTTAGATCTGGCCACAGACAATTCCATTACATTATCCAAAACAGATGAATGTTATATGTTGACCACAGGCATTTATGGTCCTTTACAATCAGGGACAATAGGTTTAATCTTTGGAAAAAGGTGATTCACTTGTCAAAGATTTTTGGTACATCCAGGTATTATAGATGGAGATTGTAAAGAAGAAATTAAAATTATGGTATCCAAATGGAGAGAGGTGACGATTAAGGCAGGGGATAAAATTGCTCAGCTGCTGTTGTTTCCATATGCTAAGGGCAAGTCTGCTCCAATACAAAAAGCAAGAGCATTTGGGAGTACTGAAAAAGGTGTATTTTGGCAAACAATGGTGAGTGACCAGAGACCAAAATTAAAAGTACGAATGAATGAAACTGAAATTGAAGGATTGGTGGACACAGGAGCGGATGTCACTATCCTATCTCACAATTTGTGGAATCGAAATTGGCCACCTCAAAAGGTCCCTACACATTTTATAGGGATTGGTAAAGTATCCCATGTTAAACAAAGTGTACAATGGATTAAATGTGTTGGACTGGAAGGGCAAAAAGCGAAATTAAGACCTTATGTGGCTGAGTTACCTATAAATTTATGGGGAAGAGATCTTCTACAACACTGGGGTACTCAACTTAATATTCCTGTAACCCCAGAAACAGCAAATGATGAAATGATGGATGTACATGTAGATGGTATTGATATGGATACTCAAGAGCAATCACAAGTTGTGTCCAGTGTCCAAACACAGGACACCCTAGGCATAAAGTTTCCAAATTTATACTAGGGAGTCACTGCTGAAATTCCCAACAGCCCTACCCTTAAAATGGCTATCAAATAATCCGGTGTGGCAAGAACAGTGGCCCATAACAAAGGAAAAATTGGAGGCTCTTGAGCAATTGGTAAAAGACAGCCCTACCCTTAAAATGGCTATCAAATAATCCGGTGTGGCAAGAACAGTGGCCCATAACAAAGGAAAAATTGGAGGCTCTTGAGCAATTGGTAAAAGAACAGCTGAAAGCTGGTCATATAGAAGAGTCTACCAGCCCATGGGATTCTTCAGTATTTGTGGTAAAAAAGAAGTCAGGAAAATGGAGAATGGTAACAGATTCAAGAGCAGTGAATAAAGTAATTCAGCCAATGGATCCTTTGCAGTCTGGTATACCATTACCTTCTTTACTACCAAAGTCATGGTCTTTAATAGTAATTGATTTAAAAGATTGATTTTTCACAATTCTGTTGCATAAAAAAAGATAGAGAAAGGTTTGCTTTCTCTGTACCTACTTTTAATAACAGTAGGCCAATCAAGAGGTATCACTGGAATGTGGTTCCACAGGGGATGTTGAATAGTCCAACTTTATGTCAATATTTTTTACAAAAACCATTGGAAATAATCCATAGGCAATTTACTTAATCTATTATTTATCACTATATGGATGTTATTTTGTTGACTGATTCTCATGCTGGTACTTTGAGAGATTATTTAAGGAAACGCAGAAAATTCTGCCACTGTGGGGTTAACAACTTGCTCCTGAAAAAATACAAAGAGGAGATTCAGTCAACTATTTTGTTTATAAGATAAGTCAACAAAGAATAAGACCACAAAAGGTACAGATCCGTAGAGACCAATTGAAAACTCTTAATGATTATCAAAAATTAATGGGAGATATTAATTGGCTGAGACCTACCCTTGGATTCAGTAGGTATGAGTTAACTAATTTGTTTCAGACATTACAAGGGGATTCAAATCTAAATAGTCCAAGATGTTTAACTGCTGAAGCAGAAAAAGAACTACTTCTTGTAGGACAAAGATTACAGGATGCTTATGTAGATGGAATTGATCCTGAACTTGATTGTATTTTGATCATTTTGCCATCAACTCATTCTCTTACAGGACTTCTTATGCAATGGGAAGATAGTATTATGGAATGGATTTTCTTACCACATAAGCAAAGTAAAAAATTAAAGACCTACTTAGAAAAGATAATGGAATTAATTGTGAAAAAAAGGATAGATTACGTCAGTTGTCAGGAATGGACCCAGCCAAAATAGTAGTTCCTCTTACTAATGCTGAGATTAGGTCCTTGTGGGTAATCAATGAGGATTGGCAAAGAGCCTACAGTAATTATCTAGGAGAAATTAACCACAAATTTCCAAAAAGTAAACACATAAAATTCATGAAAAGAACTAATTGGATTCTTCCACATATTATAAAGAAAACGCCAATTCCTGATGCACCAACCTTCTATACTGACGCTAAAAAAATGAGAATGGCAGGATATAAAACAGACAATATCAGCAAGGTAATCAAAAGTCCATATACATCAGTTCAAAAAGCATAATTGTATGCAAACCTTATGGTGTTATTAGATTTTTCTGAGACTCTTAACATAATTACTGATTCTTCATATGCAGAAAGAATTATGTTGAATATAGAAACTGCTGAATTCATTCCTAAAAACTCAGAATTAACTTCTTTATTCATTCAGTTGTAACAGGTCATCCAAACTAGAAATAGCCCATTATATATAACTCATATTCGGTCTCATATAGGTTTGCCAGGTCCATTGGCACAAGGAAATGAGGAGATTGACCAATTACTAATAGGAAATGTGCTGGAAGCTTCCAAATTTCATGAGAAACATCATGTTAACAGCTCAGGTTTAAAGAGAAAATTCTCTATCACTTGTCAACAAGCCAAAAAAATAATTAAAAAGTGTCCTACATGTTCTTTTTATAACCAAATTTCATTACCTGAGGGTAGTAAACTTAGAGGTACTAAAAAATGAGATTTGGAAAATGGATGTATTTCATTTTGCAGAATTTGGAAAACAAAGATATGTACATCATACCATTGATACATACTCAGAGTTTCAATGGGCAACTGCTTTAAGTTCTGAAAAGGCTGATTGTGTTATTACACATTTATTAGAAATAATGGCATTTATGGGTATATCTGCACAAATTAAGACTGATAATGCTCCTGCATATGTATCTTTAAAAAATGAAACAATTCTTTGCCTATTATGATATAAAGCAAATTACTGGTATCCCACACAATCCTACAGGACAAGCAATTGTAGAAAGAGCTAATCGTACCTTAAAAGAGATGCTTAATAAACGAAAAGGGGAATTAAGGAATCCCAGGGACAGATTGCACAATGCTTTGCTAACACTGAATTTTTTGAATGTTGGTGAAACAGGTACTACTGCAGTTGAGAGACACTGTTATAGAAAAAACTGAGGAACTAAATCAACCAATATACTATAAGGATATTTTGACTTTAGAATGGAAACCTGCACTATTTTTAAGGTGGAGACGTGGATATGCATATGTATCTACAGGAAATGAAAAAATGTGGTTACCAACAAAACTTATAAAGATTAGATCTGACCAGGGAGAGCCTCTTATTAGCTGAGACATAACTGTCTTTATATGGTAATAACTGTCTGATGTTCATAATATTCCATTCTTTCATTTAGCATGGATGAAGTTTATGCTTCAAATGGACTTACAAAATTAATCTATGCCTTGCTCCTCAAATGGACTTACAAAATTAATCTATGCCTTGCTCCTCAAATGGACTTACAAAATTAATCTATGCCTTTCTCCTCCTTAAACTTAGAGAAAAAAATTATTTTCAGATCCTAAGTCTGAATGACAATATCAAGACAAAAAGGCCAAATGATTCTTCCTAACAGACTGCTTCAATTACTAATTTTTCAAAAAAGAAGAACATGCAAATCAACTTTAAAAAGAGCTAGCCCAAAATGATCGATCATATAAAGATTGGACAAAAAAAGCTATAGGTGGCAATCCCAGGAATTGGCCAATATCTCAATTTTTAAAGGGTGCCCCAAAAATATTTTCAACTTCAGTCCCAGGAGGTGGAATGAAATTTTTTTGTTATCATATCTTAGATATTGTGATTGTCTATTGTTTGTGATGTTTGCAATGAATGGATATAATAAATGGAACTGTAGAAATTGGAGTGAAAGATTATTTTGTTTATATTGTTAGATATTTAAGACTCTGTTTATTGATGCAAGTTTAAAAAATGTTTTGTATGTAATAGAAAATTAAGTTTATTGATAAGAATTTAAAATTATTTCATTTGCAAGTCTTTGATTGTCAAAAGATGTAAATACAACTATGTATTGTGAGAAGTTTAAGGTTATTTTAACTCTTGCTTTAATGTACATTGATGTAAATTTAAAGTTATTGTTTATGTATTGTACATAGACAATTTATTTACATTGTATATGTAGTTATGATTGTAGATTTATTTTTTTATTTTACAAGAAGGAGGATATGTAGGGAGTTAGTAGTAATTATCTAGGGGTTTGTGATACAGTCTCTTAATTCGGGGCATGAAGATCAACTTGGCTGTGACCAATTAGCTTATCAGCTTGTGGACTAAAAACAGGAAACAGGAAAGACTTAATGGACTAAAAAACAAGGTTGAAGCCAGGTGGAAAAACAGGAAAGACTTAATGGACTAAAAAACAAGGTTGAAGCCAGGAAAACCAGGAAAGACTTAATGGACTAAAAAACAAGGTTGAAGCCAGGAAAACCAGGAAAGACTTAATGGACTAGAAACAAAGTATTTGGCCTGGCATTGTTTTCAGCTGCTAAGTGGGTGGAGCCCAAATTGAGCTGAAACAGGTGGAACAAAGAGAGATCCTATCTAAGGATAAGTGGATGAGCCCCGGGGAGCCCCATCCTAGAGGCTCCCCATGCTAGAGAGCTCAGATGCTAGTGAGTCCTGATGGAGAAAGTGCTGGTGAACTGATGGCTGGATCTCCTTGAGGCAGAAAGAAGCCGGTGAGCAGAGAAAGCCTCAACAAGACAGCAACAGGCCAGGGACTAAACCCTGTGGCTCAGCTTTTGCCTAGAGGGATTTGACCTGTCCAAACAGTGGCCTAAACGAAACTGTGGCCAGGTTTAAAGACTGAAACAGAGTGGCAGAGTTGCTGATTTGAAGGAAATAATTTGGCCTACAGACGGCTGAGGTCTCCCCAAGAGAAGAAAGCCTCAAGCCTTATTTAAGGTGAAACCGCCATAGCCAATTTACCCTGACAAATCTACTGAGATATCCCAGAAGAAAGACGCTAAGTGCATTAAAGGGTCTACCCCAGAGACTGTGTTCCTGATGACTGAGGACCTGCCCCAGAGACTGTATCCTTCTAAAAGGTTATGAAAATAGTTGTAATAGTTATCAATAGGTTTAGTGGTTAGGTCTTAGGTACTGAAGGCATTCATAGGGGTTGTAGGAATTTATAGGTATAGTAGTTAAGTAAGTGTATTTGTTATAAGTGAATATAGTTATTAATAAATAAGTGTTTAATAATTAAAAAGTACGGTTTCAGAGGGGATATAGGAGGAATAGCTGATACTAAAGGTCCTTTGAAAAGCCATACAGAAACCCACTGCTGTAGACATACATGTTTGCTCCAGCATCTGTCATTGCCAGGTCTGTTTCTATCCACTCGACTTTCTCCTCACTGTGAGTTGCGCTGCTCTGACTGTGGGAAGTTTTGTCTGAATGTCAAACATTGTGGATTTTAGGATTTCACCTCTAGAATTCTCATTATCCCTGTAAATAATCTTAGTTTATGTTCAGACATGTAGATATATTTCACTTTGGGAGTTTACTTTTTAGCTTTACTAATATGGGTCCTGAAAAGCTTTCAGGATAAGGATGATTTATCTTCACTACTGATGAAATGTCCCCCGGAATGCTTAATTCTTTGTCCTAAATGTTTGAACTTTTACTGCAAAAGAGCCCATTCCATGCCCTAGGTGAGCTTTGGTGAAATTCTTTCAGATATTTCCTCTTAGTATTTCTCCTAATATTGACATTCATCTAAATATATAAAGGAATATTTTTATGGATTACTCAACTTGTCTTCCTGACAAGATTTCTCTGCTATGATTCTGCCATTCAAACTCTAGCTACCTTTACCTACCCAGATGACCAACTCTCTCTCCAACTCAGCAAGACAGCCAAGCTCCATTTTGGTTCACCCTCTCTGTTCTGTGACTAAGACCTCTCTCTCGTGGGGAACACCTCATTTATTTCCCTTTTCAGAAATCACTGGTCCATGTTGTCTGTTTTCGAATGGCAAATTTATTTTTATAAATTTTGTCCTTCCCTCCTCTAGACATATTATAATGAATGTCTCATGTGATATTCATACAAGATGGATGGCTCAAGAATTGCAGGTACTACCCTATGATAAGCACCAAATAAGTTCCCTACACCCTTCCTTCTTCTCCAAGCAATAGGCAGTCTACTGTATTTTATGGTGATTTGAATGAGAATGATTCCCATAAGCTTGTGTGTTTGAATGTTTGGTCCACAGTTGGTTGAAATGTTTGGAAAGGATTAAGAGGTGAGGCCTTGTTGGAGGAGGTGTGCCATTGGGGGGTGGATTTTTAGTTTTTAAAATCTCACACCATTTTTCATTTCTAGTCTCTCTGTCCCTTTCTTTGTGTGTGTATCTGTCTGTCACTCTCACTCCCTTGCTCTCTGCCTCATGGCTTTCTTAACATGTAAGCTCTTAGCTACTGCTCCAGTGTCATGGCTGCTCCCATGTTCTCTGTCATGATGGTAATAGACTCATCCTCTGAAACTGTAAGCAAACCCCCAATTAAATGCTTTCTTTTAAAAGTTACCTTGGTCATCGTGGCTCCTCACAGCAATTTGTCTCCTCAAAGTAAGTAGTAAAACATATTGGAAATGCGAAAGAATCAGAGTCCCATTGTCTGCCGACCTCTCAAATCTCAGGTGATTTTCCCAGGGAAATGTGTGCAGGGAATGAGCAGATTAACCTCTTTATGTCTTGAATATGAGAGTCCAAAAGTATAATGATAAATTGGTTCATTTTTCATTTTGACAGACTTTCCTCATATATTACTTAAACTTTTCTTAGAAGCAACTACATGTGGTTTTGCCTACCCTGAAGCCAGTAATTCCCATTCTTTAACTATGTTTGACTAGACCCTCTCATGTGATATCTTTTTTTATTTTCCCCAAAGATTCACATACAATGCTTACTAGTATAATATTAATTCTGAAATATTCTCTTTAAATGTACTTTTGAAATTCCTGCTAAGCCATTCAGTCACTCTTTATTGGATCAAGCCATTCCATATCTTATTTCCTTCAACAATAGTGTCCCATTCATGACAAGATAGCTCTCTGGCATCTGAAAGTAGAGGTATCTGTCTCTTCTCCCCTGTTTTCAAACAGGAAGGTGGAATTTCTTTTTCTTTTACATTCATTAGATTCCAGCAAATATTTCTTCTCACCTAATTATCCACAACTATGACATTGCCCTCTTCCCAGAGAAATTCAGGCACACCCCTAAAATCTAAATATTTGAAAGTTGTAAAGAGGAACATCTCCATATCAAACACATTGGGCAATGAAGACTGTTTCAAACAAACAGCTAGGGAAATTGTTCTGAGTCAGGATCAAGTTACTCTTTTCCAGGTTGTGCTTCCTCTGAAGAGAGGGAAATTGCTGCTGCTCAGAAGAAGGAAGGAATGTACAGAAGGATAGAACATATGCCAGGAACCCAATTTAATGGTTACCATCTGTGATGGCTGATATTGGCTTTCAATTTGACGGACTCTAGAATAACCTAGGAGAAAAACCTCTGGCCATGCCTGTGACAGATTATCTACATTATGTTAATTGAAAAGGGAAGGCCCACTTCAAATGTGGGTGGCATGAATCCAGGACATAAAGAGAGAGAGGAGAGTGAGCTCCAATCCCCACTCTCCTTCCTGACTCCAAAGGCAATGTCAATAGTTGCTCTAAATTCCTGCCACCATGACTTCCACATCATGAAAAGGAGTATTTTCAAACTGTGAACCCAAATAAGCCCCTCCTTCCTTAAATTTGCTTCAGACATTTTTGTTACAGCACTGAGGCAAGTAATTAATGCATTATGTGTTTTCAGGAGGGTCGACCTTGTTTGTTCTGTTTTGCTCTTGGCAGAATTCTTGCTTCTAGAATAGTCACTGTCATATACAGGTGTGTGCACGTGTGTGTGTGTGTGTGTGTGTGTGTGTGTGTGTGTGTGCATGCTCTGTAAATATGGATTGTTGATACTGGGTAAATTCATATTTCTTAGAACTATATTGTTCTACAAGTCAAATGGAATAAGTGACTGTTGAGTTACCCATCGAAAGCTTCTAATTTCCTTCTTGTATTTGTATTGATAAAAACACTCTCTCTTTCCTTCATGACAAAGTTTTTTTAGCTATCTCATCCTAAGATGAACTCAGTTTGACTGAGAGCCAGGGTCTTTCAAATGTTCTGCATTTTTACATTTTAAAACTTGGAATGACTTTCTTTTCCTTACAAAGATGTACCTCCCTTGAAGGCTTCTGAAAATCAAACATTATGATCTCTGGTCACTGAGCTTTATCAAAAACCTCAGTATTCTTCCCTTTTTCCTTTATCTGTAGATATGATTCATTTTTTTCTTATTCAGTTAGTAATAATTCCCCAGACTTGTGCCTTTTGTATCCAATGTATGTCCATGCAGGATACAGTAATTATTGGCTGGATATTAATTTTCCAAAAGTATGATGATTATTGAAGCATTAAGGTAAAGTTCTGTTGTTTTAATGTCAATTAAGTGGGGTGTTTAAGCTCTGATGTACACCAAATAGACTACCCCAGTTAACATTCAGGTTATTTTATTCTATTCCTAAAGATTCTGATAGAGATAGGCCTGAGGTAGTTTTGGAAATTTTGCAACTTTATCAAATGTCACATTTTAAAATGAGAATTAGATAAATGACATTTGGCCAGATGTGTATGATTTCACCAACTTTTTATCTTTCTATAAACATAGGAATGAAGAAGACAGTCTCAAACCTAGCACCAAAAGAATGAGAAAATGAAAGTCCCTGATTTCCTAGGGTCAACGAACTATTAAAAGATACATTTTCCTTTCTAATTAGCAAAATGGAAAGGTAAAGTAGGTAGATCTGATTGTGAAGGGCCTATGAAATGCTATGCTGAGGGGTTAGATTATTCTGAAGTCCACGAGGAGTTGTGGCTTGTGTGTGATCAGTATGAACACAATGTAATTCTTGACTTTGTCTGCCTGTGATGGACTGAGCAGAATAGAGAGCTGGGGACAGAGAGAAGCACATGTTATCAAAACTCACAAATGTGTCTTCATAGCATGGGAAAAGCAGCCTAGGAAAACATCTTCTTCTAACTTATTTTGAGAATGATGGAAATTCCATTGTAAATTTAAAAAATTAAAAGAAACAGCATTTTTCATTAAAAATTATTCTTAGCATAGTTTGTGTGTGCCTGTGTGTGTGCATTTGTTTGTGTTTTGTGTGTGTACAGTGTCTGTATATGTGGTTGTGTGATGGGGTATGTGTGTGGATGCAGGTGCAAACCCAAATGTGTGCTTGTAGTTTCAAGGGCTAGGAATCAATAGTAAGTGTTTTTCATTACGAGTCATCCAATTTGTTTTTTGAGACAGGATCTCAGGCCGTACCCTGGACTCACAGATTAAGCTACACTGGCTGGCCAGTGCACCCCAGAGATATTCTTGTCTCTGGTTCCACTGAGATTACAAGTGTATGTCACTACTGGTCCTTTTGCATGAGTCCTGGAGATGAAATCAGATCCTCATGCTTATATGAGAAAGCTCTTCATTAACTGACCCACCTTACTAGCCCCCATTAATATAATATTTAAAGGAAGCATTGCTAACATAGTGAAGGAATGGTTGAGACATATCATTTTTGATGTCCAAGTCAATTTGTGTACAGACTCAGTCCTCTGGAGCTGAGGCAGCCAGGAGCCAGGTGTGAGGAAAGCCCTGTTCTATACTTAGCATGGTAGAAACAGATCATAGAAGGTGGCCAGTGACACAGACTTTCCTTTCAGATGGAAAATCTCCCTGGCTTTGCCACATATCTCTCTTGATGTTTCTGTTTTATCACTCGCTGGACAAACCCACAGTGAGATAGTAAATGGGAGCAAATGGAGTTGGTTCTTTCCTTTGGAGAGGGACCAAGGAATGAGAAAACTGACTGTGTGCCCAGAAAGAGGTCAACCCGAAGAGCCAAAAGTTATCAGGGAGACAGAAGCTATTAAATAGGAAATGAATTCATTTTTCTGTTCTGTTGAATGCTGAAGGTCATCTTTTAAACTCTGGATAACTCAAGCCGGCATCAGCTCCTCCCTGTTCCTTCTCAAAGCATCTGCTGGGGCCAAGCTCCCGCGTCTCCATCTTTATCTCCAGACTCAATCTTCCTTTCATACCCTAATTGACTTCCACCACAACATCCACAAGAAACTGGGGATTTTAAGATGGTGGAGTGGACAATTTCAATATAAACCAGCAGTGAAGCCTGCTTTGACACACACCTGCCTTATCTCTAGGGAACTTGTCTCTACTGAACTTCAGTGTCTCTTTCCTTACTTCAACCTTTCAACTTCTCCTTTCTCGTTCCTCTCCTCTCCTTCATCTCTTCTTCTCGTCTCCTCTCCCCTCCTCACCCATGAGGAAGAACAGTTCCACCAAAGACCCATCTAACGTATCCAGTCGCTCACGATTCTTATCAAACAGATAGCCCTTTACCTCCGTTAGTTTACTTACTTTTATTTTTGCCCTCAATTGGGGGAAAAAAGAAGAAACTAGCATGTAGAGAGGGTTGTTTTCATAGCTGTACCTTCCACTGGTGGTGGGACTGAGGGAAACCCAGGGCGTCTTTCTCAAGTGTTGTACAGTGTGTTTCCCTGCCTTGGTCCCACATTAGTGTGCCATGTCACATTGCTGCCTCTCAAGTGCCCAGTAACCACACAGTTCACATTCTGAACACCGACTTTCTTCAGCTGAGTGTTTTCTAGGGAATCCTCCAGCAGCTTTCTCCATGGTTCTAACAACTGTCATGGTGTCAGGATGGTAAACTGGGAGAAGTTGTCCCATGATTGAACTACTCTCTCACTTCAAAATTACAAAAGAGAAGGGTGCATTGAGTCCATACCTCCCAAGACCTCGTAGGACTTTGACTTATTTATCAAGCCAAAAGGCAGAGAAGAAACCATCATGTGATCTTTTACTTGCTGGCTCACAGAGTGAACTCAGTCCACCTGTGGATCCCAAAGTAGAGTGAAAAACACTGAGGCTGGCTCCACAATCTGGGGCCAGCGAAACATGAAAACGCAAAAAGACTCTTTGTTCAAAAAGTAGAAAAAAAATTAAGGGAACTGAAATACAAGCAAAGCTTTTCCTTTTATGCATCCTCAGTAAACTTGTGATGGCATTTATTTGCAATTTAGTGTTCCACAAAAAGTAAAAAAAACAACAAAAACCTAAATTATTGATATGAATTGTGGTTGCATGTTACAGTACCAGTCTTGGTTTGTAACTCCCCCATTTTCACAGCGCCAGGGTTAAAAGCATACAGATATAAAATTATTTAATGTGCATATGAAATAATAAAAACCAGTTTGTATTGAGTAGTTTTCACATGCTAACGTATTTCATTCTTACCAAGAATACACACACGCACACACACACACACACACACACATTTCCTCATAATAAAACTGAGGTAGTGGAAAAGGAGACAGAAGGTGGAAAACAGAGACAGCACCCATTTCCAAGGGCTTGGGAGACAAAGCTTCAGCTGACCTGGTCTTCACAGGCTCAGCTGGCAGTCATGGCCCTTGGTGGTCTGCACAGCTGCTGCAGGGACCCATTGTACCAGAAAATATTAGGATTACCTCAAAATACAACATGATCAGGGGCACCTCATTTCACCCCTAGGTCCAAACTGGGCTTTCTTGGGGGGAGGCTTTCACAATCCTCCACGATGGCTCAACCTGCAGCTGCAAGGCAGGGAGAGAGAGTCATTACCATTCTGTGATAATGCTACAGTCCATTTTCCCGAATTTGCTGGGGTCCTGTCATCACAGGAGAATAGGAAGAAAGTTGGTGAAATCTTTGTCTTGTAAACCTGACTTAACTTAATCTACTCAGCTTGTTTGATTGGTTGGTTTTTGTTGTTGTTTTGGTTTGGTTTGGACGTTTGGGTTTTGAGTGGTTCCCCCCCACCCCTCATCATTGTATGCTTCAATTTTTATTTTTAGCTTGATTTTTTAAAACATCTTCATATAATTACTCAGGAGTTCTTGGGAAAGTTACCCATAGTTAGCTTGTGAAATTTCTTATTTGAATTAAAGCCACATATGAGAGTCTGAAGGTACTTTTGAGCCTTGGTCCATACATTTGGTTTTTAAGATATTTCAGGTAATTTGTCTTAAATAACAATATCAAGATAAATGAAAAGAGAACTGTGAAAGCTTACATTTGCGCTCTGTCCTGTTAATCTTTTTCATCACGGTTGGTTAGCATACTGCAAAGGCTGCTTGCTAGTGGACCTCAAATGGCGGCTGCCTCCTTTGGAAATCCCCAACAGTGAATTTCAAGCTAATGTTTTAAAATTAATGAACACAAGGAAGTCAAACTCTAAATTATATGCTTCTTAATCTTACTTACAAAGACATTAGGAATCCAAGTGTCTTCATAACATGTCAATTAAATTAAAAGACACCAAAATATCATAATTAACAGGTTAAATATATTTAGAGAGACAGAAATTCTCTTTGTTCCAGAGACAGCTATTTTAAATGTATAAGCAACAAACTTCATCGAATGAAATTTTCTTGTTGTTTTAATTAAACTTATGGAATAAAAAAACCCTAAATGCCTACATGGCAGCACCACTAAGGCAAAGTGTCTCATTAACAGGTTAAAAACTCTATGTCTCCAGTATATGAGGAAGCTCTTAGCCCTTATAAGACTGCTGAACTGGGGCGGGGGACTGATATGTAGGGACACTCTACTCCAGAGGAGTAGGATAGAAAGGATGGGGGTAGAGGGTGGGAGGGCGGGACTGGGAGAGGTGGAAAGAGGGCACTGTGATGGAGATGTAACTCGAAGTACTAAATAAACATCTACAAAAATAAAATATCCAACAACAACAAAAAAAACCCTAAATGCATGTACTTTTGAAGAAGTTTCCCAAATCATACCCCAAAGACACTCTGCCTCCAGACTGGCATTGGGCTAAGATACTGTTTGTGATTGTTCTACAGCCAATACCACTCACCTATTCAAAAGTCCTTCCAAGGTCATTTGAGGAAAGTGATTTGAAGAGACTAAATTGGGAACATTTAAGGTTCTGTGCATATCTGTTTGTTAAACAGCAATCAGAGGCAAATCACAGCATTGACATTTGTCACCTACACATTGGTGACTCAGGACAGACACAAGACTTCAATTATTATATCATATTTTATTTACTGGACACTTCTAGTCGATCTTTTTAATCTTATATTATTAGCAGAGCCTGGACAAAGGTGTTTTAAAAGCCTTTAAAGATTGCTACTCTGGCCAGCAACGATTCACTCCATCTATACAAAGATTATGATTTTGATTGACAAGAAAGACAATATCTCCTGCCATATCCTAACCTTTTCTATCCCTTTTCCTGTAAACTAGGCTCCATATGACCCTATTTGAGAAAAGAACAGAAAAAAATAATATCAGCTTTTGCTAATTAGAGGCAAATTGTACGCAAACAATTAAAAAAGTTTCTTTGTGCATATGCCTGACATTTCTACAGAAGCCTTAATTCCCAGCCTAACCCACAGGATTACTTGCTTTTATAAAGCTCTGTGACTCCTGCTCAAACACTAGCCGGTACAAGCTGTGTTGTTTCTGACCACCAGAGGTTTTTGCTATTTTGGTCTGGGACACTATTTGAAGTTGGAATTAATTTGCATGATCCAAAACCTGTAATTACAACAGTAGCAATACTTAACAAGAGCAACATACATTCAGCCTCGTAACATGCTTAGCAGAGGAGCTAAAACACCCTATACAGTGAGCGAACATCTCATGGAAGCAGACCTCGGAACCCTGGCAAGGCTTAGCCGGTGCTTGGAAACAGTTGGTGGGCTTGACAGATGGACGAAACCAGGCATTCTACACTTGGATTGTATGTTCAGTCAGTAATACCGTACAGAGCACCCACCGATTGTTTTCCTTCTTGAACTGAAAGCACATGCATGAACAATAGTTGTGGACAAAGGTGATTTTAATTCCCACTCATATGACTGATTCTTATAACTTGATTCTCATATAACTTGCAATGGCTAAAAAGTATACCTCATATCATTAACCTCATATTGAAAAAAAGCCCAAACAACAACAAAACATCACAAACAAATGGAGTTAGAGAGAGATTTGCAGTTAAAAGGGCTTTCTGCTCTTACAGAGGATTCTTCTGACTGCACCCATGGCCCTTGCTATTCAGCCCTTAGGACCCCTCACAACTGCTGCTTCCTTTCCAGTAGAGTAGTCAGGTATTGTTCCTGTTTATCAACTTTTCTACAGTAGGTGAAAAAGTCAACGATAAAAATCAGCAAGGAAGAAAAAACCGAGTATATTTATAATAACTTATTTGATTATCTACCACCAGCCCTTGATTATTTTCAAAACTGTAAACATACACTTTAATGCACATGTGCATATCTGATTTTCATTCCAACTCTGAAGAGTAAATTATTATTTTGGTTATCTTCATTTTATAGATTAACAGCCTTAAGATCATAAAAAAAACAATTTATCAAAACTCTAATTGCCAATACAGACAGCAGTCAGCAACTCAAAAATTGTGACTAAATTATCCGTCATTTCCTTTCCTCCTATAGCAATGTCTCTAAATACAAGATTTTACATAAAATAATTGATGGTAAATAGAGTTGCTGCTGACTGTGGTGGCTGGAATAAGAATGACCCCCATAGACTCTTATTTTTCAATATTTAGTCACCAGGCAGTAGCACTATTTGAGAAGGCTTGGCCTAGTTGGAGGAAGTGTGCCACTGGCAATCCTGTAATTCTGGGGCTTTGTTTGTTTATTTCAGTTTTGTGGTATATTCCATAAACACTACCTTGAATGTTTTAATATTTAAAAAAATTAAAGAACTCCCTGGTTTTAAAAGTACAACCAAAACAATTTCCAATTATTCCTTTTGTTAAGTACATTGTCTGCTGTCCCCAGTTCAGGTTTCTGTTTTCTCCTGGTTCCACTCTTATTCCTTCTAGCCCCATGACTTTGTGTGCTTTCTTTCAAGCTGACCTACAAGAAGGCCATCTGTTGTCGAAGGGGGTCATTCCTACATGACTACCACTGTCAAAATGCTGAGTTTTAAGTCCTTCATAATGTCTTTCAGCACTTCAGAGTCCTGGCTCTTTTGAACACCACAACGCCAGAGCAAGTGGGAAATGTTACTCACATGGGCTGTTGTTGATAAAATAAAACAAATCAAAAACAATGTTTATGAGTTTTTCTACTTTTTGATGCTTTTTTTTCCTTTGAGCTGTGTCTATATTAAGTCAAAGCAAATGGTGGGGAAGTGGAAAACATAGCCAATTACCCAACCATTTTGGATACTCTGTATTGAGCATCTGATCATCCTAGCTTGAGTAAACATTTTCCAATCACTTATTCTGGAATTTTCTAAGACAGAAGTTGGTCTCTTTCTTCTCCTTCTTCGGCACTTTTCTCTTTTTGTGAATGGATGAGATACTACAAATGAATGCACAAACAGTAGACATTTACACAGCGCATGGTACAGCTCCAGCCAACCCTGCCATGTTCTTCCTGGGAGTTGCGTACATTCCTGGGAATCTCTATCCCATGATAATCTAGCTTCAAGCTTCATCCCAAGTCTCTGTCTCATCAATTCCGTCATCTCTGTTCTGCTTCAGTTCAAACACGGAGCTCAGCCCTTTTCTTTGTTTCTCTCAAAATAGCAAATCTGATCACAATGCCCACTTTAGTTGGAGCTGGCCTCACTGAAAATGTGGTGAGTCTGAGGCAGTGTACAGAGCAGTCACACACTCTTGAATATCAGACATTTCTCTATTGAAAAGTATGGAGCCCAGCCATATCCTATGAACTAAACTCCCTTTTATTATTTACAAGATGATTGTACTTCCTCTAACTGAACTCAACCCAGCCCTGAGTCTCCAAGGCACAGGACATGTGCGTCTGGATACCTATTTTCAGTCTACTCATTCCATGACCTTTGCCAGTCTCTAAAAAGTCAAATGGAGGCAAGACAAAGTTTGCTCCACTCTTACAGAAACTCCTGTCACAACCCAGATGGGTCCACACTTGCACTCACACACCTCCCCTGCTCCCTGTGTTCATACTACATAGAAAGTAGATTTACATTGGTTTGAATTTTAAGGAAAAAAATTCCCAAAATAAGTTCATGTTAAATCTGTAAAAGTTTATACTTGCAAAGAATGTATAGTATGTGGTGGAAGGTTTTAACTTGTCATCTGAGCTGGTCCCCACTTTACCTTGGACCTCATCTTGAATGATGCTAACATCTGCCTTCTCCCATTCCTTTAAAGACAAGCCCATGCTCACTGAGACTTCTGGTGCTCCATCACATGCTCCCCAGTTAACTGACTCTTCTCTCGTGATGTTTGTGTTAGCCCAAGGTTCTCCTCATTAGAGTTGAGCACCTAGTCACTAGCAACATCTACCCATCACTCGGTCACATCAACCAACACTCTAAAAAAATTAATTTTTAAAAAGCATGATGATACTCTGTGATTATCTTGACTGTACATTTAAATATTCCCAAATCTTTGTTGTTGAGGATTAGAGAGATTTTCTATACATGGCTCTATATTTTTAATATCATGTCAACCATTAAAGAATAACAGTAATTAAACATGTGGGGAGATTTTAAGAAATGTAATTAAGTGTTAAGAACATAGCTGTTTCATAATAGTTAACAGTTAATATTAATTGGTAACAATTACAATTATTATAATGACTTCCCGGCACCAACTTGCCAGTAGACCATCATTTACTACCTTCACATTTAGAATGTAAATGCCCAGAATAGAATAGTTTTAGCCTGGCAGCTAAAACAGTCTAGTTAATGATTGTCATGATAGAATTCTACTGTGATCTTCTCATTTAACAGTTGTGGCAGCTGAGACATTAAAAAAAAAGCATCTTGTACAATATTAATGGTGAATTCAAGTCCGGAATCAGGTTTCTTGAACTTCAAATGACTAATTTTTCCCATGCCATTTCCCCAGTCCTGATCTAAGGATAATCAGTTACTTTGTATTTTCATTCATGGAATAACCAGGTGGAATTAGATGATCTCACAGAGCTGGTAGCATAATCACTGTCTCTTCCTTTCTCTCTTTCATCAACTTCTGCATCTTGAGTAGAAGCAATATCCTCACCCTCTCATTCACAGGGCCAAGTTCTTTCTCAGTAGGAACTTAGGATCCTGATGGTTGCAATATCTATTATTGGGGATGCGTGGGTGGCACCTAATTTGTAGTTAGTGAGTTATAGCACAACTAACATAGCTATTGAGTTTACGCAATTTGATAAAAAAGAGTTGGTTGACCATTCACAGTGCCTATTTGGGGTACTGACTAAGAATTGATGAATGCAGCATATCTAATAAGATATAATGTCCTAAGGACAATTGTAGTAAATGTTGTGTTGTGCTGAGTACTGGCCAAAAGTGTCTTAATACCACACTGTTAGACCTGTTATAATCAACACGCGTGACTTAGAATTAAATTGTCTTATTTATCATGAAGTGGACTTTTCCCCTAGTGTGTGTGTGTGTGTGTGTGTGTGTGTGTGTGTGTGTGTGTGTGTGTGT
>CAJQZJ010032789.1:409909-423166 GCA_907164525.1 Lophiomys imhausi
TGTGTGTGTGTGTGTGTGTGTGTGTGTGTGTGTGTGTGTGTGTGTGTTTAGAAGGTTAGGTGCAACCTGGGGTGTTAGTCCTCACCTTCCGTCTTGTTTAAAACGGGGTCCCTTGTTTCTGTCTCTGTGTACCAGGTCACCTGGCCTGTGAGTTTCCCAGGATTCTCTTGTCTCTGTTTCCCATCTCACCATAAGAATACAGATATTAAAGGCATTCATGTGGGATTCAAACTCAGGTTTGTGTACACAAGTAACCACTTACCGCAGAGCTCTTTCCAAGCTTAGATTTATTTTTATTATCAATTGCATAGCGAATTGTCTTCCATTGAACAGATGGTAACTATGTGTAACTCATGTAGAAAGCACTCTGTCTTACTGGTTTGTAAGGTGCTTGAGTGCGTCCTTTTTAATCTGCCTCAGTCAGATCACTCCTCAATTTGTTTTGTCACTCCACAGAAAGTCACGAAAGCTACTCGCGTAACCCAGCAGCTTAAACTATAGTAAAAATTACATTTCAGAAGGAAACTGGGTTACAAAAAAGCCTCTAAACCATTATGTAAGTTCAGTTTTGAATTAGCAATGTCTTGCTGAATTCCCTTCTGGAGGGAATTCCCAGAAGCAGATGAAAAGGAGAATAAACACACAGCCTGTCAGATCCGTTGGCACAGAACTAAGATGGTCTCGAGAGGAAAGTTCATGCCTATAAGTGTTCACATAAAAAATTAGAGAGAGAACTAGTGAGGTGGCTCAGTGGGTAAAAGTGTTTGTCAGCAAACCTAATGACCTGGTTCAGTCCCAAGAAACCATGTAGTGGAAGGAGAAAAATCAGCTTCTGGAAGTCACCCTCGGACCTCCACATATATGTCATCGTGGAATCCCCTATCCATATATACACACGAAAATAAACATAAGCGTAAAAAATTAAAGCAAAGCAATCATAAATAACCTAATAGTGCATCTTAAGGATCTGAAAAACAAGAAGAAGAAGAAAGCAATCTGCATTCTAGTAGATGGTAAGAAATTGTTAAGATTAAGGAAGGAGTAAATGACTGGAGACTAAAGCAAGAATCAGAGTTAATCAAACAACAATCTACTTTTTTTTGAAGGCCTTAACCAGATTGACAAACCCTAGCTAGCCTAACAATGAGAGAGAGAACACACAAACTGACAAAAATTAGAAAGTTTTTTTAATGATGCAGAATTTTAAAATAGGCTAAAGAAATTAAAATTTTAAATTGTGATATCTTTGTGTCTAGAGAGGATTTTTTGTAAAATGCTTATATTTATAAATGTGTTAGGGTGCAAAAACATAATCATTTATTGTGTATATAGATAAAATATCCTGATTTGATCCCAAGAATGATCTTTGAAGAATCTACAATATTTTGGTTTAAGTTGGTTTGACTAGTAGAAAACAGCTGAAAATTTTAGTCAGGGAATAATATAAGCACTAAATACTGGGACAGTAAATCTGAGTTATATTTCAGAAGAAAACTAATCAAAATATACTATACTTATGCGATAAGCTCAGTGTGGTGGCTACTCTTAGTGTCAATTTCATAGAAGCTACGGTCGTTTTGAAAAGGGGAGCCTTGGTTGAGAATATTCACAGTAGGTTGGCCGGTCGGCAAGCCTGTGATTGATCATTGATGTGAATGGTGGCCCTGGGCTGGGGGTCCTAAGTGCTATAAGAAAGCAGGCCGAACCAGTAGGCAGAAATATTCTAGAGCCCCTGCGTCAGTTCCTGCTTCAGGCTCCTGCCCTGACTTCCCTGAATGGTGGATCACAAACTTTAAGATAAAATAAACCCCTGTCTCCTCAAATTGCATTTGGTCATGGCGTTTTATCACAGCAATAGAAACTAAGATGTAATATTAGAAGCTGGTGGAGTTCTGAACTGCTGAAATATTCACAAAGGTCCATATATCCCTCAGACATTTTGGTTGCACATGTGTTCATATATGTATGGTTGTGTGTGTGTGTGTGTGTGTGTGTGTATGTGTGTGTGTAGGTTCAAGTGCATGTGTTTACACATTCATAACTGTGTAAGTGTATATGGGCCTGAGACTGGTATTTGATACCTTCTTTAATTTCTACTTTATGTATTGAGGAACAGTCTGTTGCCGAACCCCAGTTCCTGTTTTGGCTAGTCTCTCTGACCAGCTGGTTTTCTCAGAGTGTCTTTGACCAACTGCTGGGATTACACGGCCTCTGTACCCTCCTGGCATTTATGTCAGTTTTGGAGATTTGAATTTATGATTGCTTGGTAAGTGCTTTTACCTGCCAGAACCAAAGCTAAAGTTTTAATAAAAAATTGTAACTGCAAATTTGGAGGGGAACTTAAAAGGAAAATCTTAAGGAAGGAAATGTATAATATTCACTATATTTATAAAAGGTATTTATGACCCCCCCCCCGAAGGCTCAGAGCATTTGAGATATCAACGGGATATCCAAGAATAAGGATCATAATGATAGACAACTGTTAAAGTTAATATCTTTCCATTTCCCAACATCAATTTTATTTGACATTTTCCATCTGAAACTTGGAAATCACATCAAACTTAGAGTTGAACAGAAAGTAGATAATTTACTGAGGACTCACAGAAGTGCTCTTAGTGGAGAAAAGGTAAGAAATAAGATTTATTAGATAAGATACCAAAAAACAAGATTCAGGTAAATGATAAGGTAATGATGGTTTACTTTTAGAATGGGCCATATAGTGATACAGAGCGACTGGTATTCACCCCCTATTGAGTTTAATTTTATCATAGACTTATTACAAAATTGTCATGTGTGTTGGATCATGCTAAGTACTGTCTAATCACTCTTATTACCTTGAGTTCCACTACAAACCGATACAGAAAATTTCCTCTTCATGTTTCAGACATGGAAAAAGTGTGTCCTCTTGGTAGATCAGGAAAGACACCCAAGAAGAGATACAGTGGGTTTTCTCTTCTTTTTAAGATTAAAAAAAAATCTCTTGTATTTAGATAAGCAAATGTTGCTTGTCTCTTAACAACTTGATTACTGAGTAGCTTAGAGAATATCTGTGATAGACTGTCTTAGTAGCTAACAAGGTGACATGCATGCATGACTAGGAGTTTGTTTTTCTTAACTATCCTAAACAGTTTAAGACGGTTGGTATCAAGAGGCCAGAACTTCACATTTCATTTATAAGTATCTCTAAGTACGATACCATTAGGAAGCGTTACCTTATACAAGAGATAGATAGGGAATCTTCAAAAACCCCAAGAGATATGCAGAATATGGCATTCAAAGATGTGGTCTTAAATTAAGATTTTTTTTGATATCGTGACATATCAGCTCCTGACAGCACCCCCTATTCTACTCCAAGTAGAAGAAAAGCATCGAAGAATCTCCAATGTGAGATGGTTGAATTAGTGGCAAGCCTATCTCTTGACATGTAAAAACTCCTTGCTTCAACTGCAGACAGACTGCTGTCCAAAAAGGACAAAACTTGGTAGCAGGGAAGTCGACAGCCTAGCTCTGCCAAGACAGGGTAGGTTAGTCCTTCACAATCCCTGCTCTACAATAAATGTCTGTCAGAGAAACAGGACCAAAAGGCTGAAGACTGATGCTGGAATGTATGGAGAGAAAATGGGAACTGTCCAGGTAGTCACTGGTATTGGAAGCTGCAGGCCCTGCACTTCCTATATAATCAGATATATTTATCCTTCTCAGCTCTCTGAGGTGGTTGAAGAATAGACAGCTTGAGTCTCATAGCTAAATTTTGAGTTGTTTAGGAATCAAGAGGGCATTCTAGATCTAAGAAGATGGTTATAATAGTGATGCAAGTTAGTATGAAAACTAAGTCAGTTATAGAACTTTAAACTCATGGAGATGGTTAGAAGGTTGAAGGTTAAAGTCAGGGGCCAAATATGTATGAACTGGACATTGGGAAGGTACACTGGGCCATTTAACTCTCATAAATGTGGCATATTTAATTCTGCTGTTTTGTATAGAATTTACTGTTATAAGAGAAAGAACCATTTGTTGGAATGAAAAGAGAAGCTGTTGGGGGGGGAGAGGGTGGAAGGGTGGGACAAGAAGGGGGAATAGGGAAGGGTTTGCGACTGAGATGTAACTTGAAAAAAAAATAAAGTACTTATTAAAAAAAAAACTTATTCTTCCCTAGACAACCTAGAATCTATTTTCCTGACATATGTTCATATACATATAAAGATTTTTGAATAAATATGCAAAATCCAAAAAAAAAAGATTTAAAAAAATCATCATTATTAGTGTGTGTGTGAGAGAGAGACAGAGATCTGCACTTGTGAATGTGGGCATGCACATGCCATGCCACGCTTGGGATGTCAGAGAACAACGTTTGGGAGTGGATTCTGTCCTTCCAACTCCTTCTACTGTGGGTTCTGGGATCAAACTCAGGTCATCAGGCTGTGATGGTGTAGGAAACACCGTCGCCAGCTGAGCCATCTCGCTAGGCTGATACATGAGCTTTTCAAAGATGGGAAGAACGAAAGCACGGTGGACGATATATCAGAGGCAGGGGAGTGGCGTGAATGTTAAGGGATGATTTTTCCGACCACTGGAAGAGACAGATGACATGCAAATGGTTGTGCTGAAATCATTGCTTTCCTTTTCCAGAACATTCTTCCGTCAGCCTAGACCAATACATACTTAAAACGATGCCTTAAGTTCATCTACATTGTCTCACTTCATGGAATGCCACTGAAGAGTGCACTTACAATTCTTGTCATGGTCATATATTGTGTATATTTTATCATTCTATGAATAATGATATATAGTATTAGATACTGTATATATAATATACTTGTATATTATATAATACTTATGTGGTATGTAATACATAATAAAGATGAAATGTATATTTTTAAAGAGAACATAGCATAAGTAAGTTGACATTCTTACTGTTCATATAAACCAGGTTTCCATTCCTAGCCTTTAAACACATTATATGCAGTTGAAATCCATTCTGCACAAAGCTGAGTTCAAAGTTACACATTTGCAGAACATATTTGCTCACAGGTTTGCATATATGTGGCTTTATGAATGTTTTGCCTTGGATTCCTAAATGTTACAGAGCTTGATTTAAATACTCTTGAAATAGTAAATGGCTGACATATATCTCTCAGTTACTTATTGAGTCAAGTTAGAGTTTCATCATCCCCACTGAAATGCTGCCGGATGCTGCTGCTGAGAGGTGGGTTATGTATAGGAAAACATCTTATAAGAATTCTTAAGCCGTGGGAAGGTCAGGAAGCTGTGTTATCAACACCTTACAATGGCTGTCTATTCACAGAGGGCACAATATAATCAGTGGCTAGCAATCTGACAAATATCTTTTAAAAATTAAATATACTGGAATGTCTCTGTAATGTTTTCCAGGGATCTCGGCTGCTTTTCAGTGACAGATGATCCTCTTTGGGCTCTTAGCCAGTCCTTTTAAAAAATGAACATAAGCTGTAGGAAAATCTTGAAGGGAGGTGTGTTGTGAGAAATTTCACTGCTTAATATTTATTTTAAAGGGTTTAACCTAATATACAATACAGAGAACCTTTACTTTCTTGTGCATAATGAATCTAAAACTTCACTTTCTTTGAAAATATTGCCAAGCTGCTACAGTGAATAACAAAGCCATACCTACTTAGAGAAACAGGTTTTTCTTTTCAGGACAGTTTGTTTTTTCTTAGCAATGCTGAATGAATATTTTAAACTTATATGGGCTCCATTTCTCCTCAAATAAAGAATCTTTAGAAGAGAAATTTGAAGGGAACAGATGAAATTTCATTATGATGCATATGATCACATCTTGTCAGAACGTAGGTCCTTCTAACTTTCACGGTAACCCTGCTATCTACACACATTTACAGTGGTGCTCTTTGGCAACAGCAAACACCTACTTTGACTCAGAAGACCACATGGCAGTGGCTAACCACCTCTGACAAGTCTAAATAATTTTTTTCTAAATCACTTGTTAATGTGCTAAGACCAGGTTCATGTTTTTCCTAACCTAATTCTAGTTGACCTTTTTTGTTGAGCCAGTAGGTGAAGAACACTTGGGTGAAGTCCTCACTGGAAATGACTGAGTTCTGTCTTCATAACCATAAATATTTTCCCTTTTTTGTATATTGAGTCTGGTGATGGCTCTACCTATTACTTTCTTTCTTGGCCCATCACAGAGAATCGGCCAAGCTAAATAAATTCACCAGATGCTTACACTTAACATTTATCATTCTCACTGTCCAGAAGTGTGCTCACAGTTAATGAAACCTTTTGGGTAGGATATTTAGTAGAAATTCAACTGTTCCATGCTGATTTTCCATAAACTATACAGACTGGTGTTGTTGATATCTCCCAACAATTATTACAGTTTCACTTTTGACTGACTACCTGGAAAAGTCAGACTTATCACTTCATGGTTGCTGTCTTCTCCATTTCTGTCTCTCTTCCTACCTTCTCATGAAAGGGAAAATGCTGAAATCTTCACTCATCTCCCAGCCTTTTTGGAGTTATTGGGCTTCATAAGACCTTTTCCTATCTGTGCAGAATCCAGACTATGGTCTGGGAATGGAGGGATCATGCCTCCATATGAACACATAATTATTTACCTCATATGAGTAGCTAGCTACTTCAAGGCAGTGCACCTGACTTTCAAACTTCACCTTACAGTGATTAGCAGTATGGAAGTATTTATTTCAGCAATTACTTTATATGGTCAGATTTAGAAATCGTATATTTTTTTATTTTTATAATATAATTTAAACCATAAATTTGCCTTGCTAATGTATACAGCTAGCTGTTTTTCAGTATTTCCACAGAGCTATGCACCCACTGCTACTACCTAATAGTTCCCATGCAACTTTAGCGCATCTCTTCCCTCAAAAAAAATGTTATACATATTAGTAATTGATCAATCCTAATAGTTCTTTGTTTTCATTTTGGTGTTGTAGAGTTTATCTTTTGTTATTGATGTTGTTTATGTTTTCACATTAAAATTATGTCAAACTGTTTTTATGTACAAGAGTAAATAGATTTATTTACTTAACTTCATGTTCATTGTGATTATTAGTTTTAAACATCATATCATCACAACCTGTGCTCAGGTAAGAAGAAAGCTTCAACTGAGCAATCATTTTCATCATGTTGGTCTGGATTCTTTTAATTAACGCAGGCAGACACAGCCCATTGTAGACAGCACCATTCCCTTGGCAAGGTGTGTTGAACTGTGCAGGAAAGAAGAAAGTCAGATGGACCAAAAGCAAGCTGCAGTTCTTGCTGCTTTTTACTAAGAACATGATGTGACTAGCTGCTTTGAATTCCCATCTTAACACTCCTCAATGAGAGACTGCAGGCTGGAATTGGAAGCCAAATGAATCCTGACTTCCCCTAAGGTGTTTCTGGTTACAGAGTTTGTCATAGCAATATAGATGAACCTGGAACAGGACAGTAATAGTGGTTTTACTGTATTGGTCCTGTCTCCTACATATTGCTGAAATGCTAGTAGCTGTTGGTAAGTTCCTTTAGTATCTTTTACTTTACATTCTTGAGGAAAAAAATATAAGAATTAGTAAACAGCAGGAGTCTTCTTATAGAGACAGAACACTGATGTTGTAAAACTGTTAAACACAAAGGGCAAAGTCAACACTTCTAACATTGGAAACATACTGAACGGCATTTGAAGCCCAAGATACTTTATAGTTTTAAAATTTATTTCTCAAATCTCTGCCACATCTTGGGGCTCATCAGGATTCCTAAAGAACGTATTCCATTTTGAGTGCTTTGTTTTTTTTACTTCAAATTTATATTTAGGTTATTGTTTCTAATGATCATGTTACATAGGTGAATGTATACCCAAGAATGGAATTGCTGAATCACAGTGCACACATTTGCTTAGCTTTAGTAAACATAAACAAATTTTCAAACTAATTAATCAGTTAGAGAGTCCTATAGCAAAGCCCTGGTCTTCTGGCTTTTCCAGGTTCTCTCAACACCGAGTATTGCTTGTCTTTGCTATTTTTCTATTTTTGTGTACACAAAGGTGATATCTTACCATAGTGTTGATTTGATTACTTGTGAGATTGACAATAAGATATTCAAATGTTTTATGCATTTATTGTTTTTCTTTGTACATCTTTGTTTGTCAAGTAACTGTAGAGTTTTGTTTTGTTTTTCTAGATTTATTTTTTCTGGCTCAACTATGATTACATTTGACAAGGGAGTTTGAATCATAGAATGAATACTGTAGGCAAAGTGTGTGAAGCCTGGGAACAAAGCATAGACATTGTGCTATTTCTGTGTTTAGATACTTCCCTGCATTGCATTCCTGCAATACGTGACTAGCTAACATGGAAGCACAGCACCTGCCTTTACCCTGCATACTTCTTCAATGAATACCATCTTAAAACTGATGTGTAACTTCCAAATTACACATTTATGTTCCATTTTTATCCTAAATTGTAGTTAAGAAAAATCTGGTTCAAAGTTCAAGTTCTATGGAGTTGACATCAAATATTAAAAACAAAACAAAACAACAACAAAAAAAAAACCCAATCAACCAAAGAGGAAAGCTTGCACAGACTGTATCATGTGAGGGTAGAATGGCCTACAATCTTGCTCTTCCCTGTCACGACTATGGGCTGTGGTTGCGACAGCATAGTGGTCTCCTGCATGGGTAGTAACAGTAACAGGAATCACAGCCTCCCTGAAAGGCAGCCACCGGAGGAGAGGCATAGCTTAGTCTATGGTATCTGAACCAGCCCAAGGCATTTTCCCATCAGTGCCCCTCCCCTCAAAGGGAACTAGCAACTAAGGGAACTATCTGCTCTGTATTCCATTTTTTTTTTCTGAACATTTTCACTTAGTCCCAGGCCTACTATAAGTTTGTACTTTGGCAACTACATCCCTTAATTCAATTTGTAGAACGGTTAGCCTGTTGTCTGACTGGAAAACTGCTACAGAAATGCTGATTAGGGATAATTTCAGTTCATTCCTGATTCAATTTAAACTAACAGCCTATCTGCCTCTATGTGTTTTCACATGGTTTCATATATTTCACAGCAAATAATTATCTTTGGTTCTGGCTTTTGCTTGTTTGTCTACTTTTTTTTTCTTTCCCCAAATTGTGTGAGTTAACCGTGGTGAATCATCTCCCAGCGTCAGTGGCGTATCTCCAGAGGCTCATGAATTTGGCTTTGAGTTTCCACTGTGCTTCCTGCTCAGCAGAATGAGCTTGACCAAGTAAACTGACCTCCCCAAGCCTTTGCTTCTCCATCTGTGAGTTGGACTAAAAGCCATATCCACTTCTTAGAGTTGCCACAACTGAAGGAGAAGATCCATGGCACAACACAGGGTCAGCACACAGAGAAAGCTGCCAACGTTACACACTCACTACAATGAAATCACTTCAAATTTATTGAAAGGGAGACATTTATCAGTAGGACTTTACTAATTTATTTTTTGGTGCTGAATCTCTTTTACATACTTACCCTTTAGTCATTGAACTATACAGAACCAGAAGTTATGGCAAGATACTTTTTATCTTTATAAAAGCTTTAGCGAAATCAGCAAATTGACCTATGGCTATCTTAATTTATAAGTGGACAGAACTAATAAAAATACAGTGCTATACGCAAGTTTCCAAGAGGTAGATACACAAATAAATGGTTTAAATGTTCAGAAATAAAGCAAACACAATATTTTATTTTTAAAAAATACACAAAATTGGAACTAGAGACATGGCTCAAATATTAAGAGCACTTAACTGTTCTTGTAGAGGATCCAGGTTCAGTTGTCAGCACTCACGGTGGCTCTGATGACCTCTTCTGACCTCTATGGGACTCCATACTCACACACATACACAAACACACACAATTAAAAATAACAAGCATGAATCTTTAAAGAATACCCAAACACATACGCATATGGCAGCAACAGCCTCAAAATACAAGAGTGCTAACTGAATGTGTTCTCATCACCCCATTTCTCCCTTTGGCTCTCTTTACTATCTTGGGCCTTATTGTTCTCCTGCTTGTAGGTTGTTTTTGTCCCTTCCTAGGGTGTCTCTCATTTCCAAGACACTCAAATGTTATTCTTTCCTGCCCATATCACACATAGGGATGTGTGACACTGTCGTAAAGGGAGTGTCACGTTGATAGAACGCACGAGGAAACAAAAGCAGTGTAACTGGCTTGAAAGGATGGTAGTGGGAACATCTATTCAAAGATATATCCCTGTGATGGTTAAATCTTAATTTAACCTAAAGGATTCATCACTAGTAGTGAGATCTTGAAAGTTCTTTTTTATAATGGTGGATAAAACATTTGGGGAGAAATGAGTTTTCTTAGTAAATCAAAGCCATCGGCAACCTGCAACTGATGATGCTGCCCTGTGGTGGCATTGCTGTTCCTGATTAAGCATGCCTGCTTCCACCTAAACACACATTACACAGACACACTTTAACTGCTGAATTTGGGGGTGCATATCCTTAAGCTACCACACTACTGCTTTCCCTATGGCTTGCCATGTCTACTGAAGGAGCTCTCTCGTCTCTTCCCACAACTACTTGAAAATGGTTAAAAGGCACCATTAGTGTAGCAACCATATTCACACACCCATGATGTATACATGGAGAACAATCAGCGCAGATCTACAAAGGTCTTCTGAAGCTGATTTTTGTGGCCAGACCCACGCATATAGGTATACTCTGATCCTCAGATGCTCTTCACAGAAAACCTGCCGACATCTAATACCTCACAACATCCGAGTAAGACAGTCCTTATGCTCTTGGCTTAACTTACTTACCTACTGTTTATAGACCTAGCTGCAGTTGGGAAATAGATTTGCTTAGGCACTAAGAAATTTAGCCAACCTGGGAATGTACTAGAGAACTTAAATGTTCACCCATTGTCTGCTAAAGAAGCAAGTCCTTTAGTAATAGTAGGGGATGACAACACCTGATCATGCATTAAGGACAATCTCAGGGCCAGATTCCCTTATTCTGAATGCTAAGAAACTGAGCACTATAATATTTTCATTAATTTTGCAGTACTGGAAGTTGAACTCAGAACTCGATAATGTCAGGCAAGTACTTTACCACAGAGAAATATTCTAGGCCATATATATTAAATTTGGAGACAATGTCTCATTAAGTTGCCCAGGATAGCCTTAAAAACTCAGTCTGTAGTCTAGGCAAGTCTTGAATTCAGGATTTTCCTGCACCAAATTCTAGTAGCTGGAATTATAACCTTCTGCCATCGAGCCTACCTTGAGCACTGAAGTCATAAATGACAACAAATGATAGCAGAAACAGATCCACATCCTTAGCTCTAGGCTCCTAATATAGTGTATCTTCCACTACCATCTGTGGTTCACGTGTCAGGTGGGAAATACTGGGGGCAGAAAGCACAGTGTGGTGCTCAGGATACAAAGTGTCATCACCAGTCAAGTGGCCACACCCAGGCACATAGGTTCAATCATAGATCCTCAGTTCCCCTTCACAGAAAACCTGAGTAGAACATCAGCACACGTCCATGGTGACCTTTGTACGGGTAATGTTCATGATGAATGAGACTAACTCTTTCAGCTTCCGCTTGTATATTTTTATCTTTGTAGCTCCAGTTCTCAAAAGAGTTGCAAGTTCATGTGTTTTGCACCTGGCTCACGGACTGTGAGGATGGTAATGTTATACCTTGGTTGCAGGTGTTCTACAGTCGTCCTCACTGCACAACTGCTCTGCCGCTCAAACACGCCATCAGTACCACAAGTAAGGAAATACCTGGACCTAGGATTTCTTTCTGATCTATTTAAATAAGAAAGAACACTGCTTTGGAATAGAAGGGGGAATTTTCCAGGTGACAGGATTGAGAGTGTATGTGTGTGTGTGGACTTAGTACAAGGCCAACTATGCCATACTCAGAGTTACACAAGGGTTGGAGAACTTGGGACATGGTGGAGAATGATTTTTGAATGATACAATTCAAATTGACTAATTTATGTGCCGTCTGCTGCCTACTTGATTATTTATTTATATTTTGTTCTGTTGTTTGGTAAGTAGCAACCCACTGCCTGGTGTTACCATATAGCGCCCAGTCTGGTGAAGCTGGTTCTATTTAGACTAGTTGCATTGGAATGCATGGATTGTAACACTATGCTGCTTTGATTTCAATTCAAGGGGGTTAAAATTCTTCTATAAGCCACTGTTCAATCAAAGACCAGTTTCTGGAAACAAACATGGGCATTCTAGTCACTGACCACAGCTAACCAGGTTCTCCTTTTCTACCCTTAGGAGAGTGACTGCATTCCTCTGCAGGCTCTCTCTCCCAGGACAAGATACACAGCTCAGAGAAACAGGACATGATGGCCTTACACTTGGTTTGGATGTTTCCAGCTTTCAGTGAGCAAGGGTGATTAGCCACAGCCAGGCACAAACTAGCTGGATCCTCAACGTGCATGGACTCTGCACTCTGTCTAAAACCACACCATCTACCTTCATCCTCTGTGGGCTCCTATCCTCTCAACTCCCTGAAAGGACGACTTCAAAACTAAATATACCCTGAAACAATGTGGTAGAAGTAAAAATGGAGCTGCAGCTAAACCAGACACAGCCACAGTGTGCAAATGATAGGTTTGGGAGAAGGTTTCCTTGGTTTATTTGATTAACACTTTGTCACCAAGGAGCATTTTCCTTTGAGGTCCCATTTCCTAGAGTCTGTCATGTAATTGATTTAAGTGCTACTTTACTGAAATGTATACTAAAAAGAAATCTACCACTAACTGTAAAATTTGCGTGTTCAGTCCAATCAATTTCAAAGTCATCCAAAATGTTTACTTCCAAGTGATATCCATCAGTATCTGGCTGATTCTCGAAGGTTATTAGCATCTGAAACCAACAATTGAAGTTGAGGGATGCCTGTATTCTGAAGACTAAAGACTAAGGGGATTTAAAATATCCTTCTACTATTGCTATTGATAGTGTGCTAGGGCAATTAATTTGATAACGCTTATTTAGTGTTAGAATAATTTTTGAGTAAAAACATCATTCCTTGGCAAGTGAGTACGTTCAAAATGTCGTATCTTAGTATGAAATGGAAAGCATCATCGAATTTTAAAATCTTTTATATATTATATGACCTCAATTTTAAAATCTTTTATATATTATATGACCTCAATTTTGAAATCTTTTATATATTATATGACCTCAATTTTGAAATCTTTTATATATTATATGACCTCAATTTTAAAATCTTTTATATA
>CAJQZJ010032789.1:423176-483011 GCA_907164525.1 Lophiomys imhausi
AAATCTTTTATATATTATATGACCTCAATTTTAAAATCTTTTATATATTATATGACCTCAATTTTAAAATCTTTTATATATTATATGACCTCAATTTTAAAATCTTTTATATATTATATGACCTCCCTAGCTTCTTTGCTTATTATCAGTGTCTCACCAATAAAGTCAACAAAGGCTAACACCTAACTAAAACTGAAATAACAGAAAGGCCAAGAATCTTGTGAGCACAGAATCCTTAATAAAGTCTGCATTGCACATATACACACAGAAAGGCTGAGAGGCGGGGTTGGGGGATGAAGAGAACTTTTCTCCTTCAGGCCTGGATTATGTAGTCATGGGGTAGAGGCAGGAATCCATATCTAGGACTTTGTTCATGCTCGGCAACTGTTCTCCCAGCTGAGCTACATTACCAGCCCCAGAGAAGTCTCCTCATTTTCTGATGCAGAACTTTCCAAACACACCCAGCTAGGATGGTCACAAACCCCAGGAAAGGTGGTTTCAATGAAACCGCAAAACTACAATTAGTATCAAACTCTATGTTTGAATTTGGGTTAAATTTTTTGTGTGACAAACATTTATTGGGTATCTGTTATGGAACAGGTCCCAAGTTTGTTCAAATGTCCATCATCAATCACTGATTCTGGCAAAGGAATCCTTGCAGAAAAAGTAACACAAGCATCCTTAGGTGTGACTGACTAGACTCAGCATACACAACTCCTTTCTCAACCCTCGCTCCTTCTGGTCTCCCTTCTGACAGATAAGGTAGAATTTCTCTAACTTTTCTTTCCATTGATGGCCACATATAAGGATGAATTATCAAGACAACACAGAAGTGAGGTAGATTTGCTGGAATTTAGTAAACTTTGTGCAGTGACTGACCATTACCTGTTATCTCTCATTAGTGAAGGTCCTGAGGGTCTGGTAGATTTCCAATATAATTTTGAGTTTTTCATAATCTTTTAGACAGTACCTCCATGTGTGCAGTGCAGTGAAGCAGCCAATTTTTGTCTTATATAAGCAAAAACAAAATAAATATTCCATACAAAATGACTGGTAAGATTATTAAATGTTAAAATGCTATTTTGGACGGGAAACATTCATTTTTTTTTCTTGTTGCTTTTGTTTCCTGTTTGTTTTGAATGGAAAATCATTTCTTTATTAGTCTTTATATCCTAAATAATAAAATTGAAGATATTCTTTTAATGATGATGTTAACTGACATTCGCTTGGCAAACAGAATAGAATAAATACTGGAAAACAGGATAACATAAATAGCATTGTGGAAATTTTGTGTCAGAGTACTAAATAAAGGAGGCACATGTAATTTTATTGAAAATAATACAGAGTGAGAAATGTTTATCAGTAAATCTTTTGGACGGCAAGCCTTTTCATTTTGTAAAATGACAAGTAAACACTCAGAAAAATGCTTAAAGGTGGGTTCATGCATAGCTCTATGGAAGTGGATTTCAAGTTATAAAATACAAGCCATTTAACAGAAAGTACCACCAATAATACTTAGGCTGATGAATTATTTCATTCATTTATTTGTTCAGTTTGGTTTCTCTTAGTTTACATTATTAAATTTTCATACAAAGCATTAGGTATCATTAGAATATTTTTACCTTTTTTCCCCTCAGAGCTGAGGACTTTGAGATCTCAAAGGACAATTCACTTTGAATTTCAGCATGCCTTTTGCAAGTAGCTTTTAAACTTCAATGCTTCCAAATTCTATGTGCATTCTCTGTCTCTGCATTCTAAGTATTGAGATCAAAGGCATGTACTTCCCAACTGATGGGATTAAAGATGTGCTCCACCACTGTTGATCTGTCCAGTGGTAAGAGTGGTGTGTTGAAGTCTCCCACTATTAACGTGTGAGGTTCAATGTGGGATTTGAACTTCAGTAGTGTTTCTTTAATGAATGTGGGTGGTCTTACATTTGGGGCATAGATGTTCAGTATTGAGATTTCATCTTGGTGGATTTTTCCTTTGATGAGTATGTAGTGTCCTTCCCCATCTCTTTTGATTAATGTTGGTTGAAAGTCCAATTTATTGCATACCAGAATGGCCACTCCAGATTGTTTCTTGGGTCCATTTGCTTGGTATATCTTTTTCTAGCCCTTTACTTGGAGATAATGCCTATCTTTTTTGCTGAGGTGTGTTTCTTGTAGGCAGCACAATGTGGGATTCTGTTTTCACATCCATTCTGCTAGCCTGTATCTTTTTATTGGGTAATTGAGTCCATTGATGTTGAGAGATATTAATGACCAGTGATTGTTACTTCCTGCCATTTTAATGTTGGTGGAAATAGTGTGTGAGTGAGCTTCTCTTCTTTTGGTTTTGCTGCAGGCATGCTATTTGCTTCCTGTGCTTTCTTGTGTGTAGTTAACCTCTTTGGGTTGGAGTTTTCCTTCCAACATCTTCTGTAGAGCTGGATTTGTGCATAGATATTGTTTGAATTTAGCTTTGTCATGGAATATCTTGTTTTCTCCATCTATGTGGATGATTTTGCAGGGAATAATAGTCTGGCCTGGCATTTGTGTTTTTTTTTTTTTTTTTTTTTTAGGGTCTGCAAGATATCTGTCTAGGCCCTTCTGACTTTTAGTGTCTCTGAAGAAAAGTCAGGTGTGATTCTGAAGGTTTGCCATTATATGTTACTTGACCCTTTTCCCTAGCAGCTTTTAATATTCTTTCTTTGTTCTGTACACTTAGTGTTTTGATTATTATGTGGTGGGAAGATTTTTTTTTTCTGGTCTAATCTCTTTGGAGTTCCGTAAGCTTCTTGTACAGTTATAGGCATCTCTTTTTTTAGATTTGGTAAATTCTCTTCAATGATTTTGTTGAAGATATTTTCCGGTCCATGGAGCTGGGACTCTTCTCTTTCTTCTATTCCTGTTATTCTGAGATTTCGTCTTTTCATTGTGTCCTTGATTTCCTGAAGGTTTTGTGTCAGGACTTTTTTAGATTTGACATTTTCTTTGAAAGATGTATCAATTTCTTCAATTTTATCCTCTGAGCCTGAAATTCTTTCTTTTCCATCTTTTGTATTCTGTTGGTGATGCTAGTGTATGTAGTTCCTATTCTTTTCTTAAGGTTTTCCAGTTCTATGGATGTCTTGGATTGGATTTTCTTCATTGCTTCAACTTCCCTTTTCAGGTCTTCCATTCTTTTAAGCGCTTTATTCATTTCCATCAGCTCCTTTACAGTACTGTGTTGTTGCTTTCTGAGGTATTTGATTTCCTCCCTTAGGCCTTCTATTATTAATATAAGCGTAGGATTAAGGTCATTTTCCTTTGTTTCAATCATGTTAGGATGTCCAGAGTTGTCTGTAGCATTATTGCTAGGATCTGAAGACATCCTATTGTTTTTTTTTTTTTTTACCATGTTCTTGAACTGACCTTTTGTCATCTGATTGACCCTGGTGTTGTCTGTTTGTTTCTTTTGTCAGTTGACCTTGGTGCTCAGGAAAACTCCCTGCCCAGGGGGGTTGGCTGATCCTGAGATCCTGGTGTCCACCTCCAGATGGTGGGCAGATTCCTGTACTAGACTTCCTCTTGGAGAGGAAAGTGACTGCTGCTCTCCTCAACTGGTTGTGACCCAATTGGACCAATATGCAGGGGATTGGAGTCAGGAGGGAGCTATCCCCTGAGGACCTGGGAGCTGGCAAGTCTCCTCAGAAAGGCAGGTAGAGTTGTGATTGGGCCTGTGCCCTCAGTGACACAGTTGATCTGGTTCAGCAGCTAGGCAGGGAGCTCCACCCCAGACCAGGGCCAGCCTTGGTGTGCCTGTTGCTGACTGCCTCAAATGCTTGGGTGCTAGGGTAAGTGACCTGCCCCAATATTTGTGGAGAAAACACAATCACCGGCTCTGTTTGCAGTCAGTCTTGGCTCCTAATTGCTTTGCTGTAACTGGGTTAGGTCTCTGCCTCTCAGCTACAATGCACACAGTGATGCCATGTTGGAAACTCCAGAAAGAAAATCTTTCTTACGTTTTCTCTTGTGGTCTGGCTGTTTTTCCCTGTTGGGTGTACAGGTCCGTGTGTAGGCTGCATATCAGGCAGACAGGCGGGGCCGCTGATCTGTGGCTGGAGCCATGGGCTGAATCAGCTCGTGGGCTAGATCTTCTCTAGCTGGCGCTCCTCTCCAGAAGGGTGACTGAGCTGGCTGATCTCAGGGTGGTGTTCCTGGGAACTGTGTGAGCTGTTTTAGGTAGTGACCAGTCTCAGTGTTCACCACGGGAATTAAGACACCGTCTGTGTTTCACAGTCGGCTACGGGACCTCACATTCACTCCACAGTGACTAATCTCATTCACCTACTACTCAGATGCACTGCTCTATGATCAGTGCCATCTTGAATCTCCTCCAACTCCTCATTTTTAAATACACGTTTGTTGTGGATTTTTCTCTCTATTCTTTTTCAGCATCTCCCTGTCACCCTTGATAGCGACTTCTCAAATATATGTGTGTGTGTCCTGTCACATGTTAGGGCATGTGTGTGGAGGTCAGATAACAATGTTCTGAAACCAAGTCTCTTCTTACATCATGGGCTACTGTGAACTTATATATCTAGTTACTCATAGCATTTAGACTAAGGACAACTATGAGAAGCTATTTCTATGGTGTAAGAAAACATTTTATAATAGGAAGGGTTAAATTGGGGTAGAGGAGGAAATGTAGAGGAAGGAATATGGTGAAAGACAAATAACACTAAAAAACTTTGAGGAAGTCATATGGAAAAATATTATAGAAGTTCTCCCAAATGTATACAAAGAATTAAATTGAAATTACCCTATAATGGGGCTTGAATGGCCCTATTAGATACCAGAACCAACAAATAAAAAGTTCATTGCCAAGAATGAATTATTTTTTTCTTTCTTTTTTTTTAAATTTTATTTATTTATAGTCGGATTTTAGCCATATAGTACACGATAACTATACTACAATGAATGCACCAAAGGGAAGATGAACATAGACTTTTTTTTCCTGTCAGTAAGACACTTTGCCCTAGTGGTGCTACCTTGTAGGCCCCCAGTGTATGAGGAGGCTCTTGGCCCTCATATGACTGCTGAACTGGGGTGGGGGACTGATATGTAGGGACACTCCACTCCAGAGGAGTGGGATGGAAGGGATGAGGGTAGAGAGTGGGAGGGCAGGACTGGGAGGGGTGGAAAGAGGACTCTATGATGGAGATGTAACCTGAAGTAATGAATTTAATAATTTTTATTTATTTATTTATTACTTCTTCAAGTTACATCTCAATCACAATCCCCTCCCTACTCTCACCTCTGGTCCCACCCTCCCACCCACCACCCACCCACCCTCTTCACCCTCAAGCCCCCCATCCACTTCCTTTTTGTTTTTAAGTTTAAGGTATAAGTTTTTCCCCCAACAGCTTCCCTTTCAGTCCAACAAATGGCTCTTTCTCTTATAACAACAAATACAACACAAAACAACAGAAATAAATAGGCCACAATTATGAAGGTTATATGGCTTAGCATACATTCCCAGTGTCCAGTCCATATGTATTTGGCACTTGACTTTAGCATTCTACTATCTAACAATCTCCATGAGTTTAAAGTTCTATATCTAACTCACCTTTCATACTAACTTGCATCACAATTTTAAAAACATCTTCTTAGAAGCAGAACATCCTCTTAATTCCTCAACAATTCCAATTTAACTATGAAACTCTGGCTATCTAGCCTTAAACCACCTCAGAGATCTGAGAGGGATAAATATATGTGATTATATAGGAAGTGCAGGGCCCGAAGCTTCCAAAACTAAGAAATGACATACCAGTGGCTGCCTGGACAGTTCCCATTCTCTCTCCATACATTACAGCATCAATCTTCAGCCCTTTGGCCCCATTTCTCTGACAGACATTAATTCAAAGCAGGAATTATGAAGGACTTGCCTACCCTGCCTTGGCAGAGCTAGGCTGTTGACTTACCTGCTTCCAAGTTTTGTCCTTTTTGGACAGCATTCTGTCTACAGTTGAAGCAATGGATTTTTTCTTGCCAAGTGACAGGCTTGCCACTAAGTCAACTATCTCCAATTGGAAATTCTTTGATGCTCATCATCTACTTGGAGTAGATTAGGGGGTGCTGTCAGGAGATGTATATCTCAATATCAAAAAATCATAAGTTAAGAAAACATCTTAATATGCCATATTCTACAGATCTCTTGAGGTTTTTGAAGACCACCTATCTATCACCATATATTTGGATAACCAAATGTTGCTTGTCTCTTAGCAACTTGATTTCTGATTAACTTATAAAATAACTGTGATAGACTACCCTAGTACCTGACAAAATGACATGCTTGAATGACTATTAGTTTGCATTTCTTAATTTTCCTAAACAATTTATGACAGTTGCTAACAAAAGGCCAAAACTTCACATTTCATTTTTAAGTGTTACCTAGGTACAATACCATAAATAGAGTTAACCTTAATTTTGTATCAATATACAAAGATCAATACCGATTTAGCCAAATATAATCTTAATTTTGTATCAATATACAAACACTTAAGAGAATATTCAATAATCTGTCCTTTTTTCTTTATCATTCCTATACTATGTTTATATCCCATTTTTTCTCAAGTCTTTTCACCCCTATATAGGAGAGAAAGAAGGATACAGAAAAGAAAAAGAGAGAAATCCCTGGGTCTAATCTCCAAAATCGATTTAACAAGACCATTTAAAAGCTTGTAAACTCTCCCTCTAAATAACAAAAAATATCTATATCCCATCAAATGACCAAAGGGGGGAAAAATCACCCACCCCACCTTCTGGAGATGGGACGTTGCTCCTTTGAAATGACTTCCTGCTGATTTGGGACATAATAAACCTGTTTGGAGCCCAAATAAGAATGGAAAAATGGTTAAACATATTAATAGAAACATTTGATGTTCAGTCCTTTTGTGCTCAGCTATTTAAATGTCCTAAGAAGTTTGTAGACAGAAGCTGAACTTCAGGCCTTTACTGAAGTTCTGGCTGGAACAGTCTGCAGGGCTGAACAATCTTAGTGTTTTTGAGTTATTGTGGTTGTAGACTTTTGAGGAAACAGCTACTGAGGAAGTCTGCAAGGCTGGATCATCTGGGCTACTTGTCTTCTTTGGTGTCTGATCTGTTTTCTTCTGAGGTTTCAGTGGTCCAGTTGTCCCTGGACTCCTTAGTTGGATGATTTAAATCTCCTGGAAAGATAAAAACAGAGCCCTGCCCTAATCCTAACTCTGGGACACTACTTTGGGGGGGGGGGCAGGTAATGTTTTTTCCTGGAGCAAATCGGTTTTTTTGGCAATATAAAAAGTATTATCTTTCAATTGAGATTAAAAAAGAAATTATTTTGATAATTTGGAACTAAATAAACCTTTAAGGGTATATATTTTGAGATTTCAAAGGACAATTCATTTTGAATTGAAGCATGCCTTTTGTGAGTTGCTTTTAGACTTAAATCATTCCAAATCCTATGTGGCTGTCTCTGCATTCTAAGTATTGAAATCAAGGCATGTGCTTCCCAACTGATGGGATTAAAGATGTGCTCCACCACCCCTGGATCAAAGTTTTTCTCTATTTAGAGCTTGCTTTGTGTCAGGCTGGCCTTGAACTCAGAGATCTGAAGGTTTCTGTCTGTAATGTGTTGGGATTAAGGGTGTATCCTTCTCAAATGATGTGATTAAGGGTGTGCACCATCACCACCCTGTTCCATGTAACTCTAGAATTTATAAGACACCTAACTCTATAGTGATCCTCCTGTCTCTCCTGGAGTTAAAGGCATGGGCTAACACCACACATTTCATGTATTTTACCTTAGCTCCAAATTTTTTAACTCTTGGAGGTTGAGAAAACCAGGTTGAATGGCAGTAACCTTTAATTTATTTACAGTCTTTTAAACCTGTTACCTGCTTTTTAATGCCAAACCTTGAAAATATCCTATATATATGCAAAAATCTTTTAAACTGCTATCAAGTTTGTGTAATCTATGTGGCCACCTGCAGTCTAACATTCTAATCTGAAATTAAGGCCATTTTTCCTTTCATGCCAGTAAGGCAAGTATACCTTTGGTAAATTATAATTTGAAAATTATATATTTATTTTTATTATATTTTTTAAGCTTATTAACCCTTTTTTATTATTATTTTGTTTTCTTGAGTTACTTCTAGAACATAGTTTTCTCCCTCTTCCCCTCCTGGCCCCTCTCTCCCTCCCTGCAAGAATGAATTATTATTACTTTTTAATTGTTGGCCCATTTGGTCCCACAGATCACTAAACAGTGTTGCTCTGAGTGATTTCCAAGAACTTGATGGTAACAATCTGCTGCTGGAGACGCCATGTATCTGAGTCATAGAATATGGAGAAATTAAGCCAGGACTGACCTGGAAGCTTCATCACTACTACCTAGCTTTCATAGTGCTCGAGGTGTTGTGGAAGCTACTTGAGCAGAAAAGTAATACCCAGCTATGAAGTCTGTGGGCTACAATAATGACTGTCCTGACCAAGACACGGTCACTGATATGGGGTGCACTGGTGCCACTATGACAGTAGGAATAGCTAATCACTTGCTGGTTGGGTTTAAGTCCTGCTCCACAGATCAAACATGTACCTGGCACCATTATCAGGCAAAGAGCTCATGACTAGACTGGTTATAGGTCCTAGCAGAGGACCTATTACTGTTATGTAGAACTAATCTGACTCATAATGACTTACCATTGTACTTGTAGATTAATGTATCTCTCAAGCCTCATCAGAGAAGTTTCTATTTGCAATAGATGTCAATTAACTCTAGAACCACAACTAGCCAAGTCACAGAAAATAAGAGACTGAAGAATCTTCAACTGTCAATGGAACCTATATGCTGAATCTTCTGCTCTCAAGGCTTAGAGATCACTATGGAAGAGGGGACAGAAAGAATGTGAGAGTCAAAACTGGTGGATGGATACAGGGAAACAGGGTCTTGCAGGGCACACGAGGGCAGCTCTGCATATGAACTCACATGTTTGTGACAACATGCACAAGACCTGTGCAAGCGCAAGCTAGACCACATCTCACCTAGCATGAAGAGAGCTGGGCTCAGAATTCCATCCTTAACTGCTATTTCTAGCTGCTGGGAGAGGGAGAGTCAGTTTTTTCTAACAGTGTAGCCCTGGTAAGTTCACCATGGTCCAATGGAAAGCTGCATATCCAAGAATGTTTGAGCATCACAAAGTGGTCTTGATGAGGAAAAGAAAGACAGAGACATAATATTGGGAGGATAAAGAAGGGAGGGTGAATCTGGGAGGAGTTGGAGGAAGGGTGACTATATCAAAATACATTGCATGAAATTCTTTTTTTTTTGAGTCTCCAAACATATTACTTTATTTCATAAACAAGGGTAGCCCAATCACAAATAGGGAATCAAAAGAAAAATACTATGATTTGTTATGGTCCAACTCTGCAGAGTAGACCATATAAATAACTTCAGTTTTTTTTAATGTTTATTTATTACTTCAAGTTACAGCTCCATCACAGTGCCCTATTTCTACCTCTCCCAGTCCCACCCTCCCACTTTCTCCCCCATCTCCGTCCTATCCTACTCCTCCAGGGTGGGGTGTCCCTGTATATCAGCCCCCTCCCCCAGTTCAACAGTCATATGAGGGCTAAGAGATTCCTTATGCACTGGGGGCCTACATGGCAACACCACTAGGGCAAAGTGTCTCACTAACAGGTAACAAAGTCTATGTTCCTGTACCCTTTGGTGCATTGGCTGTAATATAGTTATTCTGTACTATATGGCTAAAATCCTACTATAAGTGAATAGATGCCATGTGCATCTTTCTGAGTCTGGGTTAGCTCACTCAGGATGAGCTTTTCTAGTTTCATCCATTTGGCTGCAAATTGAATGATTTCCTTGTTTCTGATAGTTGAGTAGTATTCCATTGTGTAAATGCACCACAGTTGTTTTTTTTTTTAATCCATTTGTCAGTTGAGGGACATCTGGGTTGTTTCTAATTTGTAGTTATTACAAATAAGGCTGCTGTGAACATAGATGAGGAGACATCCTTGTGGATTGGTGAGGAATAGTTTGGATGTATACCCAGAAGTGGTATGGCTGGGTCTTGAGGTAGAGCTATCCCAAGTTTTCTAAGATATCACCAGACTGGTTTCCATAGTGGTTGTACAAGCTTTCACTCCCACCAGCAATGGGGGAGTGTTCCCCTTTCTCCACAACTTCACCAGCATGTGCTGTCATTTGAGTTTTTGATCTTAGCCATTCTGATAGGTGTGACATGGAATCTCAGAGTCATCTTGAGTTTCATTTCTCTGATGATTAAGGATATTGAGCATTTCTTCAAGTGTCTCTTGGCCATTAGAGATTCCTCCCTTGTACATTCTCGGTTTAGTTCTGTTCCCCATTTTTTTATTGGATTATTTGGTTTCTTGGTTTTTAATTTCTTGAGTTCTTTGTAAATTATGAATATTAGCCCTCTGTCAAATGTGGGGTTGGTAAAGATCTTTTCCCAATCTGTAGGCTGTTGTTTTGTTCTAAGGACAGTGCCTTTCGCCTTGCAGAAGATTTTCAGTTTCATGAGGCCCATTTATTGATTGTTGTTCTTAGAGCCTGAGCTATGTTCAGGAAGTTTTATGAAATTCTTAAAGAACTAATAACAATTAAAATTTAAAAAGCTGCTGAGATAGATGGGGTCTCAGCTGACTTGTTCTTATAAAAGTTGTCTTCAAGAGGAGCCGTAATCACAAGACTTGGGATATTCACTGTTCTCTACAGAAAGTAACAGAGTGATTGAAGCAAAAAAATTACAATTGTACAATAAAAAACAAAAGCAATCTCCATAGTTTAAGGTTGAAAAGAAATTTAAAAAGGAAAATTTTTATTTGTTTCAAGATCCAACTTTCATTGACACATAGTTTTCAGATTGATCTAGATAGATAAGCAATCTTGTTATGGTTTTCATTTATGAAGTGAATCATAGCCTGGGTGAGCTGTGGTACTTGTGTTTTCGGAATAGAGAAGAACTTCTAATCATATATATTTATCTAAAGGCTGACACATAAAATACGTAATTGCTTCAAATTCGCTTTGAGTTGGATGATTTCCTTAGTAAAACCTTAAATTTTAGCATAAAAGTGGGTGCTTTGAAAGTTACATGTCACAGGTTATAAATGTTTATGATGAAAAGACAGCAATTGTTTTAAGTGTCTTATACTAAAAATATAAATGAAATACTCTCAATTGTAGTGCCTCCCTAAAGCCACGGCCAGTGCTTGGATATTATACTGGTAACATTCTCCATCAGTTACAGTGATTATTTTTCAAAATATCTTGGCATTGATTTGAGAAATGGTATCTAATGCTAAAAAAGAAGTCATGGTGTCAAATATCTCTGATTAATTACTTATTATTGAAACAGGGTATAATAAAGCCAACATGGCCTCAGACTCTATATGCAACTGAGGATGACCTAGAATACTTTATCTTCTTGTCTCTTTCTCTCAGAGGTGCTAGGATTATAGGTATTTTTTTCAGCTCGCTGTGTTTCTATATTGTGTTGGAGATTGAACCCAGGACTTCATGTTTACCAGAGGACCACTCTACAGACCAGGCCTGAACTTAATATTTATGCTTGTGGTGTGAATGAGAATGGTCTCCATAGGCTGATCTACTTGAATGCTTGGTTCCTGGTTAGTAGAACTATTTGGGAAAAGTTACAAGGTGTATTCTTGTTGGAGGAAGTTTTGAGGTTTCAAAATCCCACACCATTCCTAGTTAGTTTCTCTCCCTCTCCCTCACTCTCCTTCCTTCTCCTCTCTCTCTCTCTCTCTCTCTCTCTCTCTCTCTCTCTCTCTCTCTCTCCCTCCCTCTCTCTTTTTCTCTCTGCCTGCTGTGTAAACTCATATGCAAACTTTCAGCTCCTGCTCCAGCATCAAGCCTGGCTGCCTCCTGCCATGCTCCTCATCACGGTGGTTATGGACTTTAACCACCTAGAATCATGAGCCCAAATTAATATTTTTTTTTGTTGCTTTGGACATGGTGCTTTGTCATAGCAATAGAAAAGTAACCAAGACAATACTATAATTGGAACTATAATTCAAGTACTGACTGACTCTAACATATTATAAAAGTTAAATGGCCACAGTGTTCTAGACGCACAGACACTTCTAGATCATTCTTTTTTGACAGCTGTAACTTGTTGCTGAATGACAGCCTGCTCTATAAATCATACTGTCAAAGAGTAGGAGTGGTTCTCTAGATTTTTCTGAAATTTGATAACCAATCAAAATAGACCTTTTTATTTAGTCTTTGAGATAATAGGATGAATCGTGTGTAGCAAGAAACCTATGCTAAAGAATATCCTGCAGTTTTAATGGGAAAAATATAAGGTGCTGAAAAGCATCCATCTGAAACACACAAGCACACACACACACACACACACACACACAGAGAGAGAGAGAGAGAAACAAACACATACACAGAGAAACAGATACACACACAGAAGCACACAGACACACAGAGAAACACACACATATAGAAACAGACACATAAAAAGACAGAGAGAGAGACAAGAAGAGTTGTAAAAAGGATGTATTTATACACTACTTCTATTTAGTTACACATTTATTATAAAAATGTTATTTTCTAAGTGTCCCTGTTGAATACTTGTCATTACCAAACACTACACATATTACAGCTCAGTAACTTCAGACCCTGTGGAATGAGGTGAGAAAGCCGTATCTTGCTTCTATTCCCCACAACTAATGAGCAATCATCTCTCTGCAACTGTATTTTTGTACCTAGAAAAGGAAAAAACCTAAGCCTAAGTAAAGCCAAAGCTCTTTGCAGATTTATAAACGCTACTGTTTACTTATTCAGCAAAGAAAAGAAATCAATTACCTGAATATTTCTGAAAAATGTAAAACAAATAACCCAGACAAGGAGTAGAAGGAATTCTTTTACAAAAATTAGTGATATATTTTAAAATACTCGACATGGTTCCTACACTCCTTGTCCTAAATTTACTTGAGTGAACTTTGCCATAATTTTTGTTGCATAATCATTCAAAATAGTGTGGATACTTTGAAAAGCTATTTATTTATTGGAAGCTTACATGGATAAAATATGGTTAGATAACAAATTAGGAGGCTGGAGAAGAGGTCGGTGTCTTAACAGAGCAGGGATAAGGGTAGAAGGAAACATCACAGCAGCCAGTACATGTCCTTTCTGGAAGCAGGTGCCCAGAACACTTCCTTCCAACATGGACACTTTATCAGCAATTCAAAAAAAAGAAAGAAAGAGAGAGAGAGAGAGAGAGAGAGAGAAATTTGAGTTGTTTTCTGACTTTTCATGCCTTCAAGAGACAAGTAGCCCACAATACTAATGGCATCAATAGTATTCCACAAAAAACACACTATATGAGTCAGGGTACTTTTTTCAACAACAGCCCAAAAGTATATATGGTAATTCCTTCCACTAGACTGGTATTCTTAAGATGAGGCTTCCTTTCCATTCAGTTCCCTTCCCCTTCCTTCCCTTCCACTCTCCTCCCCTTTTCTCCTCTTCAGCTCCCTCCCTCTATTCCTCCATCTCTCTTTCTCTTTTTTTTTGCTGATTCTCTCTAATTAACATGCAAATTATATGTCAAAGGAGCTCAGGCAACATGAGAAGTCACGATATGAACTTAGGATACTAACCTGAAGAGCCATGATTACTTTATAAACACGTTTATAGAGTGCCCACCACTTGAAACATTCTGCATTAGGCTCCACAGAGAATCAAAGGCTTGCCCTCAGTGAGCTGTCACTAAGGGTCATACTAGTCGGACTGCAGTGCACACCTACCTATGGCACCGGGAACTATGGGAAACATTCATAAGAAAGAGCAAAGATCATCCATGGATGGTAGGACAGAAGGAGACAGTGGTAGGAAGCTACAGGAAGGAGGATTTGGGGATATGGACAAAAGTCCTCCTCTTCCACAAATGAAGATGTGCAGTTGCAGTTAGCAAAACTGATGGTGAAAAGTGGGGGGGAATCAATCGTGTAGCCATTTAAATTGTGAGAGGACATAAGAGGCGCAGATCAGTTTATCATTAGAATAAAGCACAAAGAAAGGGATAAAGAAAGGTTTATTAGAGAAATGAAAACTGTAAATATGGGCAGCTGTTTGAATGGAGGAAGCCAAGGAATAAAATAAAATCCAAGGAATAAAAAGTCTTATTTCTTCCTAGGCATGTCTGGGGAAGCACAGAGTCCAGAAACTTGTTGGGAGGAAGGAAGGAAAGACAGGCATTCAGGCATTCTAGGCATTCTTGTTTCTGCCTCTCCTAGGCACTGACACTCTCAGTCTTTAAGGACAAGTCCAAACGCTGTCTGCTTTGTTCCCTTGGCTGGGTCACCTGTCCCTGCTCTGAATCCTTGTCATGATTGTCACTTCCAGCAATAACTAATGCTAAGCAGCCTGTGTTCTGCTTTATGATGGAAGTTTCAGGAGTTCACAATCTGTACCTGGCTCCTGTCTGTATCCCCTCATTTCAAATCAGAGCGCTGACATGACATGGGAGAACAGTGCTCAGAGGGGATTAGGGAAGGGATCGAGAGAGACTGGCCAGAAAGGAGGAGTTGGAAGAGACCGGAGTGGACACACCAGTGAGAAGCAAGGGTAAAGTTCTAAAAAAGGACCTGTCATCAACACCTTCCACCAAAGAACAGACCCTTGATTAGGAGGGCTGAAAAACAGAATTGTAAGCGGAAGAAGATATTAGGAATCTTATATCCTAAAACTCAGGGTGTAAACTAGGCAAAGCCACAAGGCCCTTGAGCTCCTTTGGACCCGTGTCCTGAGTGGCTTTTGTCCTAAAAGTTATGAATATTTTTATTTCATCATTATGACAAAGTTGGGGAACATTATTTATTAAATGTCAAGGGGTAATTTATCTTATTTATTCAGTTGTTATTAATATTTTTTATGATTAAAACAGCTTCATTGACTACCATGAATACACAAGACCTACTTTTATTAGTTAGACTATGCTGTTTTAGGGGGATCTAGGAGAAAACTGTCACAGTGTTTTATCCATTCACATTTTTAGATATGAGGAAATAGAGGCAATGGCGCAAACCTCCCCAGGCCTCACCTCATGTGAGAACATGGCACCTCACAGACCACCAGTCGTTTTTCCTACAGGGAATCTTATTATATCCTAAAAGGCAACTTTGCAGAATTAGCCTCTCATTTCAGACTAGGTACATAGGGCCTCCTTATCTTAAGGATACATTAATAGGGACTTTGCAAGTGTTAGGTCACTGGGTTCTGTCCAGGAATGAAGTGTTCCCTGCACTGTTAGGTGAGACACTAGCAGGACAGGAAGTGCAACAAGAGGCAGCTCACCTGAGTTCTCCATGCCTGCCTTTGTCTACCCCTCACGCTCCATGTCCCTGGTCAGGCTGTTGTCTCCACCAAATCACGCATCCCAATCTAGGGATTATTTCAGAAAACTTCTAGATTACTTTCAAAGTTATCTCCTGGAGTTAGAGTTGCTCAACACACATTCTAACTTGTAGGACATGTGCAGAGACTGTTTATTTCTGATAATGTAGAGTAGTCAGTTTATCTATTTGTGTTTTCAAGTGGAATAGAATATGAAAAGGAGAAGTTGTTTGGACTTAGAGGCCATATCAAATTACCCAAAGGGCTGTAGAAGCTAGCATTTTCCAAACCAATTTAAATACCCAAGTTGATGTTCCTCAAGATTCTGTATCCTTGGCTGTCCTACTGTGAGATTCTGTATCCTTGGCTGTCCTACTGTGAGATTCTGTATCCTTGGCTGTCCTACTGTGAGATTCTGTATCCTTCGCTGTCCTACTGTGAGATTCTGTATCCTTTGCTGTCCTACTGTAATCTGAGTATAAACCGGACAATACTCAGGAAGTATCTACTGGGTACAAGGTGTTCTACAAGAGAGGGGAATGGATCAGGTTCTTGTCTGCTGCATGGGCTCTGAGCAGTTGGTCCTGGCTGCGCAGGACCCTGGAGCTGTCTTAAACAGGCTTTTGGAGTCTACAGGGAATTATTAACGCATAGAAAAACCATGCTGTGTTTACAGAAAGGGAAAACTCTTAAGAGATTGGTTATCAAAGGTGATAAAGACTAAGAAACACTATATTGTTGGTGATCTTATGAGACCAGGGGGCCCTACATGCTGTCCTTCCCAGTCTTCCCTTCCTGTCCTCCTCCCTGTGTCTTTTCTTCCTTCTATATCTTCCTCCCTCCCTCCTTTCTTTCTCCCTCTATGCCATTCGCCCCCTTTATAGAAGGTAGTGGTGGAATAAAGACTTGCAGAGAAGGGTGAGGCCATTTAAAGGTGCACTAGGAAAAGTGCTGAGAACGTATATTTAAAACTGAAAAACATAGAACAGAGAAATTATTTCTATGACTTTTTGCCATTAAATATAGGGGAAGGAGCATTACAAAAATTTTGTTTTCAGTTTTTAATGATATCATATCATAAGAGTTTCATTTTGAAGTATTCGGTGTTATTACATAGTTAAAATTCATAGTGTTCCAAACCTTGATTTTGTGGATACTTGGTATGTGAATATTGGAGTCATTAATGCATTATTTTAAATATTCTTAAAATCAATTTTATATACTCCCCTCAGTTGAATTCCTCTTCCAATAATCATTGGCTTGTACATTCAAAGGCTTTGGGGGAATAATCTCTGGATACTTTTCATAAACAGATAAAGGAAAGATTTAAAAGAGCTGTATAAAAAGATAGTAGCAAGGTATAGTGGTGCCTCCTATAATCTCAGCATGTGAAGATTGAATACAGGATCAAAAGTTCAAGGCCAACCTGGACTACATAACATCCTGTCTCAAAAACAGAAGAGGGAGAAAATGGAGGAGGAACTTTAATTAGATCTTTCTCATTTTAAAATGTAGGTGATTATGAACCAATGAAATCAAAGGGACAACAATGTGTCATTGTTTGTATTCTTTTTTTTTTTTTTAAAGATTTTATTTATTATGTATACAATGTTCAGTCTGCAGGAATATGTGTGGCCAGAAGAGGGCACCAGATTTCATTATGGATGGTTGTGAGCCACCATGTGGTTGCTGGGAATTGAACTCAGGACCTCTGGAAGAGCAGCCAGTGCTCTTAACCTCTGAGCCATCTCTCCAGCCCCATTGTTTGTATTCTTACTGTTCTCATTTGCACATATGTCTTTGAAAGAGTAGAGAAATCAGGTTTGGCACAACGTGCCAAGAAAAACATTATGTGATGGGAAAACAGAGAAACAAATGTGTGTGTGTGTGTGTGTGTGTGTGTGTGTGTGTGTGTGTGTAACAAGTTGAAAGGATCATAAGTTGATGGGCAACTAAATTAACCCAAAATGCAGTACAACAGAAGAAAATAAAGCAGAGTTCCTTCTGGGTGACTAATGAGGTCACACCTAGGATCCCACATGGGGGACCTCCAAAAAAAAGGACCACCTAGGAACTGGAAACAGGGCAGAGTCAATTGATGGGAATGCTTAAAGGTTTGAGGAGGCTGAACTTCAATGAGATTTAAAAACCTGCTATTGGGTTAACATGGTTAACAGATGACTAAAATGGGCATGCTGTCTGTTTGTAAACATCTGAAAGCTGGCTGTAAACATGGAAGCTAAAGCAAGATTGCATACTGTAATAATAAAAGGATTTTAGAAAAGAATTCAAAAGAGAATTGAAAAGTAAATATAATGAAGTTCTTTCTCCCAGAAACCTCTTCACTTTAGAAGCTTCCAGGAAGGAGGTTTCAAGAGAACCCCAGAGAGTGTAATCTCTCTGATCTCAGTTCTTCAATTTAACAAACTAGTAGAAACCTTAAAGTGTGATCAGTCTACACAAAGTTACTCAGAGAGTGTTTATTTATAGATTTTTTTTTCAGAAAACCAGCAGCACAGAACTTTAAATTTCTGTTTATCCTCATTTGTTCTACTAGTCTGTCATTCGTAGACAGTGGTCAACTTTGTTCCTATTGAGGCTGGCCTTTAAGACCTTATTCTTCCAAAGCTCAAAGGATTTGGCTTAGGAGCTAAGGAGAAACAATTGAGTGACTGTAGTTTTCAAGACCTGGGTGTGCTTCCAGCTGGAGTTCAAAGGTACACTACCAAGGCACTCAAGAAGTTCGCTGTGGAATTATTTCTGCAAACACCCAGCCCCTGTTTTCTTTTCTTTTAGGGAGTAGTGATGGGATGTAGCATGTTATTTTGCTTTTGAGTCTAAAAAAATCTGTTCTTACTAAAATGATGGTATTATTTTCCCCTTAAGGTTGCTTTCCAATGAAATTAAGATAAAAATTGTGTTTGGGATTTGCACTCCACAAGTGTTTTGTTTGTCTAATTTGACTTATACAAAACTGCGTGCCAAAAAGAGTGCCATACACAACTGAAAAATAAACACCAAATGCTAACTGTAGCTGTGTCCAACCCCAGAGGCTGGGATCAGCCTGCAAGTGAATCTAACATTCTTTCTGGTTTTCCTCTAACCCTCTTCCTCAGTATCTTTTTCTGAACGTTTATAGATGTACTAATCCTGTGACTCGTGCCCGTGTGTGTGTGTGTGTGTGTGTGTGTGTGTGTGTGTGTGTGTGTGTGTTTTTCTGGAACTCTTCCTGAATACATCAGCAGGTGTCTGACTTTGGGAGTTCTCTGTGGTGTTTTCTTTCAGGTTCTTTGTATATCTCTCACCCTCTTCTCTTCCTGCCTTACTCCTTGTTATCTAGAGTATTCTTGTCATGGTGTTAGAAGGACTCAGATGAAGGGAGAAATGGGAAGAAAAGAAAGGAAAACCAGACAAGTAAGTAACTAGTGACTGGTTCAATCTTTTAGGAGAGCCTTTCTTCTTTTACTATGTACTTACAAGTTTTTCCACAAGTAAAATAGCTATAAAACCCCCTAAGGACTCCAATTTTTAAAAAGACCCTTTGAGTTTTTAGAGACTTCAATATATTTTGGGAAAGAAGATCAATGATGGCCTAAGGAGTAAAGTCTAAAGTGACTTGTGCATCTGGTGAAATGATGGTAAATGTTCTTAACACTGAAGCCTAAAGACCTGAGTTCAATTCCTGGGTCTGACAGGGTGGGCAAGAAAGCTGACTTCTGCAAGATTTTCTTTTCCCTCTACATACCCACAGTGGCACAGTCACTCCTACACACATGGATACCCAATAAACAAATAAAAATTGAAAATAATAAAAAAAGAAATTCTGAAAATAACTAGACCACCCTCAACATTTCTCTCCCGTAGTAGAAAGAGAATGCTTAAAAAATGTATTTTGAGAGGCCTGGGATTGTGAACACTTGGAATACCATTTTTTTTTCTGTTTTTTTTTTTTTTTTTTTTTTTGAGCAAGGGTTTCTCTGTGTAACAGAGCCCTGGCTGTCCTGGACTAGCTTTGTAGATCAGGCTGGCCTTGAACTCACAAAGATCTGACATCTGCCTGCCTCTGCTTCCCAAGTGCTGGGATTATAGGCGTGCACCACCACGCCCTGCCCTTAAACCATTGTTTCTTAAACTGCCATGAGAATTGTAGATGGTATAGGAAAAAAGTCTACTATTTCTATATTTGAATTCATTTATAGGCTCATCTTCTCTTCTTTGGCTTCCATTTACAGTGACAATAAAAAGGTTATCTTTTAAAATGAACTTACTTATTAAAGTAGATTTTAAAAACGACAAGCATACACCTACAACCGTATTGTGTTTAAATATACATCTACTACCACGGGTGATATGTCAATAATTATAAGATTGTTTAACAGATGTTAGAAAAGGCTTTGTTTGAACAAACAACATATACATCGTTTTCCTTGGCAACAATAACCTAAAAACTGAGGATTCCTGTTCAGCCTTTCTCAAATGTGGACTGAACACAAGACGATTTATTTTACTCATAGGTGTTATCTATTCAATATATGCATAGTTAAATACTATTACTAGAAGATCAAACGACAAAGTTGAATAATTAATATTTTCAAATACTTCTGAGGTTTCAGAGGGACAATTTTGCAAACATATTTTTAGGAAAATGTATAACAAGACATGAGGAAGAAAAGCAACCTAGACTACAATGTCTCCTTTTGTCCAATACCTTATTAAAATGTCAATTTTTACTTAGCTATGCGTGTCCCTATCTCTTTAAGAGATAAAACCACCAGATGAAGTTTCATAGCAAAAAGAAATGGATCTTTGCAGCTCTTGAGGAGAATGCTGCATACAGGACCCTCCTTAGTTCCTGCACAAGATTTGTTCTTCACGGAGTGAGGGGTCTCCAACAGACTCTATTGTAGTTTCTTATTTGGGCCACCACATACATACTGCATTAAAAAGAAAGATGGTGTCTCTGACAACCACAGCTACTGAACAAAGCATCAGAGGTTAGAAGTGTAGACTGTGACCTACAGAAGCTGGTTTGACTCTGGGCTTTGTCAAGCTGCACAAAGTTGCCAAAAAGCAAAAACAAACAAACAAACAAAAAACCCAAATCAACAACAAAAAACAACTTTGAGCTATGAATTGGAGACAATAAAATTGATGAGGTTTTCTGTTTGCTATTGTCCCTCGAGTGTATTCTAACTGGTGCTTCTCTTTAAACCAGGAATGTGCTCTGGGGAATGCCCCCAAGGCCTCCAGCCATCCCCAGAAACCTTTCCACCCAGAGAACCGGAAAAGGAGAGAAGTTATACCTGGCCTTGGCCAAGCTCTCTGAAACCAGTCTTTGGGAGGAACAGCCAATAAGCAACCAGAGGCAAAAGACTACCTTAAATTTAAAGCTGCATCTTTGCCATTTCCTCTTAATCTCTCTGGACAATGCCCAACTCATTAAAAACTAGTAGTCAGTATGGATTTTCCTTTCTAACTCTGACAGGGCTCCTGATGGCAACAGAAAACCAAGCTCAAGTGAAGGGCAAAACTTGTTTCTGAAAAATTTTCAGAATATAATTTAATTGATTAAAATATTAAAGCTAAATTTTCTTCCAAGGGGAGTAATTTTTGATCTCTAAGGTCTTTTGTAAGGCGCCATAGGGTTTCTTGAATCATGAGCTTTGTGAATAGGGACCACTTGGTTTGTCTTTGGGGGAAGGTATTTCGATTCCTTTGAGCCTTGGTTATCTTTCATATAGGCTTAGCAGTTCTTGGGAAATTAATTAAACAAACACACGTGAATAGTAAGTGACCAGTGCGACTGGCAATAAATTCAAAATGTGTTAGTGCACATTGTTAAAGTCACAGGCAAGATATTGCTGAAATAGACAACGGGGTTCTAGGAAAAGGTGTTATTATAGAAGGATTTGAGGGATTATAGGAGGAAATTTGGGGATTCTCTTTGCTTTGGTCCAAGAGTGTGATCTTTAGATTTGTCTATGTAGAATGAAATCCTATATAGGTACATAAGGCATAAACAGAAGGCATAGACTCGAAATGTCATTTCAGCAATGTGCCCGAGCAGCTCTGAGTGGCCCTTGGAAGTCAAGTCGTCGCCACCTGACCTTTGGGCGCCTGGGAGGGATGCCTATGGCTGCACCCAGCGCTGGAAGGGGCCCAGGCACTTCCTGGCGCTGCCTATCCGCACACAGCTAACACCTTCCTCGCGAACATCTCCAGCGAAAAACCTATTTCCTCAGCCCAGAGAAAGCTCCCGGCTGGTGTCAGTTGGCGTTTAACTTTGTTGCAAGTAGACAAGAGGCCCTTCTGTCTCCTCCCTTGAGGTAAGTGGCAAAGAGTCCGGCTGAGGGCCTGTAGATGGCACGGGGAACAGGGCAGCAGGAGAGCTACTGCTAAGTCCGGGGACCGCCGCCTAGAAGCAGGTGGGGACCGGGTAGCGCAGTGGCGGGCTGGTCCCTCCAGTGTGAAGGCCTCCGCGGCCTGCGCCAGGCGGGGTGGGGGCGGGGTGGGGCGGCGCAGAGGGCGCGGAGATTACCGCGGCGCCACCAGAGACGCGCAAGGCCCGGGAGCCCAGGAGGTCCCCCCACGCGAGACCGCAAAAAAAAAAAAAACCCGATGACAACAGGCAGTTTCCTGAGATCGGATAAAAAGAAAGGGCTTCGGCGCTCGCCACAGTCCCCCGCTCTCCCGGCGGCCTGCCCCGAGGCCCCCAGCGGCCACCCTAGCCTAAAGGCGCAGGCGGCGACGTCCCCCCTGCCTCCAGGCTCCAGCCCCGCGCGCCGGTGAGCGACTGCCCGAGGCGGCGCGGCGCACGCTCCCCCCCGGGGTGTGAGCAAAACTTCCACCTAGTCGGCGTCCCAGAGAGGGGACGGAGCTGCGGGGACCCGCGGAGGGACGCCCTGCGACGCGGCGCGCGCGCGCTTTCTCTTTTCTTCTGCCTTCCCAGCCGCTTGGCTGCCCGGACTTTTGGCTCCTCTCCTTTCGTCCTCCCCCTCGCAGCCGGCTCCCCCCACCCCGCCCTGTTTCTCCCCCACTTGTGTAAATTATTTGTTGGGGGTGGCCGAAAGGGATGCCCTGTTTTCACCAGAGACACAGCGCGAAGGGAAAACTTAGACACTGGAAGGAACGAGAGTAAATACCCACCCAGATCGGACCTGCGGATCTGGGACTGGGACAGACGGTCGAACTTCAGGAGCCCAAGGCAGTCCAGGCCGCCCAAGGTGAGTGCCCTCTCTTCATCCAACCCCGATTCCTGAAGTCCAGACTGTCCCCCTAGAAAGTGCTAGCGACATTGTAGTGGGTGTGGGGGCTCTGGAGAAAGAAGACGAGGGCCGGGAGATTTTGTGAGCCTCCCGGGGTAACCCACGATCTGTGTCCCACGGCCTGTGCCACTAGGACCTCAGCGGCGCGTTCCTCCCAGAAGACCCTTAACGACTCTAAGGTCCCCAGTAACCCCTCTTGTCCGCCGCTGGGCGGTTGGGCGGAAGGTGAGGAATCCGAATGAGTCTCGCCTTCTCCGGGGTGCTACCTGCCTGCACCCTGTCCCCGCGTCGCCGGGGGCCTGCACTAGACTTTCCCCACTCCCACTCAGTGACATTAAGTACTTGGTGATGACCTGCTACACGGAGTAAGGGTGCTGCCCCAGTGTCCCCTGGAGGGCGGTGGGCGCCTTAGTGTGCGCGAGGCTGGGCGCCCGAGTGCTCAGGGACCAAGCTCTAGTCTGCAGGTACTAGTCGTGGTGTAAACAGCGGCGACCGCACTTTAATAGTTTTTATTATTATTATTATTATTATGCGGCGTGGACAAACGTCTCCTGAAGTGTGCCAGGGTCTGTGAAATTAGAAGCGCCTTGTCAGAGGAGTGGCGTTCATTGGCTCCAGGAGCGGATGGATGCCTTGGAGCGATTCTACCTTCTCCAAATCAGAGGACTGGGCTGGGGAGAGCAGGTTTCTCTCCTAGCTAGCTGGGTCTGGGGAGGCCGTGGGACTCAAAACGCTCGTAGCCTGGTGAACTGGGACTCGGGGAAAGACCGCGTGAGTGCGATTCATTTTGCACCGCATACCAACCCAAACGTTTCATTTTATTTTTCTATTAGCATTTATTTTTTTCTTTTTCTTTGTATTCGGGATTCAGAATCACTCTGAGAGAGACTGAAGAGTTTTTGACCGAGTCCGGTGGCGGAGCAGTGTCAAAACGAAGGGAGTGCATTTGACTTTTGTAGCCCTCCCCTGGTTTGGGGTGTAGCGCCTAGGTTCCCAGGCACCCGTCTTTCAAGTTCCGGGGATGCTAATCGGGTCTGGTATTTGGGTGGGATCAGTGTGGCCTTCTCTTCTTTCTCTCCTGACGTCGCAGGAGTTGTTGGGAAGCCTTATGAACCGTAGGGCCCCAGGAAGGTGAGCGTCCCCGCGCCGGGACAACCTAGGTGGCGGCTAGCTCCAGGCGTCTGTTTTGGTTTGTGCGCAGCTCCACGTGGGGCACCTCCGTGTGCGTGTGTGTTGTGTACTTGATCTGTGAGGAGGTAACTGGAGTCTCTCGTGTTCAAACCCAGTGGGCCTTTGGCCATTAATTTGCTTTTCTGGCTGTCATTACAGACACTTCCAAAATCTGATACCTTAAAGAGATCCACTAGGTTGGGTTTCACATTAAGAGCCCATACTTCACAGTTTTCTTTCTCTCCTACCCTCTTTGGCTCGGCACTCTAGGATCGACGTAATTGTTGGAGCGAAATACATCTTCTTGAATATGGCATTTTGTTGCTCTTCTCTTAGCGGCCGCCTTTTTGCACCTTCGGGCGTTTGTCAGTTTCAGCGCGGGCTCCTGGGGGACTTAGGTGGGAGTCTTTAGGAGCGTTTAGCAACCACGGGCTCCCATCAACAACTTCGGAAGTTTCATTTACCGGTGGGTGACTGACAGCGTTGAAAGTGGACCATGACTCTTTTTGTTTGTTGAGTTCTTCTTTCTAAATTAAATTAAAAAAAATTTTTTTGTACTCTTAAGGCTTTTCCAGGACAAGAGTTGTATTTGATACAATTCCCCAGTAAAGTTTGATATTTAAGTAGAAACGGTGTGTGCTTTTTTTGTACGTTTTAAATATATAATTTTTTTTGCCAAGTTTATACCTGAGAAACAAAAACTAGGGGAGCCTCAGGGGGGAGAATTCTAAAACAAAATAATTTGATATGTTCTAAAAGATTTGTATTCAAAGACAATTGTACTTAAAATTTTATATTATTCCAAGAAATAAAAAAGCAATAGCAATGAGAGAGAGAGAGAGAGGGTTTTGTGTGGAAGGACTGCCAGAACCGAGTTTTGTGGCAATAATACCCAACATAGATAGAAGTTCCCCACTTTTACAAACTGCGAAAATAGTTTGCTCCATCTGATTAAAGAATGTAGGTAATTCAAAGATAAACGTGGTTTTTGTAATGTCAGCACATAAATGTTAAAAACAAGCAACAAAGCATCAAAACCGTCTATAGTAACAGCTCTGGCCATGACATAGTTGAACCTGCTTGAAGAAACTTCATATTCTCATGATTAAGGGCTAGTCCTTGTCAATCCCACTAAGTGACTATCTGAACAAAGCTGGTTTTCAAAAGCCTCCTCGACTTTGTGAAGTAGGTGAAAATAAATATGCTTTCATGTTTTAAGACCACCTCATCAAAGGGAATTTCTCAGTTATAAATGAAAATGTATTCAATTCTTCCCTTTTATTAGTTTATTTCATTAAACATTACAAATTTAACTTCTCATTTCCAAAACAAAGATGTGTATGTGTACTCATAAGTAGCATAGTGTTGGCTAACACATTCAAATGAAAAAGCTTCTAAACCCTATAACTTGTGTAAAAATAAATTGATTTAAGAACAGTTTTATTCTCATTAGGAAGCATAGACATGGATGTTTAGGCAGCTTTCTAAAAGCTGGATTAAAAAAATCTATGTAGAAAAGGTTTTTGTTTTGTTTTTAAGAAGAAAGATTTGCAATTTTAGTATTTCTTAAATCTCTCTGGGTTAAAAAATGGCATATTCTCCATCTCTAAATTTTCGTTTATTTATGTTGTGATTTACGGTGTAAATAAATTTTACATTGCAAAGGGAAATACAGTGTCCAGTTTCATGTTCTGCATGGCTGATGCCATGTCTAAAAATATGTTCATGTGGCTTGGTACTTCATTTATTAAATGTGATGAACCAGAGTTAAATTGTGTAGAGATTTTGAAAGGGTAAGATGATAGAAAAATCCATGGCTTGTTGATAGGAAAGTTAGAGTTTTGGAAAAATGCACATTCTAACTAGACAATAAGATTACGTTTTTCCACTTTCATGCAGCTGAAGTCTCCACAGGTTTTATGCAGAATTCAAGAAGAAACATAATGCCTTTTGAGATTCAGTGACGTGCTAAGTAACATAAGAATGCAGGCATTTATTATACTTTTTTTCATTATTATCTTCTGTATTTGTTTTCCTGTTGGGTAAACTTAAGAACACTCAACATTCAGTAAAACAGCCCCCCCCCCACACACACACACACTTTACAGGGAGTTTATTCACCATAGTGAATACTGCAGCTGCTGACCATATTTCACAGAGCTGTTAAAGCACTTAAAACCTAAAATTAGGTACTGTCTGGTTGTAAATATTTCAGATCACCCATTTGAGAAGGAAACAGAAAAGTCTGTTAATAAAAGTATGGAATCCTATCATGGAAGAACTGGGCAAACCTTTACCAAACACCTTATCTTCTTGGTGGGAATATAACCCTGACAGTTTCTTTTTCGAATGGATATTACCCTTCCATATTCTCAACTCTTACACTGTATGCCTCAGTAGAGTATCTTAAACTAATTGTATTCAGAAGTACAGTTGGGAGATTTTATTACAATGGCAACTGGGTGAAGGAAATCTACACCACCTGAAATGGGTGGCCATGGTGCCTACCTGCTCCTCTCATGGAATTTTCCTGGTGAACTTAGAAAGGACAGACATGCTCTTTGAGGCATTTGCCCTCCAGATGGGTTAGGTGCAAGAAAAGTCTTTTACTGTCCCTGTGTTCAAATGCTGCATTTCACAGCTTGATGTGCCTGAGTGCAAGGAACTGAATATTCATTAAATTGTGCAGGGAGCCAAGCCTGGCGTCATTTAGCCTGAACTTGAGTGGAAGAAAATAAACAAGAGCCACATATTCAAAAGTATCACAGGCCACTTTGCTGGCTTTGAGAGGTCTGAAGACTTTGTAAACATTACTGTCACTTAATATAGCTGTGGCACAGCACGTTAGTGTGACCCCAGTGATGTACCTCTTGCCTCTGCACTTCCTGTGTACTACTCTTGCTCTATCCACGTGTTTACTGTAGAGGGGCGAAAAAAATGAACACGCCACTACCCCCTACCCTCATTTCTCTTTTCCAGAAAAAAGAGATGGAACTGATTAATTAAAAAAAAACAGAAACCATTTTGAGCCATCAAGCTCGCGTTTATAGGGAGATTTCAGACAGTTTCAAAGAGTGGCTTCTAAGTCTCACATAACCTTTTCTGTCATTGAAAGGTGCTAATTGATCTTAGCACTGAGCTAATAGCGTAGCTTGATATTTGAAACCTTTCAGTATTGGCTTGGCCTTTTTCTCACCCTTCAATTTCAGTACATGGTCGATAAGGAAAGACACTATAAAAATATCAGAAATGCTTTTCCATATCAAACATTTTAAAAAAGTATATTCATAATTTAAAACATTTTACAGGTAGTAAGCTACTTTATTTAGTACATTTAGGCCATTATCTGATAAGTAGTTTGTTAGGCTGTAAGACAATGCCTATCATCACATTTGAGTATTTTCAAACCAAAGTCTCATTCTACCAGTATAAAGTAGATAACATGAAAATTTATGCTTTCTTAAGTATATTTATATCTCACAGTATACTTTTAAATAAAAGCAGTCTTCACAGAATGGTTGCCAGATAACTCTCAGCTCAAATCAGCATCCTATGGGCTTAAAGTGACCTTTCTGACAGGCTACCTAACAATGGGATCTAGCTCATGCCAGCACTGAAAAGCTTAAGGGGTTAGCTAATCTTAATTTTTTCAGTTGTGCTGTGAATGAATGAGGTAGATGCTTTTTATTCGCCCCATTTTATTGGTGAAAATGTTGAGATACAGTTTTACAGCACCAGCATGGCAGCTGAGATCTTAACTGCTCAGTCTAACACTTCTCTTCAAGTGTCAAGCTAGGCAGTGGCCCCCACCAATTCTGTATGGGAGTTTTCCATGATAGGGTATGATGTCATTCATTATTTATTGCCTAAGAGAAACTACATGTTTGGAATATAAGCTTAATTGTTCATTGTACCTGTAATTTCATAGGTAATGTTCAAGACAAGCCACAGAATATACTGAAGCGAAACAAATTTAAATGTCCATGTATTATATTTTTATTTTGTGTGTACATGTGTAGGCCAGAAGACAACTTGTAGAAGTTGGTTCCCTCTTTGCACAAGGTAGTTTCCAGGGTGGAACTTGGGTCTTCAGTCTTGGTGGCAAGTGTCTTTACTCATTGAACAATCTCACCAGGCCCTGAAGTACCTGTGTAAGGAAACATAAGTAACAGTCAGCAGTGCTTGGTTGAAATAGCCCAAACCAGGAAGGCTGGTAATAGATAGCCTTCCTGTGGACCTGTGAAGACACTGAGGTATTTTGCAATCATCAGGAGTTCATGACCATCTCTGGGGAATATTTAATTTACATGTAGAATTTTCCTTTGCTTTTCAATGTTTTAGACTTTGGTTTAAGACTGCCAGTTTTTGTTTGTTTCTTTTGTTTTGGTGGTTGTTTCTTCAAACTTGAGAGCTGATTAAGAATCAATCTACACCTTTACATTAAGCTAACTCATAAGGAACAAAGTGCCGAAGAGTGTGCAATTCGTTTCTAGAGGAAGGCTTACATTGTAAGGGCCCCCACAATAGCTCAGAAATACTTTAAACTTACATGGCTATTATGCTTTGAATATATAACATTTATCTCTAAGTGAACAATTTTTCCCTACTAATACTTCCTTTAAAACTGTAATGTATTTTTGTAGGAAGTCAGTGGCTTTCACTGTTATGTGTTTATCTGTTTAACTGAGCATTTGCTTACTCCAATGAGAGCAGACAGTGTTCCTGCCAGAGAGATGCCAGGGCTCTGTGTGATTCCTGAGTGCATAGCCTAAGAATTACTCACCATACCTGTCCGTCACTGTCAGTGCCTCTGGAATTGTCCACAAGAATCTTTGGGTGTATGAAAGTAACGGCAAAAATGGCAAGTCTTTTCACGATGATTCAGACTACCTGCTCTAGGATCTATACAGTGTATCATCATTAAAAATTGGTGGTGTGAACATCTCTCGTAACAGCCACTAGAGAGGCTGAGACAGGATGATCCCAAGAACTGAGGTCTGACCTCGTGAATTTGAAGTTGGCCTGGGTCGTGTTAGGAAACCCCATGTCACAACAAGAAAATACCACACAATATCCATCATAGTACTTCAGCAAGAGGCTCTGTTCACTTGACTACAGCTAGAATATTCTGTTCGCCGATCTCTGGCTTCACTTCAACACCAAGAACATAAAACTCAGTGAAAACTTTCCTCTCCACATGCAGTTTCTTGTCTTTCTGAAGCAGGACATGAACCTAGGTACCTTTGTGTGGGCTTTCGTGGCACATCCATCCTTTAAAGACTTTCTGAAGAAATACTATCACTGGCCTAAACCGATTTTCATGTAACGTATTGCTACTGTTCTGTTACTCTTTTCCCTTTTCTTTATAAAACTAAAGGGCATTTCTCCCAAAAGACTCGAATTAAATCATAAAAATTTACATTCATATGCTATTAAATTAATCCTGCTCACAAAAGCAACAGCATTAAGGGTGAAATTCTATCTTTAATCAAGTACGTGTACCTCATACTGAGGAGTCCTAATGGGCCCACGCTCATATATATAATTCACAGACCTCTGCATATTCCCAAAGGAGTGATCTTTTCATTACATTTCACCTCTGGCTTTGAACTCCCTAATGTTCCGAGATTTGAAAAGACCCAATGTTGTGGTTAAGAAGGTGGGTGTTTCTAATGTAATGTTCCCAGCATGTTAAAAAGCAATGATGACTTGGAGAGTCTACAGATCTCTTCTTTAGCCAATCCCCTCCCCAGCTTGTCTACCCAAATGCAAATGTCTATTCACGTGTGGGTATTACTTAGGAAATTTTAGACAAATTTAGTCACTATGTGGGTAAGTCACATTCAAGCTTCCTTCTGCAAGTCTGCCTGTAAGCTCAAACTGTGCTTCTGGTAGGAAGCTAAGAATGCACATTTTCAGATTGGGGAGATACCTCAGAAGAGGACCTGAGTTTAGTTCATCCCCAGAATGCACCGGGGTGTGGTGGCATGCCTCTGAGATCTATGTCAGTGCTCAGTGTAATCTTGCCTGTCTCAGCCCCAAGCACCTCGACAGGTGGATCCTCAGAAGACAAGGGGATCCACAGGCGACAGGGGGATCCTTGGTGGCTTACTAGCCCACCAGTTTAAACTATTTGGTGAACTCCAGGCCAGTAAGAGACCACGCCTCAAAAGAAAGGTAGATAGTACCCAAGAAATGACCATCCTTTGTCATGTATATACATTGACACATGAACATGTACCTGTACACAAGTGGACATGCACATACATACACAATAAAAACCTCAGTAAACTTACTGAAAGTCTTTTCTTTTTTACATGAACATTATGAGTTAAGATGATGATAATGTTCTGTTTTGTTTTGACTGGATTAAAAGAACTTTAATTCAGCCATATTTTATATCATCAGTTGTTGCCTTCAGTTATTAAAGGCTTTCTTCACAGAAGTTCAATAAATGTTTTTGTTCTGGAAAATGCTTATTCCGTGCAGACAGGCAAAACTTAACATGCAATGAAAAAGTGTGACTACTTGTGCTCCATATCCGTTTGAAGATGTTGGAGCTTTTGGTATCTTACATACTTGATTTTACACCTTTCTCTGAAAATATTTAGCACAATGAACCAGTCACTGTAAGCAACTCAAAAGGTTTAAACCTCAGTCATTCATATTAGCACCAGATGGATGAACATTTGTTCTGTATAGATGTGGTCCCTGTGTTCTTTTTCATAATAAGTACAATTGTGACATCTTAATGCTTCTCTTGGAGGACTGTTCTGGACTAGGCATCATCTTGTTCTGGAAATATTCACAGTGGTTCGCCGTTATCACCAAGTTCTGCCTATAATTCTGTTTCTGTTGCCTTCAAGGCAGATCCCAGAATTCCCAACAGGACCTTCAGGGTCCTTCACACTTAGAACTCTGTCCAGATTTCCATTTTAGTTTCCCAAAAAGCATTCTCAAGAAATCTCCTCTCCAGCTGCAGGGAACACCGTACTTCTCAAATGCACTTTGGTATTCTCACTTTGTTTCTTTGTCCATATAGTCTAACTTCACAGTATCCTTTCTTTGCCTCTGCAACTTTCATTTCTACTTCTTTTCTAAGATTTGAAATACGAAGTACTAACTGCCTCCTTCAGGGCCCAAGTTGGATATGTCTTTTTCTTTCCTCCCAAAGCGCACACTTTCTACCTTTAGCACAGTACTTAGCACGTTGACTGTTCGAATCCTACTCACGATGAGAACTGGCTGGGGGCTCAGCTGTGTTCGCATTTCTCTGTCTCCAGCGCATAGTGCACTGCTTGACAAATAGTCTGTGGTCATTAAAATTTCCTTTAAGTGAATATCTGAAGAAACTGTCTATGACAACAATGGTATTGAGAGTAGTCATCCATTCCTGTCATGAGACTGGTAGCAGTGGAAAAGAAAAAGACCATAGCATGGCTGGAAAACTTCAAAGCAACCTCAGGGACTTAGGATATTGATCCAGTAGAATTGGAGTCCTGAATCCAAATCAACCCCCACACTATATGCTCGATGTGTGTGTGTGTGTGTGTGTGTGTGTGTGTGTGTGTGTGTGTGTGTACATACATGTGTGCTCATATCTGTGTGTGTGCACATAAATGTGGGTGCGCACACATGCATATGTGAGCACATGTGTACATGTATATGTGCATGTGTGTGTGAGGGGGTTGTACACATGTGTGTACAAGCATGAAATTTTTGCCATTGGTAGCTCAGTGCTTCAGTGGGTAAGAGAAAGATCTGAAATCTCGGGAGATGCATTTCATAGAATATGAAATGTGAGGGACACAATTCCTAAGCAGTATGGGTACCAGGGCTATGACTGCTTGGGTTCAAATGCCAGCTATTACAAAAAGAGGCACCAGGAAAGCTGGTTTACACTTCATGGGATTTTTGCCTGTTATCTTGTGTGTAGAGAGCATACTGTGTGAGTTTCTTATGAGGATTCCATTAAGTACACCAACGGAAATCATTAAGAATGATGTCTTATGTGAGTACTATGATTTTGTTTATACCATTCGGCAGAACACCCTCAAATGATCCAGATAATTAGCGTTGAAGGAGTTATTTTTGGTTTTGTTTGTTTTCCAGACAGGGTTTCTCTGTGTAACAATCTTGGCCGTCCAGGACTCCTTTTGTTGACCAGGCTGTCCTTGAACTCACAGAGATTTCCCTGCCTCTGTCTCCCAAGTGTTGGGATGAAAGGCATGTGCCACCACATCCGACTTGAAGGAGTTTTTTTAACCTCAAATTGTGAAGTATAACTTGTCTCTAGTTATAAAAATTGGGCATTATAGGGTCATCTTGGTAAGTCTGAAGTGCATTTAGAGCTTTATATGCAGACACTGTACATTCTCAAAATTCAGCCTTGGCTAGTTGCATTTTGTGATATTTCTTTTATAAAATATTTACATTTCAATTATCTATTTGGGCTTGAGTTATGTAGTTCCTCAACTACAATCATAAACCAATCATAAACACAGTGTACAGTGATACTGATATTTGATGGCCGACACTTGTGCCCCCACTTGCGTTTTGAAGCCTAGAGGTATTGATTAAAAATAAAGACATAAATTTTCAAATAATGCACCAACATGAAGAACTCCATGTAAACATAAGAAGGCCTTTAGATATTGCTATGGCTCTTTCCTCACTGTAGACAGCTAGAAATTATTAGCATTTCTACTTCTAGAATTTATCACCCAGTCCTTGGATTGAAATATAATGGACAGCTAGATGAAGCAGAAGTGAAAATGGGAAGCTAAATGGTAGACTACCATGGTGCAACACCTGACCTGTGGCCGAAGCATCTTTACAAATGTGGTACAATGGATGCATTTCCTGACTCCTTCCCATTAAGATGCTTAGATCTTTGTTAAGATGTTTAGATGTTTCTCAGTCTTTGATTATCAGGGTCTGGTAGGGAACACTTGATCAGGGAAGGTTCTTTTGAGCATGATGTAATGTTCGTAGAAACATGCACTGAATAGTAGATTCCAGGAGACCCTGTCTCCTGCATGATGGCAGTCTCTAGACAGTATCCAGTAACTCTGGTGGAAAGAAATTACTCACAGTTGAGAACACATGCTCCGTGCAGCTCTTCATATCTCTTGATACAGTGAAAAGATGCCCAGAGCTCTGCCTGCTTAAGGGGATTGTTCTATTCCCAGTCAAGTGTGGAGAATCCTAATTCCTTCCTCCTGAGTTTAAACACAAATGCAAACAATTCTCATTGGTCTGTGTTGATAGATGAATTTCACACAGAGGATTTACAGATAAGCTTAGGCAGGTTGACCATCTTCAGCGTATTTTCCTTTTCTGTATTTGTGTGGGAGAGGCAGACTTTATGGGAGGATAGTAAGGGAGTAAATATTTATCTGGACTACCTCTGCCAATTCTTCTTCTTGTCACTGTTATTCATAGATGAAAGATTCATAGGTATCTTTTAATCGGTTTTAAATAATGACAATGGCCTAATTACCTATCTCTTTCTATGAATAAAAATATTCAGTAATAAGAAAATTTTACTTTTTTGGTGTATAGAATCAAAAAGGATGTTTTATACTGGTAGTGCTGTCTAAAATCTAAGTACTTGAATAATTGAACCACTCATTTATTTGTAATGAGAAATTTTCAAATGGAGGTGGCATCCAATTCAGTGGCAAAGTACTTGCCTAGAAAGCCCAAGGATTTTGGTTTGATGCTTATGGGAGGCAGGCAGTGACTGAGACAGAGAAAGACACAGAGAGAGAGACAGCAAGAGGACGAGAGGGAGAGTCAGCAAGGAGAAAAATGCTGGGGTTGCAGGAACATGAGCCACTATATTGAGCAGAAAGAATTTTTTGAACAATTCCCTCTTACCTTTGAACAAATTTCCATTTGTCCAACAAGTTTGGAAATTTGAATTTAGTAACAATTATACAACTCTGAAGAAAATGATAACTAAGAATATTGCATGGAAAGCAAAACCTGTCTATTCATGTGGCACCAAATGTAAGCTTTTATGGTCTAGCTCCATTGTTTAACATGCAGTTTGTTTGAAGCTGGTGTGCATTAACTGGAAGCTGGGCTATTGTCTGGGCATTGCCCCTGAACTGTTTAGGTGCAGAAGAAAGATGTTCTAGAACTCCCTTGCAAAGCAAAAAACAGAACCTGTGATATCAAACACAACCTGAGGGGGATGACTGGATCTCCAGCTCTGAGGGTGAGTGGGAAGATTATTTTTAACTATGAAACTTTACTGTTATACACACAGAGCCACCCCATATTCTTATGAGATCTGAACAGTAGATGATTTCTTTATACCTTATAAATTAGTGACTGGAAAGATTCCTGAAGTCCCACACTAGGTATTGTCTTAGAGGACTTACTTTCATTGTATTGGGCCTATGAATCACAACAGTACCAGACTGACCCAGAAATTTCTCTTTATTCACTAACTGATACTCATGTAGAAGGCTCACGGAGAAACTTGAACTTGAACACACAGAGAGAAAGAGAGAAGGGGTTAGGAGGAAATGAAAAAGACAGAGGAGGGGAGGGGGGACAAAGGGAGAAAGAGAGACAGAGAGACAGAGACAGAGGGAGAAAGAGAGGGAGAGAAAGAGGGATAGAGAGAGAGGGGGATAGAAGGAGACAGAGAGAAAGAGTGTGAGATTATTCTATGGCTTGTAATGTAATTTTTGTGTATAGTTTTAGAGAAGAAAGTAACTGTGAATTGAGTTCACCCTATGTGACCAAAATATCTTTGTAAGAGAATCAGGACCTTGCATACTTGCATACATACGTGTCAACAGGGGGGTGAAGCAGATGCTAAAAGTTCAAGTCGATAGGATGGGGGCTCTGTTGGAGGTGTTGAGTTGGGAGTGATTTGTTAGGGCTTAGATGATAGGTTTTCAGTCTGTGAAGAGAATTCTGACGCATCCATTCACAGGAAGTCCAAAGAAGACCCAGCAAACCTCATACCCATCCAGGCACTTCATGCCAGACGTTGAACAGGAAACCTGGTAGCCTCTTAGGCACTGGAGAGCAGCCAAAAAACCAGAGGTTCTGTTTTTCCAAATGAGCACTTCCCTGGTTCATAAATCAGAGAATGCTCCAGAGTATTCAAGTCCTGTATCTACTTTCTCTGGCTGGTTGCACTGCAGTTCCAAACATGGTGAGACTTACTGATTTATATATATATATGGCATATAATACAGGCAGTCACTTCCTTTTCTCTCCCTGGGATTTTTTTTTTTTTGCTACCCTGCCCTCCAATTCTCAAACTCCCTTAGCCCACCCACCTCTTTCCCCTATGCTTCTTACCTGAATAAAAAAAATATGCCATCTGTCAAGGCCTAGTTCAAATATCACCTCCTCTGGGAAGCCTTCCTTGATACTTGGGAAGAATTAATTCCTTTCTGTGTAGTGCCACAATACTCTATTTGGACTATTAATATAACAGCACATTGTGTTGGACTTAACTGTATTTGAGTTCTCTCTGCTAGAGATATTCTGAGCTCACTGACAAGAGAGGTCATGTCTTTGGCCCTCTGTACCATCAACAGTAAAAATACAGATGGTAATTAAGTCCCTGTCTACTAAGAACATATTTTGAACTAGATACCCACAAAGAATGAACCCTATTTATGATTTAGAAATTTAATTTGCTATTGTTTATAGTCATGGAAACCATTTATTGGCCATTATCTATTTTAAATTATTTAAAGTTTCTTTTGTATCAAAACTGAGTTGTTTTTCTAGTGGGAGAGAAGAAGTACCCAGCATGAAAGATCTCTGGGTGAGGGAGCCCAATGTTCATGCCCCTGGTTTCCTCTAGAATCAAACGTTGACCTCTTCAGTTGCTTTCTGATGAAATACATTTTTTGTTATTTTAAAGAGTAGAATGCTTAACTTTCAGATTTAAGGATTTCATCTGAGAGGAAGTATGTGCTTTGGTCAGTGTTTCAAACCTGGAGCCCAGACCTCCCTGATGTGTGAGAAATACATGAAACCCATGGTGGAGGAATCAGATCTTTGTTCAGTATGGTTGAGGAAGGAGCTCGTGTTGTTCAAGTTTCTAGTGGTTTGTTTTTAGGCATTTTCCACACAGAGATGAGTAAGATCCTTGAAAACCATAAAGTTGCTTATGTAGGGGAAAAAAAAACTTTCCTAAGTCCAAAAATAACAGTATATTAAGGCTATTGTTTCCAATAGCCTCAAAAATTGTGGTGTGATTTCCTTGTCTGAGTCATGGTGGACTTAGCACAGGATTTTACATATTGTCACTGCGTCTCAGCGGCACATGGCTGCTCACTGTGGAGTGGGAGCAGAAGAATGGGTGGAGCCTAACCCTTCCTCTTTTTTTCCCAAGATGCTTCAGTAAGTGACAGTAAATATGTTGACCCAAATGAAGCTAGTATATATAAATAGATAACCTGCATCATAACTCGCTTGAGTCTGACACGGAGGAGCCACAGACCAGAGTCAGAATAACTATGCGCATGTGCAGACTCTACAACTCTACCTGAGCCACCGCTGTAGTAGGAATAAATAGTGACAGCAGGAACAGCTGGCACACGGAATGGAGGGAAGGAGAACCCGAGGTGACACAAGGCAGACAGCTGGTTCAGTACCATGACCAGGCTCTTTCTTTGGACTGGTTCCTTTGAATAAACTAATGAGTGTATTTAATACTCCACCTTCCCCCAAAAGGGGGAATCAGTGCACACTCCGTGCTACTAAAGCAAGTTTCTTTACTGTAATCAGTCATTTAAAAAAATTTAATTATAGTGTATGGAACATTGGAACAAAGACCTGGGAAGAGGTACCTGTGAGAAGTAGCTGGAAGGGGTCAAGGGATAGAGTCCTACTGCCTTAGCCAGTGTTTTATTACTGTAAAGAGAGGCTCTCACTCTGGCAACTGTTATAGAAAAGAGCATTTGAGCGGGCTTGCTCAGAGTGTCAGAGGGCTAGTTCATTATCGTGGTGGGGAGCATGGCAGCCTCAGGCAAACATGGTGCTGGAGAAGTAGCTGAGAGTTCTACACCCAGATCCTCAGTCAGCAGGAAGAGAGAGCCACTGAGCCTGGCTTGGGCTTTTGAAAACATCAAAGCCCAACTGGAGTGACACCTTCTCACCAACAAGGCCACACCTCCTAATCCTTTCAAATAGCACCACTCTCTGGTGGTCAAGCTTTCAAATTTATGAGCCTATGGGGTCAGCCTCATTCAAACTACCATCTTACAATGCTCACGTTCTTATTCATGTTCTTATTCTTGCCAGCTGGTGACATGGATGTATCCATTAAATAAAAATTCAGCAGTGATGATCTTTACATACCTCTTTGTACAGTTGCCAAATTTTCCTATGATTAAAAAGATAAATATGGGATTAGTAGGTGAAGGTGTGTGTGCATTTTGCATGGCGGCTGAGAAGATTTTTTGGAGAAAGGTTATAATGCCTTGTATTCCCTGTAATGAGGTTGGGGTCTTCCTCAAAAGAGCCAACTGCAGAAAATTTAGGTAATGTAAGTATTTATATTTTGATTAACAAGAATGTTTATGAAAGTAAAGTCTTTGAAATGAGTATACTCATTGGAAAAAGATTAGGGCAAATAAACATATTAGCCACGCTCATAAAAATATGTAAGGTAGATATAATTGCTCACAAATTATTACGTTCATTTGCACAAATAACCATTGTTTATATTTACAGTTCTTAAACTAATCAATAAGAAAATATATATCAGTGCATGTCATACTACAGTTTTTATTTAACACTGTATTTACCAGAATATTTATCATTGTCTCTAACTGATATGAATGATGAAAACTTATGAGGAATGATATACTATTATTCTATTTAGAGCCTGCTATGTGCCAGACACAGTCCAAAGCATCATACATATAACTTTATGTTTTAACTTATACATTTGTAGATATGATAGTGATGAGACATTGTCTCATTCTGAGTGTTAATAATATCAGCATATATGAAACTATCAACCGTGATGTATTGGTTAATCTGAAAATACAAACTTTTTCATATTAAAATTAAACTAATGCATCTAAACATGAAAACTTAAAACTTACTCCTAGCTATCAGAATGTAATCAGTATGAAAAGTTAAAAAGGATATATATTAATGTGTTCTTTGTGGTCACACTTTTCTGTTAGACTCTTTATAATCAGGTAAATCATTTTCCACAGCTCTAAGATTATAATTAATCTAGTACTTATCTAATGCCTTTAAAGATTCATCCAACTCAAAATAACTAACATTTCTCCAGCGTTGGAAAAATATGGCTATCAATTTTTTGTGTTTTTTCTTTCCTGCAGAATTTCCTGTTATTCTAAGGGATTCACTAGGACTTATGCACATAAAACTGAAAGTTATATTACTGTAGGGAGACTGCCCTGAACCCCTGAAAAGAAATGTTCTTGCTAGCTTAAGTACTCTGTGTATGTAGAATGGCTAACATTTTCTTCCCAAGAAATTTCATGTATGCAGTTAAAACACTCTTAAATTGATTAAGGATTTGTTATATATTTCCAGAAGCACTCAAGAGTACTTTTATGGTTATAAGAGCAGAGTGTATTAGAATGCCAGAAACCAGCAAATACGCTGGAGGCCCTCAAAACCATGCCCAACATTCCTGACTTTACCACATAAACATGTGGGGTAGCCTGGAAAAACAAAACAATTCTCTTTGCTCCAAGGTAGGAGCAGCCCATGAAGATAGCATATTCACTCACTTGAATATTAATTTGAAACTTTCTCTGTCAGAAATAATTTTTATTACTTAGCAAATGGAATGGAAGGGCAATAAATATGACTGGTATTTGTTTCTCAAGTATTATTTTACATTGATCCAAGCCATTACCTTTATACCTCTTGGAAAGCATATTATAACAACTGTTACAGTGTTTTGCCTATTAATCAGAGAAGCTAAAAAGCATTTTATAAATGTTGAATCAAAACTCTCCCCACTGTGAGAGAATCAAATTTCAAGCAATATACACCTTTTATAGGGCAAGAAACTGAAATACGGAGAAATTACAAGATTTTCCTAAAGCTGTACATTGAGTCACAGCAAACACAGAAATCTCTGATTCCGTTTGCCTGATTCAGTCTGAAACTCCTTAAAATGACCCATTTCCTGGCCCCCTTACTTAGCAATTAATCCATCCATCCATTCACACATACATTAAAAATGAATCAGTGTTTTTGTAAGATAAGCTTTTGGTTCCAAAGTCCAGTATAACATGTAACATTTGTGTATTGTATGTATCATTTCTTGAAGAGGATTGTTCAAGTGTGGGACACAGTAATGGCCATAGGTAGCCAGCCCCAGAGCCTTTCTCTGTTGCAAATACAGCCTGGCCAAGTACTTGAGTTACAGTTCAGCAGAAGCAGCCCTGGGAAGGTCTGCAGTGGAACGTGGACATGAAAATGTCAGGACTCTTGGGCATCATGGAAGGACTAGCGTCCCTATCTCTAAGACCAGGTGCCTTTTGGGGTTAATTTTCTCAACATGGGGATAATTATTGCAATTCTCACTCTAGTTGTTGAGTTACTTTTTTATTTTAAGTTAGAATATTAAAATTCCTTGATTATGCCATTTTTAAATATGTGTATCATCGTACCTTTCTTTTGTTGATTCCTCAACTGCCCTCTCTGTCTCACCTTTTTCCTTCTTTCTGATCTTCTCCCTTTCTCCAAGTCATCTCCTTTACACTTTCCTGTTCCCTCCTCTCTCTGTCTCTGTCTCTCTCTCTCTCTGTCTCTCTCTCTCTCTCTGTCTCTCTCTCTGTACACAGGTATGGACACATACTTTACATACAACAGAAAATGTGATTTTGGTTTTTCTGATTTTTACTTATCACATTAAAAATTTTCACTTTGTGTGATCTTTTTGTTACCATTGTAACCTATATTTTCCAGGCTTTCCTTGCCTGTCCCTTTCATTCATACAAGTCAGAATCTCTTGTTAGAGCAAGATTTCTATTTCTATGTATCTTTACCTCTCTATCTCTCTATTTTTCTGTAGGGATTGCCATCAAGTAGGGACTTAAATAACTTTCCAGAAAGGCAATGTTTGTCACCTCGTGGCATAGTGCCCTTTAACAGACGTCCCAATGTGGTGGTTCAGAGACTACATTGCCCCTTCTAGGGAGGTGAGGGGCAGCATTTCCTGTTTGTTTTCTTGTTCTTTTGGTGGCTGCTGCTTAAGGACCCCTACAGCTCTTTCCTTGGAAAACTCTTTTTCCCAGAGCTTGTTGAATCAAAGACCATCTGTATCCCTGGAAATTAATCCATAGATTGCATAAAATCAGCCTAGACTTACCCCAGTGTGAGACAAATCAAACCTTCCTGTAGTTTATACATGAGCATTTTTTTCTCTTTAAGCTTTCTAAGGAATGATTTAGTTTTAAGTGAACTAACTCGCCAGCCAACGAACCAACCAACAACTAACCAACACACCAACTAACAACTAACTAACCAGCTATCTACTAACTAACCAAGTAACTAACTAAACCTTAGAGTCTCTCCCAAAGAAACACTCTTACTGCTTTGAAAATTTATCGTTATTTTGCCTTACTTTCACATACTTGTTTAACTATAAACATGATATGTGGGCATATATTCCTGTCGACCTATATCAGTGCAATGTCTGTTATACATACAATTATAACTGAATGATCTAAAAATAATGATCCACTACAGCCCAGTTCATATCTACCTTTCATTTAATGCATATCCTTGGCAACTGTGCTTTCGTGGTTGACTGAAGTTGCCATCATTTCTGCTGAGAACCAAATATTTAAAAAAATTCATTAAAGATGTGGTCTGCTTAACTAGGGCTATGTAAGGAAAATATGATTTAGGGGGCGGCATGGGTGAGAGTGTGCTTTTAATATCTAGCAGCCTGCCAAGCATGTGACGGCGAGACTTGGTTTATGATTTGCGGCTCCGGGGGACAGACCGGTGAGTGGAAGCTCTGACGTGTGTGTTTTACACTAAAACATAAGGAAACACTGAAACCCAGAACGGAGAGGAGGAGGAGGAGGCTTTGTTCCCTGAAGCTAAGAAGTTTGATGTATTTTATCTACAGAACCATATGACTGTCCTACAAACAAGTGCTACTTACTCCTATGTTTCTTTTAATCCCAAGACAAAGAACTAGAACTGACCAACTCCATTCCAATCACTATAACACCTTCTTGTCTTATTCAGGGTTATTATTGCTGTGACGAAACACCATGACCAAAAGCAACTCGGGATAGAAAGGGTTTATTGGACCTACACTTCCACATCACTTTTCATCATTGAAGGAAGTCAGGACAGGAACTCAAACACAGCAGAAACTTGGAGGCAGGAGCGGATGCAGAGACAGACCATGGAGGGTTGGTGTTTACTGGCTTCCTCCTCATGGCTTGCTCAGGCTGATTTCTTGTAGACCCCAGGACTATACACTAGCTCTGGATGGCACCACCCACAATGGGCTAGGGCCCCACTTCAATCATTAATCATGGTCCTAGTATGCTTTATTGAGGTTTCTCTACAGTTTCAAGTCTTGGTTGGCTGTTAATTTACTGCTGGATCTGGTGTTTCTGGGATGATTTCTTTCCTTGTGTAGTTTATGATTTTTTAATAGATTTCTCTTTCGAATCCTTTCTGTCCTGTGGACCAATTTTGCTCTTGCTTCTCCACAGCCTTGAGCTGTTAGACCTCTGGATCAGTGCTAATTTTGTTTTTCCATCATGAGGTTTTCATGTCATGAAGTAGAACTTTAGAATTTACATTTGTGTGAGGCTGAGCTTCGGATTTATCATGGAATCATTTTCTTTTATTCCTTCCCCCAAAGGCTGTATTACAGGATCAGCTTTCACGTGGAGTCTGAGGGTGGTCTGAGTTTTTCTAGCCTCTTTTCAGTCAAAATATGGAGATTTTCACACACTTGTTTCATAGTTTCTCTCATGTCTTAGCTGCCTGCTTATCTCTGTCTGAGAGGATAACAACGTAAACAAACGTCAATACAAGCACAGTGTGTCCTCTTGGCTCTTCAGTGTGACCAGTTTATCACGCTTTGCGTAACCCTTGAGAGTCATATCTGACCCTTCACTTGTGCTCAGGTGCGTCCCGTGTCCTGTTGATTTCTCTGTCTTCTCTTCTCTCACGTCTTCTTCTTATCCAGTCTACTTTCGGCTCAGACCCCATTCTGGGTTCCCTTGGCTTCTCACTTGCAACGTCACAAATCAAAATGTAACGATAAGTAACCGTTTTCTTTCTCTCACGTTCTTCCTGTTATGGACTGTTTCACTGTTTCAGCATTAAAGAAAGCCATCACATTTTGACTTTGTATAGAATGACCAGATTAAAAATAGTGAATATGAATGACTTACCAAAGTTATTCAGTTTTACAAATTTACCGAAGTTCAGAGAATTGTTAAGATTAATGACTGTTACTTTGCCCTGGTGGGGCTGCCATGTAGGCCCCTAGTGTATGAGGGCCCTCATGTGACGGCTGAACTGGGGTGGGAGGAGTAGGATGGGAGGGTGGGAGGGTGAGACTGGAGGGGGTGGAGGGGGCACTGTGATGGAGATGTGGCCTGAAGTAGTGAATAAACATTAAAAAAAGATTAATGACTGTTGACCACTATCTAAATATGTTTGTGTAAGGCTGGTATAGCACCTGGAAATTATTGATTATTATAAGATTTGTAGTTGGATAGAACCAAATGTCACTGCACTTGTGTGAGATGGTGCATAGATACTGCTCTACTTTATTACTAAAGAATGCTAGAGTGGTTTTATCCAGAGTATGTAGAGTAAAATGTGAGTAGAGAGTTTCTTCCAGTCCCCCAGGTGATCAAAATAGTTTAGGGTTTTGGAATAATTTTTTACACAGTCCCAAAATATGATGCAAATAGTATTTCTGTCTTTACTCTGTGGATGATGATGATGTTTGGAAATGACCAGCTTTCCCCAGGTTCCACAGTCATCTAATGGCAAAGCCAGGATCAGCTTTATTCCAATCCTCTAGAAATTCTACATCTATACTTCTGGCAAAACTATCATAAGCTTTCAGGAGTCAAATCTTGGAGACCTATTCTTGAACTCTGTTAAAGTATAACACATTTTCCTCAAATGCGTGTGGAGTAATTGGCGCTCTCAGATAGTCCTCATCTGAAAGCTTCCTAGGTTATATCGAAGAGAGATTTATGTCTGAGAAAAAAAAAAAAGACCAGTTCTAAGAAAATGGTCTTTAAATATTTTCTCCCCTGCCGGGTTGCAGGAGTCCCATCAGTGTGTCTGTCACACGTAGGTGGAGGAAAGTTTCAGAATGAGAGATGGGAAGATGGTGTGCAGTGTGTATGGAAGAAGCACGTGCTGTCCAGACTAAGATTCTCTTAGACGTTTGTTTGGGACAGTTCGTTGTCATTGCTCCTGTGTTTTCCAGCTCCACCACTGAAGCATTAATGACCATTTAGGCAGACAAAGCAGAAAACCTCGCTTGGATCTGCGTCTGGAAGTTCAAATGATTATCTTATAAGTGCAGGAAGTCTTATTCTACACAAATGATCTGCATAATTATCATGAAACTGAAATTGAGCAATTGAGCTTGCTGTCAGTTTTAGCATTTAGAATATTACTATAGCACCACCACCACATCACCAGCAGCACACAATCATTTAGTGGTGCCGGGAGTCTAACCTAGCACCTCTGCACATGCTAGATAAGTCTTCCAACACTGAGCAGTGTACCCAGCCCCAACTCCTTTTGCCATGTTATTGAACATTTTGTGTTACAAGCATGATTCTACAGTGTCCATATGCTGTCTTTATAAACAGTTCAAAAATAGCCCAGCCTGTACTTTGTAGCTCTTTGCTCCATTTAAAGAGCACAAAGTCAGATGAGGTACTCGGAACTATTCACCTAGACTTGTTTCTTGGACATCCCCCCCCCCCACCCCGTTTTCCTTTTTTATGGGCAGAGAAGAGGGTCATGTGCACAGCCCACGTATGCTCATCTTCACCTCTCTGAATATTTGGCCTCGGAGCTGGAGCTAGGTGTTCTTTGTGCCGTTGGCTTCCCTCTCTGGCACGCTTCCTGGACAGTGGGAGCCAGCCAGGTTCTGACCCAGCTTAACGGGGACCTGCCACTGAAAGGCGGGCGGTAGTGTAGGTAACTGGGTGTACAGAAGCTGGGAAGAAATTTTTTTTCTGGACAGCTGCTCACATCTATAATTCTCCATAAAGGGTTGAAAATGCAAATTCTTAGACTCCCTACATAACTGTTGTTTTACACCAGCAACTTGAGCCATAAAGAAAACTTAATTGAAAACTGCGAGGAGAGCCAATGAAACCCTAGGAAGAGTGAGAATAAGGTCCAGCAGCATCAACATCCAGCTGATGCCAGAACCTTCTCTCCAGCCTGACTCTCTTTTTTCTTTCTAAGTGAACTCTTTCTGCCTCTCCCTTTGGATCTTTCCCACATAGCTATAAAGAGCTCCCAAGTTCCACATTTTGCCAGTGAGGAGCAATAGCTTGCTCTTTTCAAAGACCCATGTCCTAAGCAAGATGTCTCACTGGATATGACTGATTTGGTGCAACAGGGTGAGTGAGCCCCAGAGAAACTCCTCAGTGGTCTAATCTGAATATAGGTCCATGCAAGGCACATACAGTATAAGTACATAATATACTCCCACGTGGACAGATCTTAATTACTGTTCTGTCTTGTTCATTTGAGACAAAGTCTCTCTGGCCTCAAATTTGCCATCTCCCGCCTCGGCTTCCTTAATGCTGAGATTGTAGGCATGAATCATGATGCCTGCTTGCAAACTTGAAGTATTTTTTTCAAAAAATATGCTTCTGAACACTTGCATGCAGTTTGAACATCTGAGTGCCAAAACACAGATGAACTGTTCTTGATCTCATAAAGTAATTTAGGGGTGTCTTCTTTGACCCAGGCAACTGTATAAGTACAAAGATTCTTCAACATGCTCCCTACACCACAGTGCCTCTGTTGGGGATGGTGTATCATCCACACATCTAACCCCCCACCCCAGTGTCTCAACAAAGCTGCATCAAAAGTTTGGGTATTTTGTGGTCTATACCTTTTCCTATGACTGTATCAGGAGTGGAATGGGGGTATGGAAATAAAGGCTCCTTCATTGTCCTCTTTTTTTCTACCATGAAAGGCACATATAACCTCATCTGTGTTTGTGTTGTCCTATAGCTGCAGACTTTGGTTTCAGGACAGGATCCCCAGAGGGCGAATGAACAAGACCCCTGGTCACCCTTCTAAGGACCTTCTGGCAGAGTGATCCTTCGAGATCAACGCTGGTACAGATGCAAATAGGACCAATGAAGGAATCCTGGTTTGTCTGGAGGAGAGAGTCAAGTTCTAAAGAGCTTTTAGAGAGGAAAGGTAGACAGACACTGTAAAACCATCTCTCTGGCTGTGTGTGACCTGTGATGTTCAGAAAACAGGAGTAGGAATAAACCTGCTGCTCCAGGCAAATGCCCATGATGGTTCATCTCTTCTCATGACACTGAGGACAGAAGGCAGTGGAGGGACTGGGATGGGCTGAGGTCTTGGCTGGAATGGACCAAGGTCTTGGCGGAGCTATGCAGACAGTCAGTGACAAAACCCCCACATCTGTCTTCATGGCTGGTGAAAGGCAGTGCCCCCTGTGTGCACACTCTAGAGGTTCAGGGTTCCCGGGGTGCAGCTTCTGCTCCTGGCCCATGTCGTTCTTTGCAGAGATGAAGCCCATGTTCTTCAAGTTCATGTTCCTTCTAGCTGGGCCATGTATTGAAGGCCTACTAGAGAGGCAGTTGAGGGAAATCTCCCAGCCTGCGTTGTCTTGAATGCTTCTAAGAATTCTTAGCATGACATACACCTGTAAGCATATATCAGATTACATGTTTGAACTAGAAGGATTGTTGATTTTTACTCTAAATTTTTTTAAACCAATTTTTATTTATTTATTTTTATTGGTCTTTCTTTCTTTCTTTTTTTTTTTTGGTTTTTTGAGACAGGGTTTCTCTGTGTAACAGCTCTGGCTGTCGTGGACTCACTTTGTAGACCAGGCTGGCCTTGAACTCACAGCAATTCACCTGCCTCTGCCTCCCAGGTGCTGGGCTTAAAGGCGTGTGCCACCATGCCTGGCCGTAATTTTTACTCTAATTTTTAAGATGTAAGAATATGTAACTCACATCTACATAAGAGCTAAGAAAAAGGATTTGATGATTTCTCTATATGTTGAACACATAACTGCAAGAGAAATAATCCCTCACAGAGTAGGTGAGGTTGCTGCTATTCCTGTCTAAAAGTCACCTTTCTGGAGGAGTGGTCAGTGGTAGAACAGATTCTCACCTCATAAAACAGCATGAAGTTACTGCTAGCCCTTAATTTTATACCTTTATTATAAGGTAATTCCTTTCTTACTTGATTCGGGGGAATGTTCTCATCTTTTTCTCGTATATTTGTGAAAACTAAATGTTAAAGGATTTAGTATAGCAGCCATTGGTAAGTTATGATGTAAAATAATACTGTGTCTGCAATTAGCCAAGGGAGTTTAGCATGGTTCAATAATATAAAATCAAGGGGCTCATAATATTTTAGGACCTGAGTGATTTGGCAAAGAACAAACATTATTTTGCTAACATTAAAACTCAAGCAAAGTAACAATTAATCTAAATTTCAAGGAAATATGAAGCAAGGCCTTATGTTGTGACATGGAACATTGACACAAATAACTACCCAACTGAATAGTAAGTAGATTCTAAACTGGTGGTTTACTAAAAACCAGGAAGTTTGTGTTTAATTCTGAAGTGGACCAGTGTCTGTGCTGAAGTCTTGGTTTTAATTTCGCTCCAGCACTTGTGGTAGTGGTCCTCTGGAAGATGGTAGCTTCTTTCTTGATAATTCCATCCTTGGCAATGCCGTTCTACAGGTAGCCTTTCTGGGTATCTCACCTTTAAGCATTGTGAACACATTTAAGGTAATTTTGTATGGTAATTGAACATGCGTTATGGTGAGTTTTTATGTCTAGAATATATGCCTACATCTCAAGCTTGAAACCTGTGAATGTTACATTCTTTGGAGTTAGGATCTTTGTAGATTTAGTCAACTAAAGATGTACTCCTACTGTATTTGGATGGGTCCTAATCCTATGACTGCTGTAATGTAGAGGAAAATTTGGACACATTCATAAACACACACACACACACACACACACACACACACACACACACACTACATGGCCATTGGAAGAAAGTGGCAAGGAGAATGTTATATGTGATGAAGTAGATGCAGGACTGATGTATCTGTAAACCACAAAAATGCCAAGAAACATTGAAACTACCGTAAGTCAGAGTGGTGTGTGTGTGTGTGTGTGTGTGTGTGTGTGTGTTTTCCTACAACCTCCAGAGGGAATATGGGTCTGCCAGTGCCTTGGTTTAAGGCTTTTGGTTCATAGAATGTTTCAGAATAAGCTGGGCGGTGGTGGCGCACGCCTTTAATCCCAGCACTTGGGAGGCAGAGGCAGGTGGATCTTTGTGAGTTCGAGGCCAGCCTGGTCTACAAAGTGAGTCCAGGACAGCCAGAGCTGTTACACAGAGAAACCCTGTCTCGAAAAACCAAAACAAAACAAAACAAAAAACAAAACAAAAAACCAGAATGTTTCAGAATAAATCGCTGTTCTGAGTTACCCAGCTTTGAGAAAGCTGACACAACAAGCTTGTTTGGAAATAAATGCACTTCTTTGACATCAATGATAATTTTCCTAGGAGTATGTTTTATGAACAGGTCAGATGAGTAGGGAATTATCTACTAATTTTCAATACAGAGTTTTATGGATAGTTAGAACATTTCATTTAGTAAATAATGTTTCTTTCTACATTTCTGTTTTATTGCCCTAACACAAAGCAAGATACCCAGAAAACTGGGGTGAAACAGAGTCTTCCCCAAAGACCCATGTATATAAAACAACAGAGTCTTCCCTAAAGACCCATGCATATAAGACTAAATTTTCAGCACAGCTCTTTCCTTGCATTCTGTCAGTGTGTCATCAGGCACCTCCTGAGGGGTGTATTTGTCATTTTTCTAGTCAACACATGAAACACTGAGATAGAATCGGTGGATAACTCATAAGAAGATGAACCTTGTCTTCCCTTACAGAAATCACTCTGGCATCAAAAGTTAATGTTAGGATAATAAGCCACGAAGGTCCTGGAGAGGCTATTTATAAAATACAGTTTTCACTATGTGCTGTAGTTAAAATTGCTCTTATGAAACCATTAATCTTTTCTAGCATTTCTTGGACTTGCATATTCATTCAAGAGAAGAAAGATGAGAATTTGAGGAAGCATTTGGCTTTTTGGTGGTATCTTGCATTGCTACCATTATAAAAATATTGCTAGCTGGGTGTGGTGGCGCACGTCTTTAATCCCAATACTTTGCAGGCAGAGGCAGGTGGATCTTTATGAGTTCGAGGCTAGCCTGGTCTACAAAGTGAGTCCAGGACAGCCAGGGCTCTGTTACACAGAGAAACCCTGTCTCAAAAACCAAAAAAAAAAAAAAAAGATTGTGTACTTGGGATCTAAAAGTATACTTTTGCATGACTGGGAAAAAAATATCGTATGGAGTCGAGTAAGATTAATTTTATCTTTTGAGTGATTAACTGATTATGCCACTGTAGTTTACTGAGTACTTCTCCTCTGAAATGTCTTAAAGTAATTACTTTCGTCATCTCTTAAAAACTGTGTATTTTGGGCCGGGCGGTGGTGGCGCACACCTTTAATCCCAGCACTTGGGAGGCAGAGGCAGGCGGATCTTTGTGAGTTCGAGGCCAGCCTGGTCTACAAAGCGAGTCCAGGACAGCCAGAGATATTCAGAGAAACCCTGTCTCGAAAAAACCAAAAAAAAAAAAAAAAAAAAACTGTGTATTTTGAAACATAATATCATTTTGTGGTTCTCAGGATCCAACCTGGGACCTTGCACATAAACCATTTAAGCTTCATCATCAGTCTCAACATCATGCCCTTTAGAAAAGATAATTTAGACATACAATTTCTTATTCTAAAAGCAACAATACTAAAGCATACTGTACTTTATGTTATGTAATAGTGATTAACGTGGTTCCCAACTTTTTGTCTAAGCAAAATAGTTTATTAATTGTCTTTTGCAACTTATGTCTCCAAAGTTGCCCTCAGATATTTTTCTTTAACTGAAAGGCTCCTGAGGAACTATTCACATAGAACAATTCTACCATGGTGGTTTTTTGCAAGATTATTATTCATGTAAGATATGGAAATAAAATCAACGACTCATTTCTTTCTTCAAAAAGTTTACCTGCATCCTACATACTGACAACTATCTTGCATCCTTTCCTTTTTCATTTTATTTTCACCCTTTTTGTTTCAGATAGTCAATTTTGAATCCGAGGAAGCTGCTTTTGTGCGAGAGTGGCAAGAGAAGTGAGAGAACCACATGGAAGACACCCAGGACCTAAATGAGCAATCGGTAAGTCTTAATTTAAGAAGAGATGGTAAGACTACTCAAAACGTTCTTAGAAGGGAACCTATTGTCAGCAATAAGGTTTTGGGTTAAACGTATTTTGTTTATTTTGAGTTCTCTTGTAAGGCCATAAAATAGACCTTTGGCATTGTGTGCTGTTCCTGCTTAATGATGATGTCACATTTTGATGTCTCCCCTGATGCCTCACTTGGAGAGTCTGAGGCTGGAAGACTAGGGTGTTGAAATCACGCTGTGTGTTTAGACAGTTTGAGTAATTTTGTGCACTTCCTTTGTTATGTTTTGTTCCAAAAATGCTGGATGGTTTATATATTGCTGGCTATTGGGAGTACAATAGGATAGAGGATATTACTGGCATGCCAATTGCTCATCTCATGGATGAAAACCACTATGCTCAAGGGCTTTCCTTATTTTACAATATTTACCATAGGACCAAGAACGTGGCAGCTTGGTAACAGTCACTATTAAGATTCTGTCTTCTATAGGGAGGGGCTTGATCGCCTTCTCCTCTTACCTCATTAGTAGGGTCTCAAAGACATTAAGTCTTTATTGTGTGCCACTAGGGACATAGGCTTATGGAGACTGTCAGCCAAGGTGCTCTGCAAGGACTTTAAATCAATATCCCGAAGTACTAGAATTTGAATATGTACATTTAGAACTATGGCAAGCAGGGTCTACTGGTCATGACGGCTCTCTCTCTCTCTCTCTCTCTCTCTCTCTCTCTCTCTCATGCCTTTGTACGTTTGTGCTTCTTGCTGGGATCAGATGTCTGTGAGTGTGCCGTGTGCTCAAATGTCTCAACAGTGAATGAGCATGTCACCCGAGGGCTGTCATGTGTGCTTTGCTCTAGTATTCTGAGATTCATTTAAGAATCTCCGTGTGTCTGTGAATGCATGTGTGTGTGTGTGTGTGTGTGTGTGTGTGTGTGTGTGTGTGTGTGCTAGATTGACTAATGTCCATATGTTTTCAGTGATTGACAATTTGGAGTTTGGGGAGCATGAGAGTATTAAAGAGAGAAGAGTCCCAGAAAAGCATGATGGCTGATTCATCAGTTACTCTATGGAATGTATACAGATGAGAAAGATTATCTGTGTTATTTTCTAATACATTTAAAGTTATAACATGATTATATCATTTTCCACTTCCCTTTTCTTCCTCTAACCCCCTCATATGCAGCCTCTTACTCTTTCTAATACTCATAGCCTTTTTTTCTTTAAGGTTTTATATATATATATATGCAATATTTATAATATTATATATTTCTAAATATATAAATACAACAGAGTATCTGCTTTAATGCAATTGAAGTTAAGGAAAACATATATTTACTGTTAACATAAGGCAAGGTGTTACAGTTTAGGATCACCCTTGACAAAACAATGCCCCAAGTTTGTGAACTGTGTTTATAATATCACTGGTTTCCTTTCAGCGATATTTCAGGGTTGATACCTTTTGTTTAAGTTCTTAGTGATGCTACTGTGCAGTCAGGTGTTACAATCAACTATCTAGATCTCTGCAGCTCTGGCATGACAACATTCGCTGAACTTAAATTTTGCACACATAGACCAGCCTATTCACCTCAGATGTGTGCAGACGGTTACTGAGAAGTTCTAAGGACTTCTCGTGTTGTGTCTGGATGCTGCAAACTTGAAACTTCTGGGTGACCTTTCTCCACGTTCATGGCTTTCTTCCTCATCCAAATATGTCTGACAATGAGACAGTTTATATTTCATCATCCATCATTACGGAGAGGTTAAAAAAAACTAAGACTCACCCCTTTTAAAATAAAATAATTTATATTTGAATTAAGTCATTGAATAACTTTAATATTTAAAATTTAAAATTTGACATTTATATTTAATATTAGTATTTAATATTTAAATATTGTGGAATATATTAAGTTCTCAAAACTTTTTAAAAAGCAAAGCATTTACTAAGGTATACAATACATGGGATGGAATTACAGCTCATAAGATAAAAATGTCAGGGCATGGATACAAGAGTAAGTGTGATTTATGATGCATACATGTTCCGTCCAGCACTTTCCATACGCTTTTCTTGATTTTCACCAAATCCTTGCAATATAAATCTAGGGGCTATTGTTATACAGATGAAGACAGTCACAGAGTTAAGGTCAAATGCCATTTACACACCCCAATTCAGAATCGAACATGCTTTTGTCTAGCCCTAAAATCTCTACTGGATTTTTTCATGACACAACATGGCATTAGTAGTTAAAGACTTGAGCTGTAAGGTCAGAGGTTACCAGCAAGTACTTTAAAAACACTGAGAAATCACTTAAACTCATTCTCATCTGTGGAGTGGGAAGGATGGTAGACACCCTTGAAGTACTAGTGTGTGCTCCATTAAGTATTCATTAAGACTAGAGCCGGTTCTAAGTAACTCAAGGGCCATGGAAGATAGCTCAGTCATAAAATGTCTGCTGAACAGACGAGGACCCCAGTTCAGGCTCCCAGCACATGAATAAAAATTTGATGTGCAGCCTGCATTTATGACTCCTGAGTTGAGAATGCAGACTCAGGCTGATCCATGGCGCATATTGGTCAACTAGTCTGGCCAGTTAGTGAGCTCTATGCAATCTGAGACACTACCCCAAAGATAATGAAGAGCAATAGGGTAAGACATCCATCTTCTGGACTCTATAAGTACACCCAAGTATATACTATACATATGTACACACACATACACACACGCATGCGCAAACATGCAGATCCAAACATACATTATACATCACACACACACACACACACAAAGTCTTTCTTGAGTATTCCTTTTTTCTTGCCTGTCCAACTCTTTTCTGGACCTTCTCTCTACCTGGAGGTTCATAGGTCCACAGACTTCGCAGATTGAAACTGGCCTCACCAACTCTCCTGTCCCTCTATTTTTCTCCTTCTCTACTCTGATCACTGATTTCCATAAGTAAATGCCTTCTTTATCAGCAACTCAGCAGCTGAAGTAGAAACAACAACCGATAATCATCCTCCCCTGCTCCATCCTAATGCGGGCTCACTCCTGACTGCTGTTCTCCCTTGAAGCCATTCTCTGTGCTTCAGTTTCCTAACTTCGAGCTTTTGTTTTAACTCTTGACTACTTTGTCCTGCTTCAAGCTGCCTCTCTTTCCAAAGTCCATTCCTGATCATACTATTGATCTACATCCCATACTTCATAGCCCTTTCTTGCCCTCTGGATAGAAGATCATATCCAGAAGATCCAGCACAAAGGACTAAATACTATTGGTTTCCTCAGTTGTATTTCTAGTTTCTCTCAGCTGTCCAAATTTTCCACATCTTCTGGGGTCTCTACTGATTTGTAAGTGTGATACAGCCCCTTTCTTACTGATAGAATGTCAGAAAATATTGTAAGAAGATACAGCTGAATCTTCTGACTTTCTTACAAACTCACTTGGAGCTCACTGCTTTTGAGAACCCCTCCCAAGTCCCTTCTTTTGTCTCTATCCCACCAGCAACATAGGATCAGCCATGCTGGGGAGGCCATGTTGGGATGGCCACTTGGGTCAGCCACAGTTGTATCAGGTGCTGTGGTGACCCCTTGGCATTATCTCTAGCCTAGCATCACCACTAAGAGCTGAAAACTAATCTATTTACTTGCTTGGCTAACTTCAGGATTATAAACTGCTGAAGAGCAATGGTGATTCTTGCCCGTCTTGAACTCTTTCTGACTCTCACAATTCTTGTTGATGTTTATTAGCTGTTTTCTCTAAAAAGCACCCAAATGTCTTTGATGAGGCATGTCAGCAAATGGCCTGATGGGTTTTAGAAAGCAAGATGCTGTTCTCAGAATATAGAACCTCAGGCATTTGCATTTGACTCACATTGAGAAAAACTCCATAGAGAATCTAGTCACAGTTTTCCTGCATGTTATCAAAGCAGAGTTTGTCCTTAAATCTTCTTCTATGTTTGTTAGCATTGTATTTGGCTCTTCTTCTGTTGTTCTGCTAACAGTATCTAGAAACTTTTAGAGCAACTAGAAATAAGATGTAAATTTCCTAAAATTCTGTCATGAGTCTCTACTCCAGAGTTGCTGGTTTAGAAGAAGTTTCAGCTCACTCTCATTTTTTTTTGTTTTTCTGTTTTTTTTTATAAGTACTTTATTTTTTTTTCAAGTTACATCTCAGTCTCAAACCCTTCCCTATTCCCCCTTCCTGTCCCACCCTTCCACCCTCTTCCCCCCCCCAACAGCTTCTCTTTTCATTCCAACAAATGGTTCTTTCTCTTATAACAGTAAATTCTATACAAAACAGCAGAATTAAATATGCAACATTTATGAGAGTTAAATGGCCCAGTATACCTTCCCAATGTCCAGTTCATACATATTTGGCCCCTGACTTTAACCTTCTACCTTCTAACCATCTCCATGAGTTTAAAGTTCTATAACTGACTTAGTTTTCATACTAACTTGCATCACTATTATAACCATCTTCTTAGATCTAGAACGCCCTCTTGATTCCTAAACAACTCAAAATTTAGCTATGAGACTCAAGCTGTCTATTCTTCAACCACCTCAGAGAGCTGATAAGGTTAAATATATCTGATTGTATAGGAAGTGCAGGGCCTGCAGCTTCCAGTACTAAGAAATGACAAACCAGTGACTACCTGGACAGTTCCCATTTCCTCTCCATACATTCCAGCATCAGTCTTCAGCCTTTTGGTCCTGTTTCTCTGACAGACATTTATTGTAGAGCAGGGATTGTGAAGGACTAACCTACCCTGTCTTGGCAGAGCTAGGCTGTCGACTTCCCTGCTACCAAGTTTTGTCCTTTTTGGACAGCAGTCTGTCTGCAGTTGAAGCAAGGAGTTTTTACATGTCAAGATATAGGCTTGCCACTAATTCAACCATCTCACACTGGAGATTCTTCGATGCTTTTCTTCTACTTGGAGTAGAATAGGGGTGCTGTCAGGAGCTGATATGTCACGATATCAAAAAAAAATCTTAATTTAAGACCACATCTTTGAATGCCATATTCTGCAGATCTCTTGGGGTTTTTGAAGATGCCCTATCTATCTCTTGTATTTAGATAAGCAAATGTTGCTTGTCTCTTAACAACTTGATTACTGAGTAGCTTAGAGAATATCTGTGATAGACTGTCTTAGTAGCTAACTAGGTGTCATGCATGCATAACTAGGAGTTTGTTTTTCTTAACTATCCTAAACAGTTTAAGACGGTTGGTATCAAGAGGCCAGAGCTTCACATTTTATTTTTAAGTATCTCTAGGTATGATACCATTAGGAAGCATTACCTTAAATTTTGTATCAATATACAAAGATCTATTCAAATGTGGCTAAATATACTCTTAATTTTGTATCAATATACAAAGATCAATGCCTATGCGGCCCAATACAATCTTAATATTGCATCCATATACAAGGGTCAATACCATTGTGGCCAACTATAATCTTAGTTTTGTATCAATATACAAATATCAATACTGACGTAGACCAATACAATCTTATTTTTGCACAATAAACAATGGTCAATACCACTTTAGCCAAATATACTATTAATTTTGTATCAATATACAAGGGTATAAGGGCATATTCAATAATGTGACCTTTCTTCTTGATCCTTCCTGTGCTGTGTCTCGATTTTTCTCTCATCCGTGCATTCCTACATAGGAGATAAAGAAGGATACAGAAAAGGGAAAGAAGGAATACCCTGGGTCTAACCTCCAAAACCCATTAAACAGGACCATTTAACAACTTGTAATCTCTTCCCCTAAATAACAGTGTTTTCAGTTGTCCTTCAAATAACTGAAAAAAGGGGGGGCGGAGAAACACCGTCCCCACCCTCTGGGTATGGGACGTCGCTCTCTTAAAATGACTTCCTGCTGATTTGGGTCGTAGTAAACCTGTTTGGGGCCCAAACCAAAATGGAAAAATGTTTAAAAATGTTTATACAATCCTTTTATGTTCAGTCCTTCTGTTCTCAGCTGTTTAGATGACCTAAGGAGTTTGTAGGCAGAAGCTGAACTTCCAGGCTTTACTGAGGTTCTGGCTGGGGCATTGTGTAGAGCTGAACGGTCTTAGCGATATTGAGTTGTTGTGGTTGTAGGCTTTTGATGGAGACATCTATTGAGGGAGTCTGTCAGGCTGAATCATCTGGGTCACTCGTCTTCTTTTGGTGTCTGATTCTGATTTCTGCTGAGGTTTCCGTTGTCCAGTTGTCCCTGGGTTCCTTGAATGGATGCTTTGATTCTCCTGGAATGATAAGAACAGAGCCCTGCCCTATTCCTCACTCAGGGACAATCGCCCTCTTTTTTTTTTTTGAGGGGGGTAGGTAATATTTCTCCTGAAGCAAATTTGGTTTTTGACAATATATAAAGTGTTATCTTTCAATCTGGTTTAAAGACGAAATTATTTTGTTATTTTGGAGCTAAACCAGCTTTAGTGTATATATTTTGAGGTCTCGAAGGACAATTTGTTTGTGTTGTGTGGGCCTTTTGTAAGTAGCTTTTAAACTTAGGTCCTTCCAAATCCTATGTGTGTGTCTCTGCATTCTAAATATTGAGATCCAAGACCTGTGGTTCCCATCTAAGGGGATTAAAGATGTGTTCCACCACTCCTGGATTTCACTCTTTTTGTGCGACTTGTCTATTTAAGCCTTTTTAAACAACATTTTCTGGGTGGGAATGCTTTGCTCACATGCATGTCTGTGCACTTACATATATGTATGTACATGCCTGACTCTCTGAGAGCGGCCAGAAGAGGCCATTGGATCCCTTAGAACTGGAGCCACAAACAGGTGTGAGCTGTAACGTGTGTGCTGAGATTGAGCCCAGGGCCCCTGGAAGAACAGTCAGTGCTCTCAACCACTGAGCCATCTCTACAGCCTCTAAAAACACCCTTCTTGATAATCAAAAAGATATGAGTTCAGTTCATACTTAGCAATGTTCCCCTTGATACTGTGAACTATATTACATTCCTGGAATTCAAATAAAGAGTGGACAATTGGAAGTACTTTTATAATGTCTATAAAATCCCTACACAACAAGATGTATAAGTTTTATTTTGATGGAGTTGGGCATCACTGCTGATTTTTTTTTGCCTTTGTCTCATTCATTCAAATTAATGTGATGAAGTCTGATGTAAATGTATGATCAAGTGGAAGGCTTGAAAATAAAGAGTTCATTAATTTAAAGTATTACATGTTATATAATAATGTTAAGTATTATAGGTTGCACAATAAAATGTTAGTGGATACTAATGAAATAAAATGAGTAAGTTATAGTTCATTGCAGAATTGCCTTCTTTAAATGTTATATGTTAAGGATTTGGAGATTCCTGTCCATTACAACGTTGTCACTAATTCAGCCCATTTACATGTCAGCACAGTATTTTGTTAATTATTGCTTGTGTAACTTTTTAGAATTATAATTTGTCAAAGATATATCAAACTGGACATCATGTATAGATTTTAACTCTGTGACATTTCACCATATTTGGAGAGCCATCATTAGGTTTTACTGCTGATAAGGCACAGTTGGGACAGGGCTTACCGACAAGTAACAATGTCAGTTTACTTTGAAAGGAAGAGGGAGGCATCAGACCTTCAGATTTGCTGACTCTCTGTTGGATAACTGTCAGCCCCCAGAGAAGTTCTATTCTAGAAGGAGAGGTAAATGAGAGCTGAGATATCTTGGAATGCCCCAAGTCTCTTACTTGGACATACAGTCTACATATTGCATCATTTTGACCCAGTAATTCTACCTTAGGAATGAGATGAAAATGATCATTAATGATGGATGACATATCGTGAGTTTCTTCTGTGCTTTACCAATGGAGACATGGGGAAAATGAACTCATTGTACCTCAGCAAGTGAAAAATTTCATTGATGACAAGAGTTGCCTCTGATGGGCACCATCCTGAATGCTTTATGTGTCTCCTCTTTAAGCTCCATTGACAGTGTTAAGCTCTGCCATAACCCCATTCTGAAGAGGTCTCAGTGAAACTGAACTTACTTACTGGAGGTTGATGATTGAAAGCTATTGTAATGACTGTCAGCTGACACTTTCATGCCCAAATCTAAGTTGTTTGATGAATTTAAATGCTGTTCAACCCCTCAGTACTTTGAAGTATGTACTAAACAAAATCAAGTTTGATTACAATTTATTTAAATATCAATAGGATGTATTAAATATGGGTCTTGGAGAGAAGTGTAAATTTAATTATTCTAACTCCCTACATGAGGAACTGTATTAGAGGGCCGCAGCATTAGGGAGGCTGAGAACCGGTGTCCTAGGGTGATGTATAAGGAAGAGTCTGGATGCCAAAGCACTGTATGGGGATATATTGTCATGAAACTAAGAGGAACACGAGAAATTCTACTTGCTGTTAGACATTGAGAAGAAATGTTGGCAAGTCAAATATCACCATCTGGAATGTGAACAAGGAGGTTAGACTGGACATACAGAATTGGGGACTTTAGAGTATCAGGGGCAACTAGAGAAAGGAAGATGATGGAAGCTACCAAATAGTTAAGTCTAGATAGAGAATCACTAAAAGGATGAACTCATTGGATGCTTCACATTTAGGGATCATGGAAATGACAGTCTATATAAGATAGAAGATAACTGCTTAGACCTACTGCTCAAACTCATAGGACTGAATTGTTTCATGAATATATGTTTTTGTTGTGCTTCCTTCCAATGTTTCTAGCAAGCACATACTCAAGTTTTGGTTACCGGGTTCATATATATCTCAGGGTAGAAAGTACCAGCATACATTTATAAAATGGTACATCATGTGGTTCAAGATTTCCATCAATGTAATCAAAACTATGAAAGATTTATGTTGAAATGTTTCTTAGCAAAGTGTTATAGTTTCTCATTGGTATATCTATAGGTGTGATATATAGATGTTCTCTCTTGGCAAAGAATTGACCAGAGTAGCATATGTCTTGTCCTTGATATTATACATATTCAAGTTGGTTAACTCTCTTGTGGGGTGGCAGTGGAGGGACTGTCTTATACCGGGTGTGGTGCTTAGCAGCATCTCTGATACATACCCACTAGATGTCAGTAGCAGCCCCTTCCTTTTTTGTGACAAGAAAAATGTCTTGAGACATTATAAAATGTCTTCTGCAAAGGGAGGGGGTATCAAGGACCATGATCTGCAAACTACTGACTTTAAGGGGTTACTCGTTTATACTCTTAAATAGAGTATCTAATACATTTGAGTTATATTCTTTAAACTTTTAATGTCACATGTTGTAAAACATCATTGTGGGACCTTGGAGGGGGAGGCAAAAACATCATACAGAGTATAAGAAAGAAAACAGAATAATATTTCAGCAGTAATGGATTAGAGTCCATACCAGCACTGTCCAGTCACCAGGAAAAGCCTTTGCAAGAACAGATCACGTCTGGGATTCAGGCATACCTTAAATGACTCTTCAAATGGTGAGTATGTTATCTTAGACGTAATACATCCTACCTTGGGAAACATGAGGATAAATATATCTCAGAGGTACAAAACAGAAGTTAGGTATGCTTATCAGCCCAGGATGGTTTGGAATTTCCAAATTAGAAGTGCTAGGGGAAAAAAAAAAAGAAGTTCTAGTGGTATGAGGATGTGGGGGAATGGGAAGTAGAGCTGAAAATAGACTGAAACGAACTTTAAAGTCAAACTGATTAGTCCAGTTCCCAGGCAGCCATCATGATGCTGTTACTGTACAACACACAGAGATATATCAGATGATATTACCTTCTGTCTCTGAACCTGCAACTCAGACATAATCATATCAGTTATGTGTAAGAAATCAATACAGTTAACATAGTATTTTAGGAAAATTAACTTGTTGGTAGGGATGTTGGTGAAGAATGGGAAGTTTTCACTGTAGGAATGATAAAATCTAGGAAAATATCAGAGAATGATTATAAACCTAGAAGATGGTCCAGATGTATGAAGTAGGAATAGGACAGTAACTTAAGGGGTCTTGAAGCTCGTTATGCACTTCAAAGGACTTTAACTGGGGAGGGGACGTTACAGGTAAAGATTTTCTATACAGGAAAAGATCATGTATAGTAGTTTTGATGTTCTAGCCACCGTCTCTGTATGAACTCATCATTTGGGCCTGAAATATGAAGTCAGCCATATATATGAATTCAATATGCAAATATGTTGCAATAAAATCTTATAGAAACAGGTAGTAGGCTATTCTGGTAGTCTGTGGCCTAAAGCAATAATTTGACAATGGGACAAAACAAAGGTTAGTAGTAGAAGGAGCTTGAGAAGGAAGCCCTGGTGAACTTGGTAACAAACTGGACTGGGTTAATAGGAGGAAGGACAGGTGTAACCGAACTTTTAAATTATCATTTATTTAACTCTTATTTATTTATTACTAAATCCACTTATAACAAACACCAGCAATTTCTTAACTATTAATCCTATAAAT
>CAJQZJ010032789.1:491168-502976 GCA_907164525.1 Lophiomys imhausi
ATCTATCTCCGTGATCAGCATTTGTGCTGTTTATTTACTAAAAAATATGAACACATGGCTTGTGATTCTCCAGTCACTTTTGACCTGTAAAAATGGAAATCTCATGTGGTTCAACCTAAGAAACATAGAGCCACCTTCGGTCATCGTGGCTGTGCCTAGCTCCTCCAGTGGTGCACTGTGTATTGGATAGGTGTACGTAAAAGGTCCCGTGCACTACCACACTGCTATAAATCATCACAGCGGCACTTTGTGCGTGTAGGACGAGTCCGGCAGGGATCTCGGGTTATCAGGGGCCAGTTGAGGACAAGAGACAGTTAGGCATCATGGTGAATGAAAAGGGCGGAAATTTAGATGGCAGAACACAGGTCACGGAATTCTTCAAGGTCGTCCACAGATCGTTTGGGTGAATGAGAGAAGCAGGTCACATATGCACAATGGTGTGTGCACCTGCTGGGTGATTTTCATGCAAACTGAAAGCTCTAAGAATCATGAAGTGATTTTTGTAACAGAAATAAAATTAATAAATATATTAGATGATGCTTTTTCTTTATTGAGTGTTTTTTGGTTTTAGAGGGTTTTTTGGTCTCTATCTTTCTTAAGTAAAAGAAATCCTATCCTATCACATTTTTCTTGAAATCTAGCTAATATGATCATTTCTCAAAAAGAGAAATTTGTGATATGTTTATGTTAAGAAATTAATGTATAATTTCATCATTACCTTGAAATGTTTTAGAATGAACATGATTATTTGGTGGAAGATATCTGATTTTCCTTTAGCAAATGGTTTCTTTAACTGGACACTATTTATTCTGTCTCTATATTAGTCACAGATACTATATTGTAATGCCTCTTGGCTTCCTTTGATTTTTTTCTGTCTTCCCATGCTGGTGCAGTTGAGGTCGAGGGGCTTCAGCAGATGAAGTGCCAGAACAGAAGGATTTTAAGGTTGTCTTCCCATGATGTAGTATTTTAAAACCTTCAATAGACAGAAAGATTTGCACACTGACTGTGCTTGCCTTCTATATTTTGCATGTTTAATTATTTCTCCAGTGCTTATAAAATTATGCAGAGTGAATGACAATAGTTATACATATGGTAATAAAGCCATCAATTAAACAGTTACTGCAAAACAGTCACTCACTTTTATCTGTATATTTAATTTAAAGTTCACCCAGTGCTGTGAAGTAGTTTCTATATGTTATCTGTTTTACAGCTGAGAAAAACTGGAATATAGAAATGCTTAGTAGGTAATGGAAGCAGGATTTAATGTCTTCAAACCCTAAATTCACATTACACTTATTATTCTCTTGGTTATTATTAATATATTCATTCACCCAACAGGGTTCTGATCTGTCTTCCCTTTGAGTGAGGATGTGTGCTGAATGAGTATGTTATGCCTCCAGCTTGAAAGAAACTCTTTTGAAAGGTGCTTTCCTGCATTGGAAGCTTGTATGACACTTACTGGTACTCTCAGAGAGAAGTCAGCCAAAACTTTTGACATGAGTTCAGAGTACTGGAGAGGAAGCCTCAGCTTGACTCCTCAGGAGGGAAAGAGTCATCTCAGCCAGAGGGGCTCCTGCTGGGATGTGTGAACTAGCAAAGGAAGACCATGTTTGCAGAATGGTGATTCTGCAGATGCCTCAGGGTAGACTTTGAAAAGACCTAAACACCAGATGGAACACTTTTTCTTTATGCTATGTGGACATGGACATATCACTAAAAGACATACATAGTAACAGAATCACACTGACTTTTTAACACCCCCTCCTTTTTGTGGAAATGGTGTGAAGGTGTGTTGGAGAGGAATGTTCCTATCAGAAAAGGTGAGCTGGAGGCTGTCAGAACTCCTTGATCAAAATCTTTGTGGGACAGAGAGAGATTAAAAGAAAAGTTCAAATGATTGGGCTTTAAATTTGATACTAAAATTGTAGTTCATTGAGTTATTTTGGGGTTTATGTGCCCCACACTAAAAGTTATTTTTAAGAGTCTTTGGAACCCATTCAGCTAATTTTTTAAATGAAAAATTTGTAAAATTCTGAAATTAAAACAGAATAATACAATTTCCCCTTTTTCTTTCCTTCCTTCAATGTCTCCCATGTACTCCCTTGCTCTCTCTCAAATTTATGACCTCTTTTTCTTTAATTTCATATATATATATATATATATAGGTGTATATACCTATGTTCTTAAATAAATAAATAAATATAATCTGATCATTCCACATAATGTTACTTGCATGTATATGATTTCAGAGCTGATAATTTAGTATTGGATAGACAATTGGGGAGCTCTTCTCTGGGGGAGATTATTTCTTCCCTCCCTCTCAGTGTTCTTTAGTTGCCTGTATTTTTCTGTCTAGGGTTGGAGATTTCCCCCTGGCATTATCCCTGTTCAGGTCTCATTTAGGCAGCCATGTTGTCCCAAGGTCATGAGGGTATACCTCCCTGACACAATCTCACACAGATTCCCTGTTCCTCTGGCTCTTCCAATCTTTCTGCCCACTCTTCAGTGTGTGCCCAGAACTTTAGGTACAGGAGCAGCATTATAGATGTATCAGTTCAGGCTGGACAGCACATGATCACTTCTCTATGTTTTGGTTTGTTATGGGTTTCTGCAATGGCCTTCATCAGTTGCAAAGAGAAGGTTTTTTTGATAAGGAGAAAAGGCTCCACTTAAATGCGGGTATAGGGATACATACTTAGAATGCAATTAGGAATTATGCTGGTTTAGTAAAGTCGTGGTTGTAGGTTCTTCTTGAAGATCAGTGATCTCACTGGCCTTGGGTAGTTGGCTAGGTTTCCAGTACCAGGCATATTTCCTTCTTGTTGAGCTGAACTAAATCCAACTAGAGAACAGTTGGGTACTACAAGGAGTTGTACCCCTAGGGTTACCATGCCATGTTGGCCATTGTAATTCATTGGTGCTATAGCTGGTTGCTTTCCTGCATTGGAAGCATGCATGACACTCTCTGGTACTCTCAGAGAGAAGTTAGCCAAAACTTTTGATAGACTAGAAACAAAATTGTTGATAGTCCATTGTCTTCATTTCAAATTTTTTCCATCTATGCATTAGCTGCTACCACAAAAATTAAGACTTTTACAAAAACATAAACATGATACACTTACATATATGTTTACACAACGACTTATTATATATCAAGTTATTTTATTACAAATACTTATTAAATTTTTTTTTTTTTTTGGTTTTTCGAGACAGGGTTTCTCTGTGTATCCTTGGCTGTCCTGGACTCACTTTGTAGACCAGGCTGGCCTTGAACTCACAAAGATCCGCCTACCTCTGCCTCCCAAGTGCTGGGATTAAAGGCGTGCGCCACCACCGCCCGGCTAATACTTATTAAATTTTAACTTAGGATCTTAGATCTTCACACATGTAATGATATTGATATGAACTGATGATAGATTTGTGTTTATTAAACAGAACTTTGCTGAAGTTTGTAGAATTTAAAGTTAGCTGTTGTCAAATAATCTTAGATCATGAAGGAAAGTGATAGACAAAAGGTTTATAGTATTAGTTGCAACAAAAAGAAAATATCTCAGGTTTTAGTTAGCTATACTGTCTCTGCTGCAGCCACTTATCTCTGTCATAGGGGGAAACAGCTGCAACTAGTTTATAAATGAGTGAATGTACATGTGTTCTAATAAAACTTTATTTAAAGCTACATGAGAGGGGATGGACTTTTGGTGTATGAGCCATAGTTTGCCTTTTCATGCATTACAATTTTGCTTATTCGTTTGCTTTTTATTTTCATTTTATTTTGGAGGAAGCTAGTCTACAAAATGCTGCGTTTGAGTCCAGGAGATAATGAATGAATAAAGCACATTAATATTTAACATATTCTTAGTGATTTTCCCCTTAGTGATATACATTAATTTTTATATTTAGTACAATTACATGTATTAACTTGTTTTAACTTTATTATCTTTTTCTCATTTTTTCCTTCATAGGGACTTGATTATAGCTTTTTTTTTACATTTATTTGGGATTTCTTCTTTATGAGAGGAGCAGCTATTTCTATGAAAAGGCCATTTAGAAGCTCACACCAGTGATAGAGTAGTGTTTGGTAAAAGCATTAGAAAACTAAGAGATCAGTGCTAACTACTTCGTTCCTCACCTCTAATACAGACTGTGCCTGTGTACCTTCTCTCTTTCTTTTCTGCCTTTCCCTCTACCTAGGTCAGCTGTAAAGAATTTGACTGCAGTACACAGTAGCAGCTTAGAGAATCTAAATTTTCTGACTGCATATAAGTATGGAAGATAGAATATTTTATTTCATGCTTTAATAGTTAAAGATTTCTTAGTTTTGGAAGCTGCTGGCTCTGCACTTCCTGTATAATCAGATATATTTATCCTTCTCAGATCTCTGATGTGGTTGAAGACTAGATAGTTATAGTCTCATAGTTAAATTTTGAGTTGTTAGGAATCAAAAGGGTGTTCTGGATCTAAGAAGATGTTTTTAAGATGGTGATGGAAGTTAGGATAGAAGCTGAGTTGGATATAGAACTTTAAACTCATGGAGATGGTTAGATCTCCATGTTAAAGAATGTTAAAGTCAGTTGCCAAATATTTATGGACTGGACATCGGGAAGGTATGCTGAGCCCTATAATTTTCATAATTGTGGCCTAATTATTTCTGTTGTTTTGTATTGTATTTGTTGTTATAGGAGAAATAGCCATTTGTTGGATTGAAAGGAGGAGCTGTTGGGGGGAAAAGATATACCTTAAAGTTAAAAAAAAAAGGGAGCAGATGGGGGGTGTGAGGGAGAAGAGGGTGGGAGGGTGGGACTGGAGTGGAGAGTAGGGAGGGGATTATGATTGAGATGTAACTTGAAGAAATAAAAATATTTTTAAAAATTTAAAAAAGATTTTTTATCATAATCTGTTTTACAGATATAACAATATAAGTAGCTCCACTTTTAATCAAATTTTCTTTCTCCACGTCATCTTTCCTTGTTACCCCAACCTGAAATGATATCTCACGTGTCTGAGCTCTGATTGGTCTTTGTTCACATCCCTCAGGTGAAATTTCCATAGTGCTAAATTTAACGTAAGATTATTAGCACCCAGCTGGAAGTAGGTATAGAATGAAGGTGGAATTTATCTTCCTTATCTTTCCTTGTCCTTAAAAACATGGAGTGTGATACCATTCTTCTCACACAGAGGGGTCAAAACAGCACACGGAGGAAGGGATGCCTGCTAGAGGAAGAATGATTAGTGAACACAGTTTTGTTGGCTCTAGAAATTTCTCTCCTGAAGTTTCTAATGGATTTCTTAAGTCATTATTCAGAGGGAACTTAATTGTCATTTTGATACTAATTGTTATTTTAGGGTCTGATAATACACATAATTAATTTTATTATTTACCTATCCAGTGAGGAAGAAAATTTTTAATATAATAAAATGTGAAACTCTGGGAGGATGGACAGGGTTCTTTAGAGCCAGAGGAGGCACTCCACTCAAGACTCTGTTTTAGGAAGATTAGAACTCTTTTTCTTCTAATTTCTCAGTCAAATGCATAAATAGTAGTGAGGGCAAAATAGAAGGAGGAAAAAGAGCAGAAGATCTCTTTAGACTGAAGCACTAGACAACTGTAGCAAAGATGAGTGACAGTGTGCCGTGCCATAGGAATCCCAAAAAAGGAGATGTGTGGAGAAGCCTGCTGGGTCAGATTTGAGAGGGTTATTTGTGCTGTGGAAAGAAACCAACTCATATTGTAAGACGCCATAATACAGTGGTCAAGTGTATGTTCTACAGTGAGAGTTTTGCATTTCCAGGTAGTTCAACCACTTTCTATGTTTTTCACATGTAAAGTGGAAAATTTCCTTTCCTTGATTAGCATGGTGCCTTCCCTTGAGTGGATGACCATATGTTAGTGACTGTTTTTTTTTTCCTTTAATTTGTTTAACCTTTTTTAAAAATAAATAAATTTATTTATTTGTTGCTTCAGGTTACATCTCCATCATATTGTCCTCTTTCCCCCCTTCCCAGCCCCACCCTCCCACCCTCTACCCCTCTACCTTCCATCCCACTCCTCTGGAGTGGAGTGTCCCTACATAACAGTCCCTTGTCCCAGTTCAGTAGTCATATGAGGGTCAAGAGCCTTCTCACACACTGGGGGCCTACAAGGCAGTACCAACAGTGAAAAGTGTCTCATTGCTAGGGAGAGCAAACTAAAAAAAAAAAAAAAAACAACAACAACAACAAACAAAAAAGTCTATGTCCATGTTCCCTTTGGTGTGTTGGTTGTAGTATCCTGTGGTATAGATATCCTGTACTATATGGCTAAAATCCTACTATAAGTGAATAGATGCCATGTGCATCCTTCTGAGTCTGGGTTAGCTCACTCAGGATGAGCTTCTCTAGTTCCATCCATTTGGCTACAAATTACATAATTTCATTGTTTCTGATGGCTGAGTAGTATTCCATTGTGTAGATGTACCACAGTTTTTAATCCATTCCTCAGTTGAGGGACATCTGGGTTATTTCCAGTTTCCAGCTATTACAAATAAGGCTGCTATGAACATAGATGAGGAAACTTCCTTATGATTCCGTGAAGAGGCATTTGGGTGTATACCCAGAAGTGGTATGGCTGGGTCCTGAGGCAAAGCTCTTCCAAGTTTTCTAAGATATCTCCAGACTGACCTCCATAGTGGTTGCACAAGCCTGCACTCCCACCAGCAATGGAGGAGGGTTCCCCTTTCTCCACACCCTCGCCAGCATGTGCTGTCATTTGAGCTTTTGATCTTAGCCATTTTGACAGGTGTGAGAGGGAATCTCAGAGTTGTCTTGAGTTGCATTTCTCTGATGATTAAGGATGTTGAGCATTTCTTCAAGTGTCTCTCAGCCATTAGGGATTCCTCCTTTGTGAATTCTCTAATTAGCTCCGTCCCCCATTTTTTGATTGGATCATTTGGTTTCTCGGCATTTAATTTCTTGAGTTCTTTGTAGATTTTGGGTATTAGCCCTCTGTCAGATGTGGGGTTGGTGAAATTTTTTTCCCAGTCTGTAGGCTGCCATTTTCTTCAAATGACAGTGTCTTTTGCCTTACAGAAGCTTTTCAGTTTCATGAGGTCCCATTTATTGATTGTTGGTCTTAGAGCCTGAGCTGTTGGTGTTCTGTTCAGGAAGTTGTCACCTGTGCCAATGAGTTCAAGGGTTTTCCTCACTTTTTCTTCTAGCAGATTTAGTGTGACCAGCCTTATGTTAAGGTCTTTGATCCACTTGGACTTAAGTTTTGTACAAGGTGATAAGTATGGGTCTAATTTCATTCTTTTACAAGTGGATGTTAATGACTTTTATCCATAAGAGAAAACATATATTACATTTCTAGCTAACACATTACCCCAAAACAGCTTTTAGAAAGAAAGATAACTACCAACAACTAGCAGGTGCATTCTCAGCACAGCCTCCTTGAAATTCTTCTCAGTGGTCCAATGCACTGGCTATTGGTAGACTGATCTCCATGCTACATGTGATACCACCTGGGAAGGTGAGCACATCCAAGATTATAGTGCCAGTATATGGCAAACAGGGCTGTAGTTTTCAACATCAGACTTTCTTTTATAGATACTCAGGTAGATTATTCCAAAAAATAAATATGTAAGGAAATAGTTATGGAGGACATATGTATACTGCATATGTCTACCATCATTTGAAACTTTAAAGGGATAGGGAATTTCCCCACAATTATGATAGTATGTGTGTGTGTGTGTGTGTGTGTGTGTGTGTGTGTGTGTGATCTATTCTAAAATGTATTAATGATGTTATAAGATTATACATCCTTTTCTGTATTATGTAGAAAGAGAATTTATATTTTACAAAAATAAAGAAGAAGGATTGGAGCAAACGGATGTTAAATGACTAAAGGATTATCTATTTAGCTGGCAGTGTAAGTGAGAACACAATGGCTTGTGTATGGAATCCATGTTCTTATGGAGTTGAGTGCACAAAGTAGTTACAGGAAGGTGATAATGATGATGATGATGGTGATGGTGGTAGTGATGGTGATGGTGATGATGGTGATGGTGATGATGGTGATGGTGATGATGGTGGTGGTGATGGTGGTGGTGGTGGTGATGGTGATGGTGATGATGGTGATGGTGATGATGGTGATAGTGATGGTGGTGGTGGTGGTGATGGTGATGGTGATGGTGGTGATGGTGATGGTGATGGTGGTGGTGGTGATGGTTATGGTGGTGGTGGTGATGGTGGTGATGGTGATGGTGATGGTGGTGGTGGTGATGGTTATGGTGGTGGTGGTGGTGATGGTGATGATGGTGATGGTGATGGTGGTGGTGGTGATGGTGGTGGTGGTGATGATGGTGATGGTGGTGGTGATGATGGTGGTGGTGATATTGGTGATGGTGATGGTGATATTGGTGATGGTGATGCAAGAACTTTAGGGACCCAGCTTCTCACTTTGCACGTGATGGAGCTGGTAAGTGGAATAGATTTCTGTAGTCAGTAACTGGTAGGGCTGTACTACAACTGATGCACTTCATGCCCATTACCCTTTACAACCTTAATTTGATGAGCTCTTTTTCCTATTGAAAAATATATTTCCCTAGGGGAAAATCCATATATTTTTTTTAATTCTAAGTTTTTGAGCAACTGAATATTTTAATGTGGTGACTTATTAAAAACTGAAATTTTGATTTGAAGGTCAGACATATCCCACTCCCTTTATATTAAATTATATTCAGATTCTGAATTATATGCTCACCCTTTGATCTCAAAATTCTCTCTTCTTCTCAGTAATGCAGTGTTGTGGCCATTGACACATCTTATAATGATTAACACATAGACTGATATATTTATTTAAATAGTTATTTATATTTAAACAGTAATTCCTATAAATCAAATACAAGGGATAAAATATGTCCCATTTATAACTCATTTAAATCTGTCATAAAAGAACTGTACTTGACAGGGATCTCTGTAGAGTCTTAAGGAAGAAAATAAGCATCATGTGTTGTTAATCCGTGTTTCTCAATCACTGTGGCAAAGCAGAGACTGATTTATGCACGAAGAAAACGTATTTTATTATTTTCATAGTGGGACATTTATCACATATACAGTAAGCATTATATCCCAAACAAGTATACAGTTGGGACATTGTGTTTAAATTATCTTCTGTCATGTACTATATAAGCCAACAATAGTTTGAGATGTATTTAAGCAATCATCTGGGACAAAGCAAAAGTTGTTCCAAGATCCAGCACATGATGAATGTGAGCTGAGTTTCATTAGGAGCCTCCAGCACGTCTCTGCATCCTGAATCACTTCTTCCATGCTTGGAAAGAATTCCAACATCCGTCCTTGCTCCCTGAGGTTTTGGGTGTTTTTAATAGATCATGACATTTATGCTGGCCACACAAAAAACTAAACCAAGGAAGTTAAATGGTGTTGTTGTGTTCAGGTTTCCCTTCAGTCCTGAGAGATAAAGTTCAGAGTTCTCCCTTAAAAGCATCAGCAGAATGTGCCATCTGTCGAGCCAGTGCTTGGTGGGAGTCCTTGGGAGGCTAAGTGCAGCCTCTTCTTGGGAACTGACTCACCTTTACTAAGAACCTACTGTGAAATGTCACTTAGATCTTCAGTCTGGTGGCCCCGAACTGCTGAGAGTCAGAGTCAGATCAAACCTGCAAGCCTAGCTGGAGAGATGGCTCAGGAGGTCAAGGTCTCATCTTACAAACACAAGGACCTGAGTTTGATTACCTGCATGGATATAAAAGACAGGCTGTTGTGGCATGAATCTGTAATCCCAGCAGGAAACTGTTGGGGAGCTAGTCCCAGATTCCAGTGAGACTGTTTCAAAAGTCAAGATGGAAGGCTCCTGAAGAATGACACCCAAAGTTGACTTTGGTCATGGCCACACCCAGCCATCCACACATGCTGAACCTTTACATGAGTCTGCTTCCTTTCAGTGTTTTGCCTGAGTTTTTTCCTTTTTTGGCTGCTGATCTTGCACCATTCATATATAACAACAACAGAACAGGAAGTAGTAGCTAACAAGCCATGTGTATATACCAGGCATGGTCCCAAGCACTCGATATAAACTATCCCATCCATTCACATCGATAACAACCATCGGAGGAGGCAGATATCCCTGCAGTCAGCATTTTTGCCTGCTAGGAAATGGAATACCGCACAGAATGTGTCGGTCTTCTCAGCACTCACAATTATGAAGACTTTACCTCCTTTAATAAATGATAAATCTAAGATCTAGGAGAGGAAGTAAGCCACTCATGTCATATAGACAACATGGGAAAGCAGAAGGTTAATTTAGGATTTCTGACTCTAAATTCAACACGTTAAGTGAATGCATGCTGCTTTATTCTCAAAAAATCTATACCTCTCCATGTAAGCTTCAATACTGCTATCTAAAATACACACAACGAATTTAATATATAATTCAAAAGATCTTTTACTAAGTTTTGGCTTTAGAATATTTTACTTAAATTGAATCAGAGAAGATCTAAGATTGTAGTTATAAATATAACTTTTGTGGTTGATAGATTTTTTTCTTATGGTTGGACTGAAATATTATATTTACTCTTTAAAATAAAACTCCACATAAACTAAGTGTAAGTTTGTTCCCATAATATAGCTTTAACATATATTTTTGCTTGATTAGAATTATACATTATTTTATGAGATATGATAATCTTCAACTTGTAGAAAGTAAAGGTGTTTAAAATGAGATTTTATAAAGATACTACCTAGCTTTAGGATAGAAAAATCATTATCGTAGGGTTAAGCAGAATAAGAAAATGGACATATAGCAATTCCAAAATGTATACATTTTGTGCTATGAAAGCCTTAAAACTTAATGAAATATTTTAAACTACTTAGTTAACTAAAAGTACTTATAGTCTCTTAAAATATTTACAATTTTAACTTATACCCTTTCATGCTTTAGTGGGATGGAAACACATACTTTTTTTTTCTTACAGAAAATGTTGTTGTAAAGACTTGGAAACATTTCCTAACAAACCTTTGTTCCATATTTTGATTGATAATACTATTTCCAAAAATGCTCTGGAGTGGTTCTTAATAATTTGTTATAAATTGTACATTCTGGCTTTTTTTTTTTTTTGTCTTCAATAGACGACCATTAAAGCCATTTATGACAGTTAGTGTACTAACGCCAATGTTTACTTTGGATCTAGAACTTCTCTGTTTTGATACTCATCAGTCTTGGGGGTTGTCTACAAGGAAGGCAAGGTTAGTGCTTGGAGTGGAGAACTTAGTTACAGCCACTGTGGTGAGTGCATTGTCTGCCCGAAAGCTGTGCAATATTCACCTAGGTTCTGAGTCTGTGTGGGGGCTAGAGTGAAAAGAAAACAGAGGGGAGACTTTGAGGGCAGTGTGGGTGAAGAAGACCTGGAAAGCAGCTAGGACTGGCTGATTAGCAAGTCTTAAGCAATCTTCTCTCTGTGATGGCCAAGACAGTCTTGCATTCACATCACTTCCTTGGGAGTCCTATAGCCTGGCAGATGAGCAGTTCAAAGACACTTACCTACCAGCTCAATGGGAAAACCCTGTGCAGAAGCACCATGCTGCATTTGGATTAAAGATTGTTTTGGGAAGGGTTGACAAGATGGCCCAGCGGTCAAAGTGCTTGACAGGCTTGTAGAGGATCTGGGTTTGGTTCCAAGCGCCCACATGTTGGCTCACAATAGTCTGTAACTTTAGTTACAGGGGCTCTGATGCCCTCTTCTGGCTCTGAGGGCCCTGCATGCATATGGTGCTCATATAACCATGTAGATAAACATGTACATAAAATAAAAA
>CAJQZJ010032789.1:512976-556459 GCA_907164525.1 Lophiomys imhausi
TCCATACATTACAGCATCAATCTTCAGCCATTTGGCCCCGTTTCTCTGACAGACATTGATTGTAGAGCAGGAATTATGAAGGACTTACCTACCCTGTCTTGGCAGAGCTAGGCTGTCGACTTATCTGCTTCCAAGTTTTGTCCTTTTTGGACAGAAGTCTGTCTACAGTTGAAGCAAGTGGTTTTTCTTGCCAAGAGATAGGCTTACCACCAATTTAATCACCTCCCACTGGAGATTCTTCGATGCTCATCTTCTACTTGGAGTAATATAGGGGGTGCTGTCAGGAGCTGACATGTCTCGATATCAAAAAATCTTAAGTTAAGAAAACATCTTTGAATGCCATATTCTGCAGATCTCTTGAGGTTTTTGAAGATGCCCTATCTATCTCTTATAGTTTACTTTTTAAAACAGTTCAAATGTCCCAGGCCAAGCATCTTCCTTGCTGGGGCTTGAGATATGTCTTGTAGACTATGTGTATCCTCCAGTTGCCTTCAGAACATGATGTGTCTAGTAACTACTGGGTCTCTGGTCATTATATATGCTTCACTTTGTTTCATATTTATCAATTATTGCCATTATTTTAGATGAAACATTTAGGCTGAAGAACCTTTGAAAACTTTATATTTGTATTCTGGTTGCTCTATGGTATATAGTCTAGGTTTATAAAAAGATGGATGCAAATTGGGATACTTAAATTAGTCATAAATCTTTCTGGGACTAATTATGGCTGTTCTATTGGAAAGAAACCCAACCAATTTAAGTATCCAATTCCAAAATACTGTAACCAAAATCCAGTTAGACAGATACATTTGGCTTTTAATAATTTATTTATACTCTAATTTTGAACTCTGTTTTCCATTGTTTGTTACAAAAAAGATCTGCAATAACTGGCTTATTTTCCTTAAACAGCTGCCAGTTTGAGACACTGTTTGCTACATTCTTCACTCATTCAATTATTTTATTTTAAGCCTGTTGAGGAATCAGTGTAGCAGATGTACTGTACAAGAATTATATTAGAATTAAACCTCTTGCATGAATATATAGGCTCTGTTGGGGCTGAAGGCAAGTTATGGAAGAGCGGTTGTTTATTCTTGTTGAACTGATCTCATAACAGCTTTTGTAAGATAATTAGAAACTACAGATGTCTCAGAAATAGTAAAGCCAAAAAAGAAAATGTAAGGAAACAAGAATTCTTGAATTCTTTGCATGAATATCTTTCTGATGCCATACTTTCCCACAGAGTTCTAAGTTGGGCTGTGTTAGAATATTTATTATTCACCTTTCAAAATAATCTTTATAGAAGAAAAAACTAACAAACTTTTCTATAAGACTGTATTTTTAAAGACTATTTCTACATTAAGAAATGTGTTTGTGGGCAGGGAGAAAGGCTTGCTCTATGCAGCCAAGATTTGCTTCAAACTTTTGATAATCCTGCCTCAGCCTTCTCTCATGCTGCCATTATAGGCATGGGCCACTATGCATGGACTGGAATCACAGTTTTTTTTTTTGTTTTTGTTTTTGTTTTTTTGAGCAATGGAAAATTTGTAAGATTTTAATGTTACTATCGAGTGGGGCTTTTGATTGTGGTATGTGTGGTTAGAGTGAAGAGAGCATGCATTTGGCAATTTATTCATCTTATACAAATTACTCATGACTTCTGAGTTGGATTTCAAACACTGGAAGGTAATTTGAGTATTATCTATTTAATGGTAAGTTTTGAAAAGCATACATGAGAAAAATGTAAGTAGTACTGTATGCCCCTGTGTGTGACTTGTACTTGGGTATTGATCCTGCTGCATCATACACAAATGTTATTGACACCCACAGAAAGTATGTTGAGAGTTTCCAGTTTCTGATGTTGATTTTTATTTGTGCACTTTAGGAGGACTATTTAAAACAAATCTAAAGACAAATGTCCACTTGTAGAAAAAAAAGGACCATCTCTGGGATTAATTTTAGTTTTAGGCTAGCCATACCAACTCCTTCCAAAGGTATGCGTACCAAATTTAACTGATGGTGTAGTTTTCATGAAAACATGTATACTTGTATACCTACTTTTATTATTTTTTATCAAGAGGAACAATTTTCCCACATAGTAATAAAACACCAAGTTATTTTTCTTTTGGGAACAGTGGTGTAAGCTGTGCTTTTCATGGAAACTTTTTAGTCTCTCAAACTGCATTTTTTTTTTCAACTAAACTTAAGTTAACATAGCAATAGAAGTACCATACTAATAAAATGCTAATGTCAAAAATGATTAATTTTTATTCCCATTTTATTGTCTTCACCATGTTTAGCTGTTAAACATTTTTAGCCTATAAAATGTTTTATAGAAAAATATAAAGTACTCCATATTTTTTCCTTTTGGTAGTTGGTGGTAAGAACTCCCAACCATTGGAAATATCTAGCTGAAATTGGAGTTCACAGTGAACCAACCTCAAAGATCCCTGTTTTCCTCCTTGTCCATTACAAGTGTGTAATTTGGGCTGGTGACTGACTTTCTCATACAAATTTAAAGATCATTCTATATAAACTATGGCATCTCCCTAGCTACTCCCAGAGAAAACCACATGTTTAAACTGAGGGAAAATCTACCACCACAGAGAGGAGCCAGCTTGTTGGAGAATGAGGTGGGTGGAACACTTCAAGACAATGCTGATCTGTGGTTTCTGGTTCCTTGAGACTTTCAGTTTCAAGGTCACTAAACCACGTTTGGCCAAAGCAGCTTTGTCCTCGGGGTACCTTCAGGACAGCAACTGTAACATTGTGGCTTTTTGTTTCTAGAATATGTTTCTAGCCCTTCTAGCCCATTAAGCATTGTCACTGTCTTCTAGGACAGTTGAATATTTCCTGTCTTAGGACAACTTCAAACTTCAGGTGCAGTATTTTTCCAGTTATACACACACTTTGGTTTTTAGTTGAGAAATTATACAGAAGTAATAATTTTATGGAAAATACTGGGCCAGAATAAAAGTTCTGCCTCTGTGTGAGATTTTACTGTGAGGTGTTCTGAAATTCAGAACATTTGGTAAATCCTCCCTAAAGTGGCAATTGAGGAGGGCTACAAGATGCATATAAGTAATAGGAAAGTGGGAAATATCTTTTTAATGTTAAATATAGAAGCAGTAAAGGTTGCTGAAGTGGATTCATAGGACTTTGAAAAGAAGAACTGAGTTTAAACTGTACACAAGCCACAAGCATGTGGCACCGGAATGTGGTGAGAAATCCACTCTCAGTGAGAGCCATGACGTGGACCAATCCTATCTCCCTGAGAAGATGTTTTACATAAAAGAAGTTCATGTTTCAATACATGAACCTCAGTAGCAGCCAGAATGGTAACTTCAAAAGAAGTAGACCCAACAGAGTGTTTTTTCTTCGAAATGACAACAGTGGATCTGACAAAAGAGGTGGAGGTTGGCAGGCCACACTCTGAGCAACAGTCTTGCCTTCTCCTTGGGATCATGCAACCCCCAGCAAGTTTTGAGGACCTGCTGACACTCCTGTCTGGGTGGATATGCATTTCTATTACAACAAGAGACCTTTCTCTAATTCTCACCTCACTAATTCTCTAAAAAGAGTAGAGACTTTATTTTTTCCTCAGCAAAATGTTAATAGCCATGTAGACTTAGTTGGAGATTAATTTAATATTCTAATATGTATTGATAGTTATATAAGACTATGTTGCATTACTGGTTCCCTTAAGTCCTTAGGGATGTGTATATTGGTTTCCATTGTGATGATGGAAATCTGAGAGAATCAGTTTATAAAGAGAGCTGGGTTATTTGGGCTCACACGGGGAAGGCACAGTCTCCAGCTACTGGACTGGGTGCTTTGATCCTTTGGGAGCACCCCTGTCAGACATGCATGATAGGACAAGGCCAGTCCCTTCATGGCTATGGTTGGAAAATAAAAGAACAGACCACGGTTTTCACAGTCTTTTTAAGTTTAAATTCCTAATGAGAACAAGACTCTTCATTAGGCTCTAACTCAAATTCTCCCTATGACCGAACCATTCTGGTTCTTTTACTACATGGTCCTTTGGGGGACATTTAGTTGTAATATAACATGTACAATATTCATGCACATGACTCATTCCCAAGGGGAAAATCTTACTCGTTCTAGAATTAAATCACTAAACATGTCTCGACAAGACTGTTGGTCAAAGTAGATGTATACTAGAACATTTTCTGAATTGTAAACTCTTTTATGTATGTGTTGAATAGTGGCACTCCTGAATAATGGCTTGATAATTCAGAAAAAATGCTATACTTAACTGAAATATTACCTTAACCTATCACTGCTATAATTTTTGCTGTTAATTTCCATTGACTTAAAAAAAATCTACCTACCTTTTTGCTCTTACTTAAAGGTGGTTGTTCATTAATGTTTTGACTCATTGCACATTAAGGGGCCCATGAAGTATCCATAGCTCTATTTTCCTTTTAAATCACCTGGTCCAGGCTTCCTTTGCCTCGTGTTCCCTCACGAGTTATCAACCCACCTGTCATTGTTTTGCAGTGTTGTAGGCACTCTGATGCTTTCTCTGTGTCCTTGCAGATCACATGGTTCTATGCTTTGCCCTGTGTTGAAATCAAAGCTCACTGTATTTATTTTAGATCATATAGACCCATCTAAATTCTTTGATTGTTTTGAACAAGAAAGAAAATGATAGGCAGAAACTGAAGTGAGAGAGATAGAGTGCCTACGAGGTAGTAGCTTAGTTTTTGAGCTTCCCTTCCAAATTGTAATGTTTTGTTCATGCCCTCTGTCCAGTGAAGGTCAAAAGCCATAGGGAAATTTAATGAGACAACTTCAGGCAACTCTTTTCTACAGATCAACATACACACCTGTGTGCACATGCAAGTACGCACGCGTACACACACACACACACACACACACACACACACACACATGCATCTGTAACTGCCAGATAAGAGGTATCTACTGACCTTCATGGTGCCCCATAAAATCTCAAATTCATTTGAGGAAAGAATTATAATGACCGATGCAGACACATGCCCAAGGGTCACTTTATCTCCTGGCTAGCCAGGACCACACTGTGTTTGACCACACTGTGTTTGGCATAACAACTCAGCCATCACTTCTCTCAGACCAGCATATATGCATAAACTCACTGTACATTTTAGGGTGAGTCTCAGTGTATGCATTTGTACACTGTACTTGGGTTTGTTCTTCAAGAGGGTACTGCTGGCGCTTTGTCAGCAGAGAGGTCCCCATGGCACTGTGAGTTTACCTTCCTATTCCCTCTATTTGGTCGAATGCACACTTGCTTTATTCCATTTCTGTTCATTTTATTCTTCAGACCATATTCCTTTTAGTTCAATAAATCCTTCTAGCATCCAGAGTTTACCCAACCAATTCGGTCATTTCAGCAATCTTAATGCCAACTAAACATGCAGGGCAATGGAACATGTTTCATCTTGCCTTTACAGTCAGTCACTTTTCATTGTACTTGTATATTTTGACGTAATGCTGTCTTTTACCCCCTAAGTGATTCTGATTTGGATTTTCCCTACAAGTCCTGAACTAGGGTTGTTTTTTTTTTCCTTCTTTCACACCTTTGTAAGTGTAATTTAAACTATATTAATAATCATATCATTAACAATTAATTAATTCAATTTAGTTAATAAGTTAATTAAAACTATATTAATAGTTATTGACACCTACTACCCCACCAACCCTAGCAACTTTGGAAGGGTACCAACTCTCGAACGCAGGTACTGGAGGGCAACTGGTCAGCAGCAGTCTGTCTGCAGGAACACTGAAATAGCGGTCGTTCAGTGGTCACTTGGCTATTGCAACGGTTGCCTCCTCACTTCAGCTTGGGCTGGAGGCCTCCTAAGCCAGCCAAGACCATCAAAGCTACATAGAGCAGGTGTAGCGCCCCTCGTGCCTCATCAGTCAGCTGAACCCGCTCGGGGCAGATGCTGTGCCACAGGTCCTAGTCCTTGGTGTCTCAGCCTTGCCAAGACCCCCTCTGTTTGTCTGACCCTTGCCACACCCTCATGGGATAGGGGCCCCTCTCACCTGTTTTTGAAGTCTCTTCAGAGTTCTCTGTGGCCTCAGAGTGTTCATGCCTCATGTTTTGCTCATTCTTTCGGTGACTGTAGGCCAATGAATGGGCAGACATAGCCTAAGGCCACTCTGCTCTCCTTGGCTGGTTTCAGTTTACGTTCTGAGGCACCTGACAGCCTGATTCTTACTGCCTCAGGGCTGGTGTGGCCTGCTTAGCACATCTCTGCTTGAAGTGTGGCCTTTTCTGTCAGCATGGCCTCAGCATCAGCAGCTGGTGCAGGTCTGCTTTGCACCTCTGTCTCTTGTACCCTTTTTGGACCCTACCATGACTGCTCTTGCAGTTCCTGGTGGGTCTCAAGGTTTCCCTAGCTATACCCTTCTTCAGGGCCCCGTGGCCACTATCTTTTTAGTGTCTTTCAAAGTGTGGCAGTGTCCAGCAGCTGAGTAATAATGAGAAGCAATGCCAAGCCAAAAGCCCTTTCCAGTTCCCTGAGCTTTCCTTCTTATGCACAGGACCACGTGGGCTTCCGGGTGCCAGGCTGGTTCAGTGGAAATCCAACCTCCACCAAACACCCTTTAGCCTAATTCAGGATTTTATGCAATCATGCTGGATTAGTGTGGTTGGTTGAACATAAAAATACTTCCAAAGCCTCTATAGATGAGTGGTATTATATCCAATGAGATAGTCTGCCTATGAGAACTCACATTTACACCATTCCATGGAGTGGCCTACACAGAGGTGACTCACAAGGCATCAATGTATCTAGTCAGTCTCTGGTGTGCACAGTGAGCTTCATATGTTCAGGGAAAAACCATGTTCCCTTTCCCTCCCCCACCAGATTTCAGGCTCAGAAAGCCTCACCTTCTTTTGGCATAGTTCTAGCTTGCGAGTTCTTAGCTCTGCACTCTCAGGTTGTATGTATCTGGCTGGGGGCACTACTCAGATATCTGAAGATACTCATAGCAGGTCAAATCATGAGGATTTCACAAGCAGGGTTTCCATGTCTGGGATTAAAAGCACCAATCAGAATTTAGATGTGATCGGTTATCTCCCATTGCCATGAATCTAGGTGAAGGAAAGTCTTATGACTGTATGTTTGTTGCTTTTGAACTTCCATGTTGCTTTTCATGGATGCTGGTGATAGTGAGCTAGCTTAATGAGTCTTTGGAGGGGCTCCCCTTTGGCGGGGGACAGAGCTCTTTTTAGCAATATTAATGTTTTTTGACCCAAACATGGTGCTTTCATATCAACATTTTTGTTCCAGACTCAGTACATCTTATCGTGAGCAACAGATAGTTATTTCTTTCTCATCCCCATGTTCTCATTTGCCTAAGATTTGTTGCATGGTTTGCTTTAAGGGTGGATCTTTTAAGAAAAACAAGCACTGCTTCTTAAATTTAAAAACAATTCATAGGGTGTGGAAGCTTCTTGTTTACATTCGCTTCTTAGTAAAGTTTGCTTATTCAGATTGAGTTACTTTGGAAGTTTTTATTACATTTTCTCTTCTTTCTGTTTATTGCTTTCTGATATACTGTGGTCGCTTTCTTTCAAATACAGGTGTATTTGTATATGTGTACACAAATTTTACATTTTCAAATAAAAATTCTGATGTTTAGTTAACTATGGTGTGATTTGGAGGTAGGGGATGTGGACGTTACCATTGGCTGTTTGTCTCAAGTTGATTTATCGTTTATTATTCAAATGAAAGCATGTCTGAGAATGAAATGCTGTAACAATGCATACTTACAGTACCTTAGAAATGCCTAGCCTCTTCTAAATGTAGATAAAACATTTGCAATTCAGATCATAGAACAATCCTTCCACTGACATCTTTACCCAAGGCTACAGAATAACTTGTTCTACAAAAAACACTATTACTATGTAAATACAAAACATTTAGTGTGTGAAAATTCAGTGTGGAAGGCTGCTGATAACTGGAAGTTGTCTGTTCTCTGAAGCTCACACCATTCAGGAATTTATTCTCTCTCTCTCATTTATATATGATTTCTTTAAAATATGTGCACAATCATATCTCCAGGTAGAAGAGCCTATTTCCCAACAGACAGACAGAGGACAATGTTGGTAGTAGGAGCTTTGGGGAGATAAACATGAGTGGATGTGTAGTTTTACATTGTATGGTAAGACTATCTCTTAGTTACTATAGTATGTAGTAATTCCCAGTGAGTTCTGTAAACAGGCATCTAGGAGAAATTCCCAGCTGTTGTGTCTGCAAACCCTGAGTGCTCAGTGACAAGTGACCAGTGAGAAGAGCAAGCTGCTGGTTCTTTCACTTTCAGTTAAACCGCGTAGCAGAAAGGGCTCATAGTCTACAAGCACAGTTTACTGTATGGGCTTCATGTGTGCTGTGCATGCTGCCACTGAGGAGAGGAGTAAGGCATTGTCTTTAATAACTGCTACGTTTTAAGGCATGTGGCTCTAGCCTCGTGGTAAGTTTGCAGCACAGAATATGCTTCATTCTACATATATGATTCAATACATATAGTAATACAAATATCCCTGTGTGTGTATGCATATGTGTGTCTGTCTGTATGTTTCTTTATGTGTGTTTGTATTTGTCTCTGTGAGTGATGCGTGTGTGTGTGTGTGTGTGTGTGTGTGTGTGTGTGTGTCTGTGTTTGTGTAAAAGTTCCTGGTGAACACAGGCTTTACCTTTTTTTCTACTCAAAGCACATGTCCCTGTCACCATAATTCTTATTTTCCTTCTTTTAGAATAAGATCCTAATCTTATTCTAAATTGTGGTCACAATATATGACCATTGTGTTAGTCAGATAGAGAAAGAACCACCTCATCTTTGTTTTGTTAGAGAGTTTCAATTATTTAAAAAGGGCAAGTAATTAAGGCATTAAGAATTAACATGCCTCCAAAAAGAGTTGGGAGAATTAGAGCTGTGGGAGTGTTGCCTAGATTTCTGAGATTGAATTTCAGCAAAAGTGACCGAGGTCTGGCTGTTGGTTCTTTCAGATTTTTTTTTTTAAGTAAGAGAGAGTAAGTGGTCATCTTAGTCTGAATTAAAGGCAGGAAACTATGCAAACTTTAGGTATCTAAATATTGTATTATTTTCTATTTCTTACTAGGTTGGAATTATTTGTGCCATCCATAGCTCAATAAAAATGTACATTACTGCATATATGCAATAACTTAATGGCTTGTAGTTGGGTTCTAGCAGAACTAAGGATTATTTCTACATTGCACATGTGTGTGGGGAGAAGGAATGGAAGTGTCTGGAATGAAGACTTTTGAAACTTTATTTCCCAATGACAGTTTTAGCATGCTGCTGTAGTCAAGAGCAGTAAAGGACTCATCAATGGCACTTCTGTAGTCTTACCAATGTTAAACAGCTCCCTGTAAAGGACATTATAAGGTCCACCTCAACAGAAACTTGGTGAGAATACAGGATTCCTAATATAACCTTCACAAGTTACTTGAGTACTAGTAAATAGATATCTGAGTGGCCACTCTTATTTGTCACAAAATAAAATATTTTTTGAAGCAAAACCTCACCTTTCCATTAATTTTTTTTGAAAAATCATCTTCATTTAAAGAAGTTCACAAATTACTGATTTATCTTTTGAAGATTAACCCTTTATGTTTTTAAAGACAATTTGAAAAATAGGATACCAGTTCAAACTTCATGCCTTTTGATTGTTCTGTAGGTTCACAGTGAACACAGCTTCTGACACTGGAAAAAAATAGACAAAATTTAACATATTTGAAAATCCTTAATTTCTATTGGCTTCTGTCACTCTGCGTGGAATAAGAAGGCTGAAGAAATTTCCATCACTTGATTACTCACCAATTTTATATTTTAAAGTATGTTCAGTTTTAAAAGATCTTCTCTCTGATAGAATATATGGTTATAACTACTATTTGTCTTATGAATTACTTTTTCTCTTTCAGTACAGTAAATCTATATAATCATTCTATGTGCCTCAAGTGCTGAGGAAATAGGGCATTAGTTGAAAGTGAAAACTTTGAAAATAATAGCAGTTAGATTTTCTGATTCAAAGTAGTTCCCGTAGTGTGGCTCAGATACAGGGTTAAGTCCTCAAGAGATTCATATTGAGTTAGAGATTTTGTGAACTATCTTAAGTGCGGATTAATAATAATATAAGAGAAAAGTTTTCATCAGAAGTAGAATGACACCTCAAAAATTAAATTAATAAGCCATACCTCCCTTTTCACACTTTCCTGGTTTTTCTTGGAAACACACCACATGTTCCAGGAATGATTTTGACACAATGGTCTAGTCTCCTAAAGCAGTGAGCACATAGTTTTCACACCGGATTAGCTCCTGAGAGAAAACTGTCCATTGTGCTACTTGAAGCTCCCCATACAGGTAGGCAGAGGGGTCATAGTGGGGTCATAGTGGGGTCAGAGTAGAGTGGGGTCAGAATGGGGTCAGAGTGGGATCAGAGTGGGGTCAGAGTGGGGTCAGAGAAGCATCACTGTTTAGGGAAGTGAATTGTGAAGAAAGATTTAATATTTTACAAACAATTGATACTACATGGGAGGAGCTCAACATAATGTTGAACTATTTAAAAAAAACTGTCAGGTTGGTGGTGATGGCCTATCCCTCTAATTCCAGCTCTGGGAAGGCAGAGGCACGCGAGTCTTTGAGGAGTTCCAGGACAGCAAAGAAAACACAGAGAAACCCTGTCTCAAAAAAAAACCCAAATAAATAAACAAACAAACAAATAAACAAATCTAACTAATTTAAAAATCTATCATCTATCTACTATCTATAGTCTATCTAACATCTTTTTGTAATCTGTCTATCCATCCATCCATCCATCCATCCATCCATCCATCCATCTATCTATCTATCTATCTATCTATCTATCTATCTATCTATCTGGAGAAGAGGATTATGCCATATTGGTGTGGACCATTTCAATATTATCAAGACTACTATTATTTATACCCTCAGTTCAGAGATCTGGCTGATTTGGCTTTGCTGTACAGTAGTTGCACGTTCTATCTTTTCTAACATTACAATTTAAACCCTTCATTGTTACACTTATTTTTTCATTAATTTATTTGTTTATTATATATCCTAATCAGAACCCCCCTCCCTCCTCTCCTCCCAGTTCCACCCTCCAACCCACTTCCCCTATACTCCCTCACCACCACCCGGTACCAACTCACTCTAGCACATCAAATTGCATCAGGACTAAGTGCCTCCTCTTCTACTGACATAAGACAAGCCAGCCCTGCTAGGGAAATGGGGTCCAGAGGGGTCCAATCAGAGATAGTCCCTGATCCAAATTTTAGGGGACCCATTTGAGGACCAAGCAGTCCATTAGCTTCATATGCAAAGTGGCTTAGGACAAGTCCATGCATGTTTTTGGGTTGGTGGTTCAGTCTCCATGAGCCCCGCTATGGGCCCAGGTTAGTTGGCTATGTAGGTCATGCTGTGGTGTCCTTGACTCCTCCAGCTCCCTCAATCCTTCCCCTGCCTTGTCCACAGGACTCCCTGAGATCCGCCTAGTGTTTGGGTGTGGGTCTCTGCATCTGTTTCCATTATCTGCTGGATGAACTCTCTTAGGTGGCAGTTATGTTAGATTTCTGTCTGCAAGAATAGCAGAGTAACATTAATAGTGACAGGGATTGGGTCTCTCCCATGAGGTGGGACTCAAGGTGGGCCAGTCATTGGTTGGTCATTCTTTCAATCTCTGTTTCACCTTTTACATGTGCATATCTTGTAGGCAGGACAAATTTTGGATCATGAGTTTTATAGATGTGTTGGTGTCCCCCTCCCTTCATTGGAAGTCCTGCCTGGTTACGTGGTCACTTCAGTCTAAGTATACACCACTGCTATGAGTCTCAGCTACGGTCATCCCCAAGTCCTCCCAGTAGCCTCCCCCATCCCAGGCCTCCAGCCTGTCCCAGAGATGCTCAACACCAATTTCCCTTCTCTCTCAGAGCTCTCTCACCCCCATCCCTGATCTACCCATACCTGATTCCCACCCTCTCTCCATTCCCCTCTCCGACCCCTCTCTCATCCAGTTCCCTCTCTCCATCCACTTATGATGTCTGTTTTATTTCCCCTATTTAGAGGGATTCAATCATCCTCCCCTTGAGTCCTCCTTATTACTTACCTTCCTTGGATCTGTGGATTGTACCATGGTTATCCTGTACTTAATGGCTAATAACCACGTATTAGTGAGTTCGTACTATGTCTTTCTGGGTTTGTGTTACCTCACTCAGGATTGAAATATCTATTGCCTGCAAATTTCATGATTTCCTTGATTTTAACAGCTGAGTACTACTCTATTTGGTAAATGTACCATGGTTTCTTTAGTTCTTCAGTTGAGGGACATCTGGGTTGTTTCCATTTCTGAATATTACAAATAAAACTGCTATGAACATAGTAGAACAAATATCCTTGTAGTATGGTGAAGCATCTTTTAGGTATATGACCAGGAGTCATATAGCTGGGTCTTGAGGTAGAACTATTCCCAATTTTCTGAGAAAGTGCCAAATTGATTTCCAAAGTGGTTGTAGAAGTTTACACTCTTACCAACAAAGAACAATGTTCCCTTTGCTCCACATCCTCTCCAGAATGTGATGTCACTTGAATTTTCAGCCTTAGCTATTCTGATGGGTGTAAGATAGACTCTCAGAGGCATTCCCTGATGACTAAGGACTTTGAACATTTCTTAAGTGCTTCTCAGCCATTAAAGATTCCTCTGTTATATGGCTTAGCATACATTCCCAATGTCCAGTCCATTTGTATTTGGCACCTGACTTTAACATTCTACTATCTAACCATCTCCATGAGTTTAAGGTTCTATATCTAACTCAGCTTTCATACTAACTTGCCTCATAATTTTAAAAATATCTTCTTAGATCCAGAATACCCTCTTGATTCCTAAACAACTCAAAATTTAACTATGAGACTCTAGCTATCTATTCTTCAACCACCTCAGAGACCTGAGAGGGATAAATATATCTGATTGTATAGGAAGTGCAGGGCCTGCAGCTTCCAAAACTAAGAAATGACATACCAGTGGCTGCCTGGACAGTTCCCATTTTCTCTCCATACATTACAGCATCAATCTTCAGCCATTTGGCCCCGTTTCTCTGACAGACATTGATTGTAGAGCAGGAATTATGAAGGACTTACCTACCCTGTCTTGGCAGAGCTAGGCTGTCGACTTATCTGCTTCCAAGTTTTGTCCTTTTTGAACAGAAGTCTGTCACAGTTGAAGCAAGGGGTTTTTCTTGCCAAGAGAAAGGCTTACCACCAATTCAGTCATCTCCCACTGGAGATTCTTCGATGCTCATCTTCTACTTGGAGTAGAATAGGGGGTGCTGTCAGGAGCTGACATGTCTCAATATCAAAAAATCTTAAGTTAAGAAAACATCTTTGAATGCCATATTCTGCAGATCTCTTGAGGTTTTTGAAGATGCCCTATCTATCTCTTATATTTAGATAAGCAAATATTGCTTGTCTCTTAGCAACTTGATTTCTGAGTAGCTTAGAAAATAATTGTGATAGACTGTCGTAGTAAGTAACAAAATGACACGTTTTCATGACTATCTTATAATTGTGGCCTATTTATTTCTGTTGTTTTGTATTGTATTTATAGTTATAAGAAAAAGAACCATTTTTTTGGACTGAAAGGGAGAGCTGTTGGGGGCAAAAAAGAAATACCTTAAACTAAAAAAAAAAAAAAAAAAAGAAGGGAAGAGGATGGGGGATTGAGGGGGAGGAGGGGGGAAGGGGGGGACGGGAGGGGGAGTAGGGAGGGGATTGTGATTGAGATGTATCTTGAAGAAACAAAAAATAAATTATTAAAAAAAAGATTCCGCTGTTGAGAATTATTAGTTTAGCTCTGCACCTTATTTTAAATAGGTTATTTGATATGTTGATGTTTAATTTCTTGAGTTCTTTATTTATTTTAGATATTAGCCCTCTTTTGGATGCAGGGTTGGTGAAGATCTTTTCCCAATATGTAGGCTGCTGTTTTGTCCTATTGACAGTGTCTCTTACCTTAGAGACGCTTTTCAGTTTCATGAGGTTGCATTTATTAACTGCTGATCTTAGTGCCAGCACAATTGCTGTTCTTTTCAGGAAGTTGCCTCCTGTGCCAGTTCAAGGCTTTTCCCGCTTTCTCTTCTATTTGATTTAGTGTTTTTTGTTGAAGTCTAGTTTTATGTTGAAGTCTTTGATCCACTTGGACTTGAGTTTTGTGCAGGGTGATTAATATGGGTCTATTTGCTTTTTTCTACCTGTGGACATCCAGTTAGACCAGCATCATTTATTGAAGATGCTTTCTTTTTTCCATTGTATGATTTTGGCTTCTTTCCCAAAAATCAAGTGTCCATAGGTATGTGGATTTATTCAGATCCATTGACCCACCTGTCTTTATGCCAATACCATAGAATTTTTATTGTTATTGTTCTGTAGTACAGCTTGAAATCAGGGATGGTGAATCCTCCAGAAGTTCTTTTATTGTACAGGATTATTTTCACTATCCTGGGTTTTTTATTTTTCCATATGAAATTAAGAATTACTCTTTTAATGCTTGTAAATAATTGTATTGGTATTTTGATGGGAATTGCATTGAATCAGTAGATTGATTTTGGTAAGATGGTCATTTTTATTATTTTAATCCAACTGATCCAAGAGCATGAGATGTCTTTCCATCTTCTAATATTCTTTTAATTCTTTTTTCAGAGACTTGAAGTTCTTGTCATACAGGTCCTTCATCTGCTTGGATAGAGTTATACCAAGATATTTTATATTGTTTGTGGCTATTGTGAAGGGTGTTGTTTCTTTAATTTCTTCTCAGTCTATTTATTGTTTGTATAAAGGAGAGCTACTGATATTTTTTTAAATTAATTTTGTATCTAGCCCTTTTGTTGAAGGTATTTATCAACTGTAGGGTTCTCTGGTAGAAATTTGGAGGTCACTTATGTATACTATCATGTCATCTGCAAATAGAGATACTTTGACTTCTTCCTTTCCAATTTGTATCCCCTTGATCTCCTTTAGTTCTTATTGCTCTAGCTAGAACTTCAAGTACTGTGTTGAAGAGATATGGAAAGAGTGGACAACCTTGCCTTGTCCCTCATTTTACTGTAATTGGTTTAAGTTTCCCTCCAGTTAATTTGATGTTGGCTATCAGCTTGCTGTATAGTGCCTTTATTATTTTTAAGGATGGACCTTATATCCCTCATCACTCTAAGGCTTTTATCATGAAGGAGTGTTGGATTTTGTCAAGGACCTTTTCAGCATCTAATGATCGTGGGTTTTTTTTTCTCCAGCTTGTTTGTTTGCTGGATTACATTGAAGTATTTTCATATGCTGAATCATCCCTGTATTTCTACAATGAAGTCTTCTTGATCATGGTGGATGTTTCTAATGTGTTCTTGGATTTGGTTTGCAAATATTTTATTGAATATTTTGTATCAGTTTTCATAATGAAAATTGGTCTGAAATTCTCTTTCTTTGTTTATTTTTTGTGGTTTAGGTATCAGGGTGACTGTGACTTCATAGAATGAGTTTGGCAGTATTTCTTCTGTTTCTATTTTGTAAAATAGTTTGAGGAGTATTGGTGTAAGCTCTTCTTTGAAAGTCTGATAGAATTCTCCACCACAATCATCTGGCCCTGGACTTTTTTTGGTTAGGAGACTTTTGATGACTAGTTCTATTTCCTTGGGGGTTGTAGGACTGCTTAAATGTTTACCTGATCCTGATTTAACTTTGGTAAGTGGAATCTATCAAGAAAATCATCCATTTCATTTAGATTTTCCAATTTTGTGGGAAACAGGTTTTTGAAGTAAGACCTTATGATTCTTTCGATTTTCTCAGTGTCTGCTGTTATGTCTCCCTTTCCATTTTTAATTTGGTTAATTGGGATACTGTCTCTGCACCTTTTAGTTAGTTTGGCTAAGGTTTTGTCTATCTTGCTGATTTTCTCAAAAATCACCTCTTGGTATCTGTGATTCTTTGTATTGTTCTCCTTGATTCTAAGTTATTGATTTCACCTCTGAGTTTTATTTATTCCTGTCATCTACTCCTCTTGGGTGTGTTTGCTTCTTTTTGTTCTAGAGCTTTCAGGTGTGCTTTTAAAATTGCTAGTATGAGATCTCTTCAATTTTTTTATGAAGGCACCTAGTGCTATGAAATTCCTCTTAGCACTGCTTTCATTGTGTCCTGTATGTTTGAGTATGTTGTCCCATAATTTTCATTGAATTCTACAAAGTCTTTAATTTCTTTTTTTTTTTTCTTCCCTGACCCAGTAGTCATTGAGTAGGGAGATGTTCAGTTTCTCTGAGTTTGTAGGCTTTCTCTTGTTTCTGCTGTTGTTGAAATTCTGTTGAGGCTTCCTTTGTGACCAAGCATATGGTCAGTTTTGTAGATGGTTCTGTGGGGTGCTGAGAAGAATACTTATTCTTTTGTGTTTGGATGAAATGTTCTGTAGGTATCTGTTAAGCCCATTTGATTCATAACATCTGTTAGTTTCAACATTTCTCTGGTTAGTGTCTCAATGATCAGTCCATTGGTGAGAACTGGATGTTGAAGTCTCCCACTACTAATGTGTGGGGTTCAATGTGTGATTTAAACTTTAGTAATACTACTTTTACAAATGAAGGTGCCTTTGCATTTGGGACATAAATGCTCAAAATTGAGACATTGTCTTGGTGATTTTTTTTTTCCTCTGGTGAGTATGAAGTGTCCTTCCCCATTTTTTTTTTTTTTTTGTTTAATTTTGGTTGAAAGTCTGTTTTTATGAGATACAAGCACGTCTACTCCTGCTTGCTTCTTGGTTTCAGTTGCTCTAAAACCCCTTTTCCAGCCCTTTACTCTGAAATAATGTCTATCTTTGTTGTTGAGGTGTATTTCTTATATGCAGCAGAATGATAGATCATGCTTTTGCATCCATTCTGTTAGCCTGTGTCTTTTTATTATTTGGGAATTGAATCCATTGATGTTGAGAGATATTAGTGACCAATTATTATTTATTCCTGTTATTTTGATGTTGGTGATGGTAGAGTGTGTACGTGTTTCCCTTCTTTTGGTTTTGGGGTTATTTCCTGTGTTTTCCTGGATCATTTGTGTGTTGGCTAAAGTTTAGTGTGTTGTCAGTAATAATTTAGAGCCCATAAGCTGGCAGTGTGGAGTGGATTGCATAGTCATGGTTGAAAACAGGTAAGTCTGGGGTAAGACACTTCCTACCCCTTCCACAGAAGTGAAATATCATTTTATTGGTGTGGATTATTTTTTTAGTTACCACATTAATATTGCTTTTAAACAATATTTTGGATCTTACATTGTAACTGCCTTTGTCCCTGTACCCAGGTACCCAAGATCTTGTTGACCTGCTGAATCAGGTCCTGGCCTCTTGAATTGATGTATTATCACTATTCTTCAAAACTCTAGGTTTTTATCTTACATCTTCCTGTGACCTCAGAGCTTCATTCAGTAGTGGGCATCCCTCAAAGTGCTCTTTTTCTTGAGCCCAGGTAGCTGCCTGCTATCCATGCTGGCTGCTTGCTTCTATCCCTCATCCTTCTTTTCTGGGCACTCAATGCCTTTCTGAACCAAGCATTTGAGATTTCCTTCCTAGTGCTGCCTCCTTTGCCTCTGTTCCTACAATTCTTATGGATCTTTATTACTGAAAGAGTCCTGCCCTCACCCATGAACCAGTGTCAGCTTACCATAATACATTGATTCTTTTCAGTAAGAAATCATATAATTAGAGGTTGTTTTGAAATACCTATATTTTACTCTTGTTATTGGTGAAATCACAAATAAAACTTAGATTTTAAGAGTTTTTTTTTTAGGAACCTTAAGGTATTTTCTCAAATATAATAAAAATAAAACAAGACTAGAGAAAATGAGAAAAAGAATAGTATTTTGGTCTTAGTACAGACTTGGTAACTTGAAGTTAGAGGTAAGAGTAAACTACATTGCCTGGTTTTCCTGAGTGATAATTTTGCATGTTCTTTGGTTGGTGGTTCACTCTCTATGATCCCCCTTGTGTACCAGTTAATTGGCTATGTAGGTGCCCTTGACTCCTCCAGATCCCTTAAACCTTCCCCTAACTTTTCCTCATGACTACCTTATTTTTGTCTAATTTTTGACTGTGGGTCTCTGCATGTTTCCATTATATGGTGGATAAAACCTCTCAGATGGCTATGTTATGTTCCTGTCCAGATCCCTGCCTCCATCAACTTCTAATATCTATTTTATCTCCCTTACTTAGAGGGATTCCACCATCATCTCTAGTGCCCTCCTTGTTACTTAGTTTCTTTGGGTTTTAGGTATGTGGATTGTAGCATGGTTATCTGTCATTTTGTTTTTGTCTCCAGTTCTGGGGCCAGTTGTTGACCCTGGCTTCACTCTGGGTCTCAGGGTCAGCACTGACGGAATGGCGATGGAGTTCACAAGGTACCCAAAGTGAGTGCACTTCAGATGAGGCCCACGGCTCCAATTCCTGCACTTCCACTACTGCCCAAAAGGACAGACAGAGAAAGAAATCCTGTTGCCCTAAAAGTGTCTTAACTCTTTTAGTTTAATCTGTTTACCAAAAGAGCTAATGGCTTAGCTTTGGCCGTGATGCTGGACAAGAAGAAAGAGGTGCAGAGAGAGAGGCTCAGCTAGAGGAACTCAGCGGGTCCAGAAGGCCATGGCTCCTAGCAGGGGCTAGCAGTGAGAGCAGGGCTGGCCAGAGCAAGCATTGGTGGGTCCATACATAAAAGACAGCCTTTAGTCTTCTTTGGTAAAAGTAATCAGGGACAGCAATGTCAAAAGACCTTTATTTAGTGTATCATAGAAAATATAGAGCTTTGGGGCAGTAGGGTATTTTTAAAGGGGGCTTTAGAATTGATGAATTTTTTTTTTTTTTTCGAGACAGGGTTTCTCTGTGTAACAGCCCTGGCTGTCCTGGACTCGCTTTGTAGACCAGGCTAGCCTCGAACTCACAGAGATCCGCCTGCCTCTGCCTCTGAGTGCTGGGACTAAAGGCGTGCGCCACCACCGCTTTTGATGCCTTCTTTGCTTGAAGGATACATGACTCTTGGCCTGTATCCAGGTTGTCTATAAATAAGCCTGAGGGCTTTGCAAGAACCCAGGGAGGGAACATTCTCATCCAACTGCCGATACTGGGGCTAGAATATTGTTCAACCTTCAGCCTGCTTACTAGCTTCCATGGGCATTGTTTATGACCTTAGCTGCATGGCACATAGGAGAGTCACAAATGCCCAACAATTATCTTGCACCTATTGGCTAATATCTGCTTATGACTGGGTGTATGCCATGAGAGTCTTTTTGGGTCTGCATTAGCTCACTCAGGATGATCGTTTATAGTTATATCCATTTGCCTGCAAATTTAATGATATCCTTGTTTCAAATAGTAGAGTAGTATCCCACTGTGTAGTTGTACCACAATTTTTTTTAATCCATTCCTCAGTTGAGAGACATCTAGGTTGTTTCTAGTTTCTGACTATTACAAGTAAAGCTGCTATGAATGTAGGTGAAGAAATGTTCTTGTGATTTGGTGATGCATATCTAGGGTATATGCCCAGGAGTGATATAACTGGGTCTTGAGATAGAACTATTTCCAATTTTCTTAGAAAGTGCCAGATTGATTTCCAAAGTGGTTGTAGAAGTTTGCACTCCCATCAACAGTGGAGGAGTGTTCCTCTTTCTCCACATCCTCACCAGCATGTGCAGTCACATGAGTTTTTTTTTACATATGCAAATTGATATATAAAAATGCTAAATGTTTAAACAGGTTCTTCAAAGCAAAAATAAAGTGTTACTATGTAAGTTAGGTTATTATATTGGAAGAAAACAAGGAGATGTGTCACTTGTCTAAGACTATTACATTTTTTCCTTTATTTTTTATTTCTTTAAGTTACATCTCAATCGCAGTCCCTTCCCTATTCCCCCTCCAGTCCCACCCTCCCACCCACAACCCCCCATCCTCTTCCCTTTTTTTTTTAAGTTTAAGGTATATCTTATTTCCCCCTACAGTTTCCCCTTTCAGTCCAACAAATGGCTCTTTCTCTAATAATAATAAATACAATACAAAACAACAGAGGTAATTAGGCCACAGTTATGAGGGTTATATGGCTTAGCGTACATTCCCAATGTCCAGTCCATATGTATTTGGCACCTGACTTTAACATTCTACTATCTAACCATCTCCATGAGTTTAAAGTTCTATATCTGACTCAACATTCATACTAACTTGCAACACAATTTTAAAAGTATCTTCTTAGGTCTGTAACACTCTCTTGACTCCTAAACAACTCAAATTTTAATTATGAGACTCTAGCTATCTGTTCTTCAACCACCTCAGAGACCTGAGAGGGATAAATATATCGATTTTATAGGAAGTACAGGGCCTGCAGCTTCCCAAACTAAGAAATGACATACCAGTGGCTGCCTGGACAGTTCCCATTTTCTCTCCATACATTACAGCATCGATCTTCAGTCATTTGGCCCCGTTTCTCTGACAGACATTGATTGTAGAGCAGGGGTTATGAAGGACATACCTACCCTGTCTTGGCAGAGCTAGGCTGTCGACTTACCTGCTTCCAGGTTTTGTCCTTTTTGGACAGCATTCTGTCTACAGTTGGAGCAAGGGGCTTTTCATACCAAGAGATAGGCTTGCGACTAATTCAATCATCTCCCACTGGAGATTCTTCGATGCTCATCTTCTACTTGGAGGAGAATAGGGGGTGCTGTCAGGAGTTGATATGTCTCGATATCAAAAAAATCTAAAGTTACAAAAACATCTTTGAATGCCATATTCTGCAGATCTCTTGAGGTTTTTGAGGAGGCCCTATCTATCTCTTATATTAGGGTAAGCAGATGTTGCTTGTCTCGTAGCAGGTTTATTTCTGATTAGCTTAGAAAGTAACTATAATAGGCTGTCATAGTACCTAACAGAATGACCAGCTTGCATAACCATTAGTTTGCATTTCTTAATTATCCTAAACAGTTTATGACAATTAGTAGTAAAAGGCTGAAACATCACATTTCATTTTTTTCTTTACCTCCTAACCCTTCCATCCCATTTCTCTGGGGTGGGGTGTCCTTATATAACTTATATATTTTTTTTCTATTTTTTAGTCTTTTTTATCTATTGTCTGCTTATTGGTTTGTCTGTTTAGTAGTTCTCTCTCCTGGGCAAGGAGACACTTTTCACTGGTGGTACTGCCTCGTAGACCCCCAATGAATGAGGAGGCTCTTGGCCCTCATACGACCTCTCAACTGAGATGAGGGACTGTTATATAAGGACACATGAGTTTTTTTATCTTAGCTATTCTGATGGGTGTGAGATGGAATCTCAGAGTCATTTTGATTTGCACTTCCCTGATGACTAAGGACATTGAGCATTTCTTTAAGTTTTTCTCAGCCATTAGAGAGTCTTCTGTAGTGGATTTTTGGTTTAGCTTACACCCCATTTTTAAATTGGATTATTTGGTTTGTTGGTATCTAATTTCTTGAGTTTTTTTATATATTTTGGATAATAGTCCTATATCAGATGTGGGATTAGTGAAGATCCTATCTTTATCTGTGGGCTGCCGTTTTGTTACACATTATTTTTTTTAAATAATTTATTTTTTATTTCTTCAAGTTCCATCTCAATCACAATCCCCTCCCTACTCCCCCCTCCAGTCCCACCCTTCCACCCTCCTCCCCCTCAACCCCCCCATCCTCTTCCCTTTTTTTTTTTTTTTTTTTAGTTTAAGGTATTTCTTTTTTCCCCCAACAGCTCTCCCTTTCAGTCCAAAAAATGGTTCTTTTTCTTATAACTATAAATAACACATGATTATTTTTAAAGACCCAAGAGTTGTGAATTTTTAAAAATCTGGAAGGTGGATTGTTTTGATAAATTTCCGGGTTTTCAGAATGTACTATTCTGTCCCAGGTGAACATCTGGCTTGTAGAAATGGCACTGACAGTCCATGTAAGAGGTCCATTTGGTGTTGACTTCAAAAACATGGAGACCGGAATCAGTTCTACATAGGGGACCATTGAGCACAAAGGAATGCCCTATCCTGGCAATATTCTGTGTACCCTCCTTTCTTCTCTAAATCTGGTAAATACTTTTGATGGGAAGACTGCCTCAGGTCCTTCTGTGACAATTGAGTTCTGATGTACTTTTGCTCAGTTCTAACTTTCTTGCGCATCAGTGACGTACCACAGCTTGACAATTATCTCCCCACTTGTAACTTCCAAACCTCTCAGGATTGTTAGCTCCCACTGCCTCTTCTACCTGATGTCCACTTTTCTCATCAGTAGGACACATCATAAGACTCACGTTATATATACACCAATAGACCCATTCAGTAGTTTGGACTTTAAAGCTCTTGAGTAGCTGCTACAATTTATTTCACAGATATTGGGAAGGAATGAAAAAAAATAACAATTTGTGGGGTAAAAACCCCTCACTTTTCTGCTGGAATTTGGAGTTGACAAATTTTCTCCTATCTACTGATATCTTTTTCATAGTTTAGTCAACTTAAAATGATAAAATGCGCCGGGCGGTGGTGGCGCACGCCTTTAATCCCAGCACTTGGGAGGCAGAGGCAGGCGGATCTTTGTGAGTTCGAGGCCAGCCTGGTCTACAAAGCGAGTCCAGGACAGCCAGAGATATTCAGAGAAACCCTGTCTCGAAAAACCAAAAAAAAAAATAAAATGATAAAATGCATCCCTATTGTGAATGAACAGGCTATGAACCCTTGTTGATGGGAATGGTTCAAGGATAGCCAGTCTTCACTGGGTTGTTAATGAGTTGCTTTTGTGGTGCATGTGGTGAGGGATCTTCTATTTTTTTTTTCAGTCTTAGTGTCCGGTCACAAATCTGCTGTGAATTCTTTCTGATAGACTGAAATGTCATGGTGCCTGGCAATCCTCAAAAGGCCTAGATTTTCAATCCATTTATCAATTCTCTCCTACAGTGAATACTTTGAAAATGTAGCCACTAAGTCTAGTTGGATTATCACCAAATTCATAAACAAGTAAGTAGGAAATACAAAATAAACTATCTGGGTCTTCAATGTTTATAAGACCATCATAATAGTCAATGTAATCCTGCATGTAAATTGTCATGTTACAATCAACAGAATAGCTATTAAAATTGCATTTATTTATTTGTTTGTTTATTTATTTAGGATTTTAAGACAGGGTTTCTCTGTGTAGTCCTGGATGTCCTGGAACTTGCTCTGTAGACCAGGCTGGCTTCTAACTCACAGAAATCCACCTGCCTCTGCCTCCCAAGTGCTGGGATTAAAGGCATACTAAATGAGCTATTGAAATTAATGATAGTGATATGTTAAATAATTCTTCTAATATGTTTGGGACCCATTTTAAAGATGAGACATCATCTGACAGAGGAATTGAGTCCTGGCTAATCAGGAATGTGTTACTACTAACCAAGTAGATCAGTTGGACTAAAGTCAGGAGAGGTCATTAAATGAAATAGTGGGAAAGGAAAAAAGAAAGAGAAGGGAGAGACAGTTTAGATGATCTTGAACATATACAATTTTTTTCTCTTTCTGGCATGAACGTGGAGTAGCTGCCCAGCAAAGTTATGAGTGTTCTCCAGTAGCAAAAACCAACTCAAGAGTGTCCACTTAGTAGAGGTTTTACACTGAATTCAAACACTGGGTTTGAGGGGACAAAGTAGATGCTTTCAAAGAATTTATTCTGCTGAAGAACCAGTCAATGCAGTGTGTGAATACTATGACAGTAAAAACGGTGTCAGAGTCACAGGCTACCTCCCTGCATCAGGGTGATTATATTTGGGAGGTTCATAAGTGGAACGACGCCTTTAAGGAAGGGTATGTGGAAGTTTCAAACTCCACTTCTTACCAAGCCTCACATAAAGTAAATTACGTGGAAAAATCAGAACTTAACTTCTAGGCAGATTATAGTGTGAAGCACCCTTGAAGGGGAACAGAATCAATAAGAGAAGAGTCATTGTTAAGATCTTTGTACTTAACAACTTTTGTAATGGTGCCAATTTTGTCAGAAGTCATGGATTAAATAGACAAGCAAATAACCTGCCGGTGGTGTGGCTCAGTGGTGGAGATTTGTCTAAGACCCACACAGCCCTAGGCTTGATTCCCAGCACCAGAAACACAGCAAAACAAATCAGTTAAGCAAACAGATAAGGAGAATAGTGCATACCTCTTAAAAAATTTACAGATGGCATAGATGGTGCACCCTTTGGGTGCCAGTTCCTCATTTAATTGAATCTAAATAATAAATGTCTCCTTGAACATTTTTGCCTCCAACAGTCTGGTGGAAGCAAACAAGATATGACTTACTTTGCAATGTAAGAGTAAAAACTGTGGTTTAAGATGTCTATTGGCAAAAAAAAAAAAAAAAAGAAAAGAAAGAAAGTAAAGGAGGGAGACAGGCAGAGACTAGAGGGGGGACGAGAGAGAGACAGAGACAGAGAGAGAGAGAGAGATAAAGAGAGAGAGGGAGAGAGACAGAGACAGAGAGAGGTATCTTTACTTAGGAGGCTTTCCAAGTTACTTCATGTAAACAAATCCAACAAAATTCCAAAGTTCCATTTGTAATGCTATTTGGCTCGTTTGCATAGTTGAACTTATTTGAACCAGAAACAATGTTGTGATTAGAATATCCTTTCTCTTTTCTTTGGAGTTTCAGCTTTAATTTTGAGATCCCTTGATACACTTACTCTATAAAATTGATAAGTTCCTTGAATCGAAATTTCCACTAAGCCCCCCTCCCCTTTTTACAAAACAATTAACAAATTGGAGACCCTGAATTTCCATTTAAGACTTGGGAAAATATGAGAAATCTGGGGAAAGCGTGACTTTGGACAAGGTTAATGCATAGTGCTGATCGATGGCATTTATTATCAGCAGAATGGCAGGAGCCAATAAATAATTCACTCTCCTGAGGCCCCACTGATACCTTGCAAAGCCTTGTGTCATCATCAGCATTATTTAAAAGATGGCATGGAAGGTAACATCTGGGAGCCAGTTCCTCATTTAATTAAATTATCACGTAATGAAATCTTCTGTAATGAGATTAATTTTAATTATTCATCTGGAGTTGACATGAGAACAGTTCGCATGAATAATACATGAGCTCTCTGTCTGTTCCATTTCTAAGAAAGGACCTAGTTTTCAGCAACAGTGCTTTTATGCTGAGCCCTCACAGTGTGGTCACCCAAGAAGCTGGCTTGGATTGAAGCAATTTCAAATTTTTAAAATACTTGAAAAGTAACAAGGATTAAAAAGAAAAGATGTTCAGAGAGTAATTTAGGGGATATTTCTAGTTTAGACACAACAATGTCTCTCTTATAAAGGCTAAACGTGGTAACTGCATTCATACTTTGGTATCAGCTTGAATTGTGAGATTAATAGGCATTAACAACAAAATTTTCCCACTAGGGTAACTGCCCCCCAACCGGGTCTACCCAAGTCCTGAAAGACAGGACAGGTGGGTTAGCAGATTTGCCTCCACTGGGACTTGCAGGACCTTTTAGTATGAGCCACACACCGGCCACCAAACAGCCTGTCGGTGATCCTGCCTCTGTATACTCATCCTTTTTCTTAAATCACACAGATAGAAGTCTGAGTCCTGTTCTTTGTAACTTACAAAATGAGTTTAGGGTTCCTATCAACAGGAAAACAGACAAATCTTGAAAAGAAAAACAAACAGGCAGACCCTAGTGGATTATCCCAACCTCCCCCGTTAAGGCTTGTTTGCTGATTACTCGCTCTGTTCCTGCTGACTTGAAATGTGCTCCATAAACCCTGCAAAGCTTGTTTGTTCTTCACCTGGGCTTCATTCCACACCGGTCCCTCTCACCTCTGCATCCTCTCACTCCTCCTCTTGCAGCCCCTGCACCCTCATCCCTGCTCCCCCCCCATCCTTGCTCCCCCTTACCCTTCCCCCTCACCTGCCTGACATCCTTGTGTCTCTGGACTCTTATTTTAGTCACTTCAAGGGGCCATGTTTCTATCTCCATGTATTACTTCTCCTGGATGTTTTCCAGACACATCCATGAGCATGCTTCAGATCTTAGTTTCAGCCTGTTTCCTCTCAGGAGCCTCCCCAGAATCCTCATCCAGATTCCTTTCATTTGTTACAGGTCCTCATGGCATCTTCTTGAATTCATACAGCATTAGGTTAAATTATTTTAGACCTTCCATATTAGTAGCAGCCTTTTCTTTCTTTTCTGTAATTCACCCAAGTATTAACTCCATGGTGAGTTTCTTTGATGACTAGTTTCTCATTCCCATTATACTGGAAGCTTTGAAAAGGCAAAGGGCATGCTGGGAGCCTGGCACAGTGCTGAGGACATGTTACTGATGAAGATCTGATCAAGGAATAAACACCACATAGATGGAATTCTTAGACTCTTTAGTCTGTTACACACTAGAACGAATTCCATGGGCTGAAATGCCTTTTTCATTAATAGGAAATTTTGAAACAGGAGAGCTGGCTCCATGTATGGGCTTGCTCCACAGTGGATTCCTGCATCACGGGCAGGAATCAAAATCGATAAATAAAACATTTTACTTTTAGTTCTGTATTGTGGTCATTCTGGCGTCTAGAAAATGATCAAAGTAGATAGCTACTGACCCAGGTATGAGCCCTGAATAATCATCTAATATTTGCTTTATTGAAGGTATTGAATATTTTTATCTATTTAGATATTTTATTTATTGAGAACACTGTGGAAAAACTAAGGTATAGCTACTCTTCTGTAGTTTGAATTTTTTTCATTACCTGTTTTAGCATGAACATTTTTGTTAGTCTGTTGGATAACACTGGTATAGACAGGAAAGGACACTTGTAGTCAGATCACATTCTGAACATCTCATTTTGTAGAATTATAGATTTTGAGTGTTCTACTACATAAAAACACAAAATTCCAATAAGTGCCCAGGCATAGTGGTTCACAACTATAATGCCAGCACTCAGAATGGTTTGGGAGGAGGCTTTCCACAAGTTCAAAGCCAGTATGTGCTAAATATGACTTTCAGACCAGCCTGATCTACAATACAAGGGCCTGTCTCAAAAAAAAAAAATCAAAATCCAGACAACCAAATTAATCTTGCTTTTTGAAAAAAAATTTTGTTGTTAGGAATCTTACTGGTAGGGTGGATTAGCAGGGCGTGGCGGTGCATGCCTTTAATCCCAGCACTTGGGAGGCAGAGGAAAGCAGAACTCTATGAGTTCGAGGCCACCCTGGTCTACAGAGTGAGTTCCAGGACAGCTAGGGCTTCACAGAGAAACCCTGTCTCAAACAAACAAACAAAAAACCAAAACTATCTAAATAAATATAAATAAGTAAAATAAAAATAAATGGATATTATTGTTGAGAATTTATGTAGTGTATATGTGTGTGTTTATGTGTGTGTGTGTGTGTGTGTGTGTGTGTGTGTGCCTTTCAATATGTTTCTGCTTTAGTTAATTACCAATGGACTCAATAATAAACTTTATAATCTTTAATTACTAGTCTATGTGTTTGTTGTTTGGTTGGTTTTTTATGCATATTTGTTTTTCCCCAAGTACTTCCATTTTACATTTGACATTATTCACTCTGTGTTCTGCTTATTTCTCAGTCATCCTACTATATGTTAGTAACTGTGTCTTGTATGTACACATATGTATATACATACGTGCATACATACATACATAAATATTCCCGTTAATTGACAAAATTAAACTGCTCTCCACTCTCTCCTTCAGTCTTGACCACTTAGTGTTATTGATAAGATAGACCCCCAAATATTGAGCTTCCAGGTTTTCCAGCCCAGTGTGCTATTTCAGTAAGCCCCAATCAGTTGGTGTGTGGGGAATGTGGTTCTTAAGCAGTTGAGAACACTGTGGAAAAACTGCTGAAAATGGTTTTAAATGTATAAGAGAGCATACATTTGAGTTTAGAGATGCATATGCTAAACTCACAGCATCTATTATTCTGGTTGTACAAGACTGAATTGTCTGTGATATGTTTCAAGGAGACACAGAGATGGGACTTAATGTAACAATGACCTTGCATTCCCTCTGAGATTCCATCTCACACCTATCAGAATGGCTAAGATCAAAAAACTCAAATGACAGCACGTGCTGGCAAGGTTGTGGAGAAGAAAGGGGAACCCTCCTCCATTGTTGATGGGAGTGCAAACTTGTACAAGCACTATGGAAATCAGTCTGGGGATATCTTAGAAAAACTTGGAATAGCCTTACCTCAAGACACAGCCATACCATTTCTGGGTATCCACCCAAACAATTCCTCACCAAACCACAAGGACGTATCCTCATCTATGTTCATAGTAGCTTTATTTTTAATAGCTAGAAACTGGAAACAATCCGAATGTCCCTCAACTGCAGAATGGATAAAAAAGCTGCGGTACATCTACACAATGGAATACTACTCAGCCATCAGAAACAAGGAAATCATGCAGTTTACAGCCAAATGGGTGGAGCTAGAAAAGTTCATCCTGAGTGAGCTAACCTAGACGCAGAAAGATACACATGGCATCTACTCACTTATAACTGGATTTTAGTCATATAGTACAGGATAACTATCCTACAACCAACAGACCTAAAGGAAGAGGAACATAGACTTTGTTACTTGTTAATGGGACACTTTGCCCTAGTGGAGCTGCCATGTAGGCCCCCAGTGCAAGAGGAAGCTCTTAGCCCTCATATGACTGCTGAACTGAAGGGAGTTGATATGTAGGGACACCCCAAACCAGGGGAGTAGGATAGGTGGGAGAAGGGGGAATGGGTAGGAGGGTGAAAGGGTGGACCTGTGAGGGGTGGAGGGAGGGGACTGTGATGGAGATATAAATTAAAGTAATGAATAAACATTGAAAAAAAAAGAGCATGGATAGAAGTTTTTGTTGTTTTGCAGCCCAAGATGGAACATTTCTTTCAACAGAATTGGTTCACAAGTAGGTTGGTAGCAAAGCAAGACTTTCAAAGCAAAAATTGTGTGCATCCTTGGGCGCGGGGGGTGGGGGGTATCTGAAAATCGTATTAGTCTGCCTGAATGCATTTTTCTGTTGACCATGGTCCAGTTGGCTCATGCCACCTGGGCTGACTGTTTTAGTACAAACTAGAAGTTGTATTGTGTTTCAGTAGTTTTCCTACATGAGGCTGACTGTGTTTGCCAATCCACCTATCTGATCGTGCCTAGTGAGGACAAAACCAACCCAAAACCTACTAATCATCAATAAGTTCTTTGTAAAATAAATACACTCTTATATCCATTGTCATTCTGTTAAAACTATCTTAGGTACTCCTAGGGTCTTAGTGAGTAAACATGCATATACATATTAAAAGAGGTGCCCATTTACACTGTCTTGTGGTCTGTTTCTATTTGGTTTGAGAATTTGCTTCATTGCAGAAATGCTGCAATATAGCCAGCAAATGAGCCACATGAAGCTCAGCCAATAAGTAATAAGCTTTAGCTACGCTGGGCATGAGAATGTCATCCAGGCTCCAATTCTTCATTTAAATACAGATGTTACTGTAGTGTTACGTGTTTGCTATAATGTAGGATGCCTTATTTTACAAATAAACAAAAAAAAAGAGGAAAAGAAAATTATGTTTAGAGATGGAGGAAGACTTGGTAGGACCTTTGTCCATTTATATGTTAAGTTCTTTTGTGTCCATTGTCTTGAATGACCACAAAATTAAAAAAAGAATTTAAATGATAAGAAAACTGATGAAAAAAAACCCCACCTAAGTGAAAACTCAGCAGTGTGCTTTTATGTGCCTTGGGATATGATTCGGCTTTAGATAATTACCATTGGAATCAATGATAAGTTTTCTAGACTTTGATTCCTAGTTTATATGGTCCTTTGTTGTTTGGTTGGGTTTTTTTTTTACATGCATGTTTTTTCCAGTTACTTCCATTCTACATTTGACAGTATTCGCTCTCTATTCTGCTTATTTCAGTCATCCTACTGTATGCTAGAAACTGTGCCTGGTAAACAAGCCAGTGATTCTATTCTTGTTTACAGTCAAAATGGGAAGCAAAGCACAAACTGTGTAAATGAATATAAATTCCAATTGTCTTAAGTTCTGCAATGTTGGGTAAGCGACATTTCTCTGAAGGAGTATTTGAAGGAGTATCTGAAGAAGTATCTGAGAGAAGACAATAGCTGATGAGCAGAGTGAGGGGAAGAATATGCTCTGTAGTATATGTACTCCGTAGTGGGGAAGAATATGCTCTGTAGTATATACACTCCATAGTGGGGAAGAATATGCTCGGTAGTATATGCACTCCATAGTGGGGAAGAATATGCTCTATAGCATATGCACTCCATAGTGGGGTATGGAGGGAGCATTGGCAATATCACCCTAAGGCCAAAGGAAAGTGTTATGTGTGATGACCTTAGCAAGAGGCACCTGCAGGCTTTCATAGGAAGTCCTTACAGTGCTAAAGTGAGAACATAAAGTAAGAGCAAGATTTGCACTCAGAGAAGGTGGGTCTGGCTGCTTTGTGGTGCAAAAGATAGGAACACTAATAGATAACACTAAAAGAAAATAATGGTTGTGGCTCACAGATTGAGGAAGCTCAAATCTGTTACTGCACATGGATGCACATGGCTAGGGTGGTGTGGTAGTTGGTTGCAGCCATCATGGAGATGTCTAGAAAAGCTGTGCAGACAGAAGAGGAGTCTTGTAGTCTACAGTTTTAGAACTTTCAGTCTGTGATGGTTAGGTCCTGCTGCAGTTCGTGACAGGAGCTTGTGGCATGTCGGAACTGCCTACCCCTTACCTAGACGTGGAAGTGGGGCTGAGAAAGATGCTGGGGTCTTTTCTGACCTTCAGTGACATGCTTTCCATAGTTCAAGGTCATCCCAGCAGGACAAAGTCTGCACTGCCTCCCAGTGCCACCAAGCTGGGGACCAGATATTTATAGACATCGGACAGATACATAAGGTCCAAACTCTAGCAGGTAGAGTGGAGGAAGTGGTTTTTAACCTAAAAATTCAAGATTTTCTAAACAGAGGGAATGATGGGTCTTAGGATAACAGGAGATAACATCAATAACAGATACTAACACTATTAAATCAATATTCATTGAAGAGTTCTCATTGGTTTTTATGTTGCCAGCATCTCACCCTGAATACTACTTCCTAATGAGAAAGTACAATAGAATGTAATTTTTGAATGGCAGCACCGAGAAGTCACTATTTTAACCCAGGCCTTCATCTTTACAAATAACAAGAAAACCTGGATTGAGATCTCTGGGGTGGTAAGGTGATGTGAAAATCCAAATCTCACATGCAGAATATTTATGCGGAAAAGTGAAAATTCTATTTAACCTGCCCATAGCCCTGCTCTAGCCTAATTTCCGAGTTAGGAAGAGGATATAAAAAATGGCCAGTCAGTGAAATGACACCAGCATATGGGTACTCGACAAGAATCCTGGCCTAGGTGTTTCTAAAGTCTGGGGTCACTGATGAAAAGCTGAGGAAGCCATTCATTTTAAAAGGGATTGAAGAAACACCGCAGTGAAATGTCCTGTGAAAACCTTGGTTGCATTTTGGTTTTACAAAACTCTGTGAAAGCTGTTCTTTTGACAGGCATGGATATTGGGTGAATACCACATAGTTTTCACATGTTCAGTAATGAACCTCTTTGTATGGGGTGGCATGTTGAAGATAGAGCATGACGCGAATGACTTGCCTCCAAATGATTTAACAAGGATGCTAATAATGTGATAGAAAACAAGATATGCAAGATACGCCTGTGTTTGCTGCACTAGCCTGTTAATATTTGCTTGCATGAAAGTTTTTGTAATAAAAATCAGGGTGGAGGGCAAGCTGGGGAGCTCCTTGACTCAGCGTTCACACTTGGTGGCCTTGGGTGAACTGTAGTGACTTTACCAACTCAGCAAGTCATTCTGTTCTGGAATCTAAGTGTAGCAGTAGTATAAATACGACGTGTGGTAACTCTGAGACTGTGTGGACCTGCAGTGGGAGCCAGGGACACTGAGGTGCTTGCAGCAGACAGTGTTTGCCTCTTGAAATAACCCAGAACAAAAGCTCTAGAGTGCCAGTGAGGAGGGTGTTCCAGTAACCTGGTGTTTGTTAACACGATAGCTTTGCACCAGGTTCAAGGTGATGAGAGAGAGGATAGAGGATGTGAGAAATCAATAATTTATAGGAGGTAAGAAATGATCAAGTCTAATATTAGACTGTTAATGGGGCTGGGAGAGGAAGGCATAGGAGCAGCTGATAGGTTTCTGACTTGGGCAATTAGAATGTTGGTGTCAGACCCAGAAGTACAGAGCTCTTCGAGTAGACAAGTTTGGGAAACGACGGCTTTAGCTTTAGATATCACAGGCTCTGGTATATTTAGGGAAGTGAATAGAAATGTGTCAGTTGATCATTTTGACTAATGAACAGTTTATCAGGAAAACAAAGTAGAGAGAATTGTGATGTTCCTTCCTTTGCATCAAACAGCTCTGATTTTATGTATTTGTTTTTGTGTTTTTATTTAAGGTCATCAACTGAATTTTTATTTCATTAATACTAGGGGTTGAGAGTAGGGCCTCATCTCTCTGAGTTTCCTTGCTGTCCTTGAGTTTACTATCATTCCTGCCTAAGCAGCCCCTCCCCACCATATATAACTGATATTACAGTTCTTTGCAACCAGGTACAACATACATTAAAGTAACTCTTTAATCATACACATAAAGGAAGCACTTTCCTGCATTGCTTAATCTCTGTGAAGTTTTTCCACATTAAGTAGCACATGAGCTATTTTTTCCAGATTTTTTTCACTTAAAAGTAATGTTTGTTTGTTTGTTTGTTTTAAGATTAGAAAGAGAGCCAACATATTTATACTTTAGAGCATCTACTTACTCATCAAATAATTATAGTGATATTCTTACTTTAAGTAATAGATACTTATTTTGGAAATGTTTACAAAATTCCAATGAATAAGGAAAAAAGTTGCTTGGAAGTTTAGTAGCACGTGGCTTGGGTCATCTATTCATATCTCAAGCTCAAGTTACACTACTAGCTAGCATGTATTAAATGGAACAATTACCTTTTAACTATCTGTGGGTAATTTACTATATTCATTAGACAAGAGGCTGCTGGATGGTTAGTTCAACTTTATCTCTATATTTATGCTTTGAAGGTCATTCTGTTAAGAAGATATCTACTTATTTACACTGACAGAAGGTACCTGAAAGCAAACCTCTTACCTCTTGCTCTCAATTTGGTAGCACAGTGATTTCACCCTGGCTGAAGTCAGATTGATGAACAAAATGCTTCACCCTTTGACATAAGTCCACAGGCCTTGCTACAGGTAGCACTTTAGTTGTATTCTACCCTAATCAGAGTCTCCAAAAGTTCCTTAACCAAAAATATGACAGCTCTTCTTGGTGGTGTCTGCCTTAACTACAGCATTATGAAACTAGTCCTTGGTAAACCTAAACAGTATTCTGTAAATATATAATGGACGCACAATTAAAAAAATTAAATTACGAAAAAGATTGATACATGCCATAAATAGAAGTGGTTAGGAACCATGTATTTTTCTTTTTCTGTGAAGATGATGTCCCTAGGCTTTATTTAGCTCTTTTATAAATTGATCATTATAGTCACTTTCATTGCCGTCAGAGAATATTATGAGGTGCTGAAATCAGTGCTGGGGATGAGAGCAAGGATAGCGAAGCCTTTGCTGAGGGAGGATCCATGAGTCAGAGGGAGGGAGGTCCCTGTTGAGAGAGACAGAATGTGCAAGATAAGTGAGAAACAGTCACTCTGACTTCTGGTACGTTATTCTCTGAAAGGGTGACCATGGGCTCTTAGGTGCCTAGTGAATCTGGACAGACAGGAGGGTCTTCTCTTTGAGGCTCAGTAGAAGTGAGGTCTAAATATAGGCTGAGAGCCGAATAGGTCGGTTAATAACATGCTGTGAAAGTCTGCATAGGGGTTATTTGGAGACTAATGCGGAGATAAATCTGGAAAACTGTGAGAGCCAGAAACATGGCATTGACCTACCAAGGACACCAATCAAGGATGGGTGATAGGGGTTTGTGAAACACATGAAGAAACCTAATAAATTTGGAAGTCTGTGATAGCTTCAGTTGTCAACTTCACACACCTGGGAAGACGAAACCTCAACTGAGAATTTTCCTCCGTCAGACTGGCACATGGCCATGTCTGTTGGGAATTTTCTTGATTGTTTATTGACATAGGAAGGGCTACCCACTGTGGGAGATATTATCCTTGGGCAGGTGGGCCTGAGTTGTATGAGAAAGGCATGCCAGAGGAAGCAAGCCTGTTAGCAGAGTTCCTTTGTGGTCTCTGCTTCAGTTCTTGCCTTCAGGTTCCAACCTTGATTTTCTTTGATGATAGACCATAACCTTAAGCCAAAGAAACACTTCCCTGCCCAAGTTACTCTTGGCCAGTATTATACCACAGCGACAGAAGGCTAACTAGGACTAAGCCTGAGCCTACAATTGCAAGAGTTTAGCCACCAGGAAGAACAAAGTTAAGGCAGTGAGAAAGATTAAGGGTAAAGGAGGTTTTTAGATCCTAATACTAGAAGTTGTCATATGGGTTAAAAAAGTATTTCCAATGTTAAGACAATAGATGGGATTAATATGTTAGGGAGTGGGTGAGAGTTCACTCCACACACCTTCTGTTTACTGGAGTGATTCCGATTATAGAAGGAAGAGAATTTAAAAGGAAGGGGCATTGTTGTATAATCCCACATCCTGTTACTTGTCTAATTGACTTTGAACCAGTCCTCTGTATTCAAGAATTCTTTTTCTCCCCTTTTGACTTATAACTGTGACAGTCAGAGGACCTTGGAAATGCCTGGTCAGGCTGCTGTCAAAGCCATCCTAATTTCTTTCCTTACGCTTCCATTATATGATTGGCTCAGGTAGTACATATAGTCACAGCTTCATATTCTAGAGTTTCTCTTGGAAGATTAAGTATCTTGAAATCAATCAATCAATGTCCTTCCTTCCCTCTCTCCCTTCCCTCTCTCTCCCCCCGTGGTGTGTGTGTCTGTGTGTGTGTGTGTCCATCCCTCCTTCTCTCTTTTCCATTCTCTCTGTACTCTCATCTCTTTCTGGTTCTTTCGGGGCACAGGCTGATCTCAATATCAACTCTGCTGCCTCACTTTCGCAAGTTTTAGGACTGCAGGCATAATATAGCAGACTCAACTAAAAGACTACCTCTTACAATGTATGTTCAAGATCCTCATTTAATATCCAAGCTCCTATACAGAGTCTAATCTGTAGCATGTGTAAACATGGGCAACCTAAAGATATAATATTCTAAGTTTTTCACACCATGATAAGTAGTTTCTATTTGAAACCTAGTTCACAAGCAAACTGAAAAGTCGATGTATTCTAGATCCACCCATGTTTACAGCATCCCTCCCTGTCCCTAATTGTACTTGTTTGGTGGCATGAACTTGGTGTGTTCTTTCTTACACAGGACTGATTATTATTTTTTTTAATATTTATGCATTACTTCAGGTTACATCTCCGTCACAGTGTCCTCTTTCCACCCCTTCCAGTCCCGCCCTCCCACCCTCTACCCCCTAACCCTTCCATCCCACTCCTCTGGAGTGGAGTGTCCCTACATATCAGTCCCCTGCCCCAGTTCAGCAGTCATATGAGGGCCAAGAGCCTCCTCATACACTGGGGGCCTACAAGGCAGCACCACTAGGGCAAAGTGTCTCATTGACAGGAAGCAAAGTGTGTGTTCCCATTGCCTTTGGCAACACTGATCATTTTGAGAAGTTATCACACTTCTGCTCCTACCTTTGTGACTCACATTGGAAGCCAAGGTCTTCATTGGCCTGCAGGGCTTGACAACAGAAATTTTGCCACTCAGGCTGGTCTTAGCTACCAGGTCGTTTTCTCCTTCTTCCTTTCTTGCAGCTCTTAGCTGTAGCTTCAGAGGTGCCACCCTTCCTTCACCCATGATGCCCACCTCCCGTGTGCATGCAGAATTCTTATGTCTCTCAATTCTGTATAATCCTACCGGGATCCACCCCTACACTTCTGGTCTTCTTTCCAATTGCATTTTTCTTACAACATCCTTAATGTGGCACGTTTTCTCTCTTAGCCTGCATTTTCTGTTCTAACTATGCATAAGTGTAAACAGCACCACAGTAGTTTCTTGTTTGTTCTGTTTGTACTTTGTCTTGGAATGCCTGCAAAGTGCCTGGAACCTGGTGAGTGCCCACTAGGTATTAACAGAGCAAATAAATGATTGAAAATGAGCAGGTGAATGGCTTTAACCCTCATAGTAAATTGAATTATACACATGAGCAGAAAATCCAGAATTTAAACTCGTGTCACATTTTGGTCAAAGCCACCGTTCTTTCTGTTTCACCGTGTGAACTAATCTGAGCTATGTGCATAAAATATCAACAGCAGAGCCTTTTAGGAAGTGTGTTGTTGCAAAAGATTTTAAAGACCAACTGAATTTAGGGTTATAGATTTCCAAATGCAAATTGCCTAATAAATTGTAGTTTGAAGGTGTAACATTAAATAGAATTTAGAAAATTTTTTTCTGCGATTTGAACAAAGAACTTTTGCAAATTGGATAAAGAAAAAAAAATGGATTCACACAAGTTAGGGGAGAATGGGGTTTCTAGATAAGCAGGACAGAGATTTCCAGTGTTTTTCACCAACTATGTAGCTAATGGGAATGATGGCTTTAAGCCAACTACCACTTAAGGGAAGAAAAAAAAAATCCAACAAGTGAACTGCTACAGGATGGATCGCATCCATCGAAACCTGATACTCAACAGTCTCAAGTGAATGAATAAAGTTTTCATCCTGTTTACCTATGTAATGTGTCTTCTCATCACCAAATTCAGATTTAATTATATGACAGAATTGGTTTAATGTGATAAAAAAACAAAAAATGTCACAGAGATATCTTCAGTGGTCATTGGAAGCCCAGGTGGACCCTAAAAGAGCCTAGTGCTGCAGCACCTGTGGGCCTGAACCCTAAATGCAAATCAGAAAATGAGCTGAAACTGAGACCAGTCTAGATGGGGACCCATACGTGTTGGTTTTTATCTGGGACAGGGTGAAGTCAGCTGCTGATATTATACAAGAGTTTGGGGCATAGCTGATAGGAATCTAAAAGTGAAGTCTAGCCAGGAGGTAAGTAAGGTAGAAAGAAAGGACACACAGATTCCCAAAGACCTTCCAGTAGTCTGGCTATGTCTTCAGGGTCCAGCCAGGTGGGCTGAATTTCAGGGGGATTTAATGAACTAATCTGAGGGATAATCCCAGGAGTGCTCATGAGAAGCAGGGACTGGCCCAGCTTCGTTCATTCTCTACCCAGAAAGGAGCATGAAGGCTTATGTCACTATTCTCCATTTTATTTTATTATTTATTTATTTATTTATTTATTTGTTTGTTTGTTTATTTGTTTGTTTATTTATTTATTTTTGTTTGTTTGTTTGTTTGTTTATTTATTTTTTGGTTTTTCGAGACAGGGTTTCTCTGTGTAGCCCTGGCTGTCCTGGACTCACTTTGTAGACCAGGCTGGCCTCGAACTCGCAAAGATCCGCCTGCCTCTGCCTCCCAAGTGCTGGGATTAAAGGTGTGCGCCACCACTGCCTGGCTATTCTCCATTTTAATGTGTCCACTGGAGTATATGTTATTACTTCCCTGGGTTCAACTGAACTTAATATAAGCATATGTGGAATGTTTCCGGTCCAGTGACTCTTTGTAATTTTCATGTTTGTCTAGAAGAAACAGTTGTCATAGAAGGATTGGGGATGTCTGAAAGTTTCCTCTCTTGTTCCATAATTATCAAGTAGCTTGAGATGAACTACAGACACATTGACTGACTTTAATGGTGAAAAATTTCCAGTTTGCTTCAGTGCTGATGTTTTGTTACAATGATATATATTCAATTCTTTGATATATTTCTTAACAGATCTGTTTGGTGAACATGAAATCTCTCTATGTATTGGTTGTATTGATTCATGTGATTTCATAGAAGGATCTTATATATAATTCAGTCTATATATTATAGAGAAGGGGAAATATGCCATAATTATGAAAACTTGGACACCAATGCTTTATTTGAGCTATTTAATTTATTCTCTTGGTTTCTACTCTGAGGACAGAAAATGAACCAATCTCAGAAATGGTGTATGGTTCTGAAATGTGTGCAGGCCTCTTGGAAAATGAGGGTGGGCTTCCTTTATGAAGAGACTGTTGTGAGTTCACCTGAAATAAGCATGATTACATGATTCCGAAGAAGACTAGAAGAACACAGTCATGTTCATTAACACGGACCGTGACCATACATGGTTCTTCAGGTGATTTTACCCAGACGGGGCGTGTATGCTCTCTAATTTTTATTGAGATGCATTTGAAAAGATAGTTTGAATTTATATACCCATTGTACACATGACAGGGTCATATGAGAACATTTCCAAACAGGTAATATTATAAATTGAGCATGTAGCCCCTTCTTCCTCCTACTTCCCATCTTGCTAGTCCTCTTTGTCCTCTTAGATTCTTCCTCTTTTACTTCCGCATTTTACATAATATGTGATTGTATTTGGCTACTCGTTTTCCTTTAACTTAATTTGCTTATGGTTATCTCCAGTGGCATCCATTTTCCTGCAAACAGCACAGCTTCGTTCTTCATGGCTTCAAATATCCAGTGAGAGTGTGTGCTGCATTTCCCCTGTACTCCTTGTTGTTGGACAGCTAGAATGGTTCAATAGTTAGTTGCTGTTAATAGTGTTGTGCTAAACGTTGATGCCCATACATCTCTGTCGTTGGCGTGTGCGTTGACGTGGAGTCACCCAAGAGTGAAAGAACTGGGCTGTATGGTAGAGATAGTATGATCTTCTTTTCACTTTAGATCTTTTGCCGGATTTGGTTTTTTCCCCTAACTTACATCTTACATGCCATGAGCTTCAGGGCTGTCTCTTCTACATTGTCTCTTCAAAGTGGTTTTGTTTTCATTATTAGACTGTTTCAGCTGATGGCTGAGGACAAAAGACATTCATGGCAATCTCTCAGACCTTTGTGAAAATTCCCAATAACTATCCTTACTCCATCCCTGATGACCCTCCACTACCATCCTCTCTGAAAGCTCTGTCCTACTTCCTGGTTTGATGCCCATTCTTTAGTAGGCTTAACAGAGACTAACAATAACAAGGAATGAAATTTACAAAACGTTTGAGTACTGGTTACTATATTTAAACAGAAAAAGAGAGCAAGGGCTTGAGGAGAACTCCCTTTTTCATTGAGTACACATATTTTCAAATAGTCATAACTACACATATCTCATTATGACCATGCTCCTATGGTATGATGGAACACAGTGAGGCATAGAGTCTTAGACAAATGCAAAGCTTAGTTTGCTCATCAGGAAAACATTTCTCTGCATGTCTTACGGTTTGATAGGCATTGTCAGTAAATGTTACTTATTGTTGAGGAAACCATTGCTTTAGAGGTGGTTGTCATAGCTGGTATAAAAAGTGAATTTTTATCCTCAGGATGAGAAGCGGGAGCAGGAGACTCTTCATTCGGGGTAAATGAAGGTGTGACCCAGAGCATCCCAGGAAAAGGGATGAACTTGTATTGGCTCTGGTTACAAGTTAGGCACAATTGAGTGCCAGTCTACAGGCCAGGAGACAAAAACTTGGCTTGGGTATTCCATCTCCACATTTGAAATATACCTAGGCACTTCTTGACATCATTGGCTTCAAATATCTGTGACAAGAAATGCCCATCTTCCCAGTTTATGAAGACATATATGTTCTTCAGCTAGTTCTCATGTTTGAGAATTAGACTTTTGTTTTTGTCTGTAACCATTTGTTTTTTTTTTTTTTTTTTTTGGTTTTTCGAGACAGGGTTTCTCTGTGTATCCTTGGCTGTCCTGGACTCACTTTGTAGACCAGGCTGGCCTCGAACTCACAAAGATCCGCCTGCCTCTGCCTCCCAAGTGCTGGGATTAAAGGCGTGCGCCACCACCGCCAGGCTGTAACCATTTGTTAATGATTTTAATTTTATTTGTTTGGTTCATATTTCAAGTAGGACTAATAATATATTTGATTTCATTTCACATATACTTTAATTTTAGGTGCCAAGCCAGTTAGAGAAGAAAACTGCCTTAGACAAATTTACTGTGTCTAAAAATAAGCTGGTGTTCTAAATGACATGTGCACTTTATATATTATGATGTATATATCAATATAATGCATTCAAACTTATTTGTAGTATACTTGACTCAATTTTTGGATTTTGACAAATATATCTCTAAGAATGTCAAATTAGATCTTTCCTCTACTTATTCCACCTTCCTGTTTATATTTATTATTATGTTTATGATATTAAATTATCATTATTTTGTTTTCATGCTTAAAACATTGTGAAATATATAAAACTGTGGTATTTATGTACATAGTTACTCCATATATCAATCACTAATTACTTAACCATTCACATGTAAATTGTTACTCTAAATATCAATATCATGAGAGCTGAGAGGCTTGATGAAAAAAATGATGTTATGACTTCCTTCTTTTCACATACTATGCTTAAGCAGGTGGCTTCTAGTTTAGAAAAAAAACCAGTATTTTGAAATGTATTTAGATACTCCTTGAAGCTCTTTCAATTAGGTGTTTTTCCTTACTTTTGATATGCATTTTAATAATTATGTGTACATAGGACAATTGACCTTAGCTCTATACCTTTTAAAAGTAAATAATTGCAGCTAAATGGTTTAAAATGAAACAAAGAAACTATAAAAATGAGCTATGAAAGAAGTAAAAACCATAAGCATGTGCTTTCAGTTTAGTTTGAGATATTTTACTAATTTAGTGGAGGGAAAGTTAAAGAAATAATGGTATCTTTATTTTATTTATTTTCAACTTTTTAAATACAAAATCTCAATGAACAACCAGGTTGAGCACTGGGATTACAGATTTGTGCTATGACTCAAGGGCAGAAATGATGCGATTTTGACTGTCACTTATTTTAAAGATATATTTAAGATGGATTATTTGGATGAGCTCCTTAAAGGACATGGACAGTAACAATTATTTCCATGTTATATTTTTAATAGACTTATTTGTACAAAGTTTTACTAGAATCTTTTAACTAAAAGAATAAATTCCTACTTGGCACAATTAACTTTAATTTTCACAGAAATACTCTGAGATTTGTAGGCTGCCCATCTCATTCTTCTCTGTTGTAAAATCTGTCCAGAGCTGAGGACTGAGGAAGGACTGAGGATTCTGGGCTACACTTTACAACTGAGCCACAGCCACATCCTAAAAACACCGTATTGAAAACTTAGAGGCATTAAAACTTTTACCATATTTAAGTTAACAAAGTACAGATTTTAAATTCATATTTGAATGTATGGAGGTAAATACCTGACACCAACTTCTGGCCTCCTCACTCATGTGTATACATGCAACACACACATACACATGCATACACATGCGCACGCACGCAAACACATGCATGCAAAAAAGTAAAATATAAGATAATTAAAACTGAGAGCAACAAAACTAGAGAGTTAATTTATATTTTGCTGCTTTTGTTTTTGTTTCTGTTTTTCAAGACAGGGTTTCTCTGTGGACGAGTCCTGACTTTCCTGGACTTGCTTTGTGGACCGGGCTGGCCTCAAACTCACTTATTCTGAGGAATGTTGGAAACTAAGAATTAAAGTTGTAGGATATTCTAGAATTATTATTTTAAAGATTTATTTTGTTTTTTAATGCGTTTTTAGTGGTGTGCGTGTGTGCGAGCGTGCGTGTGTGTGTGTGTGTGTGTGTGTGTGTGTACAAGTAGGTACCCACAGAAGCCAGAAGTGGACATTGGATTCCTTGGTGCTGGAGTTAGAGCTGTGAACCATAAGAAGTGAGTACTGAGAACTCAACTCTGGTCCTTTGAAAGAGCAGTGCCATTCTCCAGCCTTTATAATTCTCCTACTTGTCAATTCTTATTATCATTTTTAGAAAAAAATCCTTATATTCAATTTTTGAAATATTTCAATTGCGTTCTATATAACTATATTATACATTTTTCTCATGATTATTTCAATTTCCTTTATCTTCCTCTCAACATTACCTTGCAAGTGTATTCAGTCTGTTGTCTTAGAGTCAGTATTGGTTTTAGGTTGTAAACATTTGCCCTAAGTCTCATTGTTACTGACCAGATGAAGATTTGCATAGATTACCCAGACTTCAGGCTCTGATTCTTAATTTATACACTCGCAGGGGGCCTAGAGCATAAAATTTGCATACAATACAGAAAACTTCCTTTTACTGCAGTTCTATATACTATGGAATTAGATGCATTGTTTTAATGGCCCATATGTGACCAAATTAGACTCAGAACATCATTGGCAACCTAGACATTGGAAAGATGACGACCTAGTCTTTGTTTTCAAAAAGTCATGGTTATCAGAGCGACTTTAAGGGATAATTTCAGTATATAAGAGTCAAAAAAGTTATTATAGGTCCCGGAGAGGCTCAGTGGGTAAAGTGTTTGTTGTCACAAGGATAAGACGTGAGTTAGGATTCCCAACACCCAAGTAAATCTGAGTGTGGTGCAGTACATGCCGGTGATAGCAGCAGTGTTGGAGTAGAGACTGGTATACACTGGTGGTTAGCTGAAACATTACCAGATTCAGTGAGACACCCTGTCCCAGAGGCTAGTGTGAAAAGTAATAGAGAAAGAGACTTGCAACACTGATCGCTGGCCTCCACAGAAGCACACACCAAATAAATTAACAAATAAATAAGTAATTCTGTCCTAAGAAGGGCATCGAGAGGATTTGATGCCTGGGATTAATGGAGAATAAGACTTTCCATTTACTTTTTATGAAATTATTTTATGCAATTTCATTCAGCATTTAATGATAACTTTTTAAAATTTAAATCCAGATAAGCTGCTGATCATCATGTTAGTTTTATGTACTTGGCATTTTTTTCCTGTCTTGATATTTGTAAGCTTTTTCTGTAGTTGGTATTTGTGTGTTTCTTCCTATGAGTATATAACACTTATATTTTCATTTTTAAGGTTCTTGAGCAAAATTAATGATTATTTTTATGCCTTTTTCATCTTTCCCCCTCAGTAGAATTCTGATGCACTTACCTCATTTAAAAGATGGAGACTGAGAGATGGCTCAGTGGTTAAGAGCTCTATTCTAGAGGACCTGAGTTCAGTTCCCAGCACATCAGTTCTCATATCAGTGACTCACAACTGCCTGTTACTCCAGGTCCAGTGGATCTAACACCCTCTTCTGGCCTCTGTAGGCATGAACACATAATCTAGATTATATTTGAGAAAGAGACCTCTAGGCAACTTTGTGTGCTAAGAGCAAAGTGTCAGCAAAGAAGCTTCCAGCAAAACACACACACACACACACACACACACACACACACACACACACACACACAC
>CAJQZJ010032789.1:564414-587191 GCA_907164525.1 Lophiomys imhausi
GAACTCACAGAGATCCGCCTACCTCTGCCTCCCAAGTGCTGGGATTAAAGGCGTGCGCCACCAACGCCCGGTGCTCCACATTTCTTAACAAACATGCAAAAACTGTTTCCATAACTTGCTCTGTAGGTTCTAAGAAATTTTGGCACCAAACCCTTCAGGAAGTTGTAAAAGCTGCAGATAAGATAATTTTCAAAATTCCACCCAGGATTGCCGGCTCTGCTGTCATTATTAAATGATCACAGTCTTCTATATTCATGACTTTAAATTTTCACAACTCCCACATGTCGAGGACAGGCAAGCACAGGAGTCTGCAGTTTCTAGTCACTATGTATGGAAGTTTTGAGGCTCTGGGTACAATGGTTTAGTGATCAGTTTCCTTTGCCTCTTCTCAATTCTGACCATGTGAGCCCATTTTTGTCCTTCAAAGTCAAAAGGGCAAAGTTTTCATTAATGAAAATTCATGCTTGACATCAACACTCTTAAGTTTTATAAAGTTGCTTCTCAGTGAAGGGTGACAAGCCAGAAGACTTGTAGTACACACCTCAGTGAAGTGATGGTATAGTGCCCCTCCATCCCAATCTTTTCTAGAATGCTTGTAGAATCCAAATTACACAGACATCTAAGTGCCTGTACTAATACCCTGCATTTTCACAGTATTTGAATGAGAGTTGAAGGCATGTTAACAGCATATGTGTTTCCAGTATTAAGGGCTATGTTATATAGGTTGGATGTCCCTAATAAAATCCAAGCTTACTTGTAGCACTGGTATTGAATCCAGGGCTTTGTCTATAACCAACAACCGCTGTACCATTGAGGTTCATTCTCCACCCTAGGATCCAAAACCTTTGAATGTTGACATGACATCATAGCAGAAAGTTTGACACTTTAAAATTACCTGTTTTATGCACAAAATAATTTTAAAATGTTATATTAAATCCCCATCACGCTATTCATATGAGGTGAATTTGAAACATAAATGTGAATTTCATGTCAAGATTTGGGTTCCATATTCAAGAGATCAGAGATCGCACATCCAATAATCTCTAACTTCTAAAACACTTATTGCCCCCAGATAGTTCACAAAAGGGCTATTCAACCTATATATACTTCAGAAATTCTTATTTGCACATTCTGGGACCACGTGTTATCCATTCTTGAGTGAGCTGTGTAACAAGAAAGTCTAGACAGCACTGTAATCTTTAAACATCAAGCGGGAACATCCCACAAATAAAATAGGTTCCATTATTATTATCATCATCATCATCATCATCATCATCATCATCATCATCATCGTCTGAAGCTGTGAGGGTGATGGGTGTCACCTTTGGAAAGGAATAGTGACAATATTAGTCATAATAGCTATGGTAGAACAAAAAGCTAGGGGCTAGCTGGTGTCATTACTGCATGCTGTAGGGCTTATGCAAATCTCATTATTCATCACAGTAACTAAGGTTTTGTCATTTTATTGTAATTTTTCTGATGTCACATAATATGATACAAATTTTCAGTCACCAACCCCAAATTGTATACACATTTCCTCTTTCTTATACTGATTTTTTTCTGCCAAGTCTTTTATAAGAAATTCCATGAAAAATTAAAACTACATTCCTGGGAGGGCTTTTGGAGCAAGAATAGTTTATAAGGGAAGAAAAGAATAGAGTTCTGCAATTTATTACAAGTCATGCCAGGGAAAAAATAAAGATGTGGAAAACATTTCTGTTTATGAAGGTATTTAGCTTCTGTATGAAGTGAGGACACGAATTCATTGAAAACAGATTGAGCGTTGTGTGTGTGTGTGTGTGTGTGTGTGTGTGTCTGTGCATGTGTGTCTGTGTGTGTGTGTGTTCATTCATGTGATGCTTTGGGGTAAATCTTAAGACAAGACTTTTCTTCAGAACTTAGTTTCTTCCCTGAGTCCACCCAGCTTCTCACTAAGATAATACTTTTTGTCAGTGGACTTTAGGTCCTTAGATATCCTAATAAAGATTCCAGCAAATTGTTTTGAGAAAAAAAAAGTCTTCAATGAAAATTCCTTTTATTCAGAAAATAAAAGGTATAAGAATTATCTTCAGAATATATGTGGAACCTATACATTAAACATGAATGAGCTTCTTGTTTAGTTGTGGATTTTATTTTCCATGTGTTTTCATTAGTTAAAAATGTCTCAAAAACACACAAACATCTGTAATTGCAACCACTTCTGTTCCCAAGAGTTTTAAATGAGAGCTGCACTTTCCTTTAAAAAATTAGTTCACGTGGACATAGACTTTTTCTTTTTCTCCCTGTCAATGAGACACTTTTCCCTAATGGTGCTGCCTTGTAGGCCCCCAGTGTATGAAGAGGCTCTTGGCCCTCATATGACTGCTGAACTGAGGTGGGGGACTGATATGTAGGGACACTCCATTGCAGAGGAGTGGGATGGAAAGGACAGGGGATAGAGGGTGGGAGGATGGGACTGGGAGGGGTGGAAAGAGGACACTGTGATGGAGATGTAACCTGAAGCAATAAATAAACAAATTTAAAAAATAGTTCATTGTTTGATAATTTCATGAGTAGAGAGATAAGGATATAGATGATATTGATTTGGCACATTTTGGTTGTGTTTAGCCTTCTACTCTATGACCTTCCCACCCACTACATCTCCTGCCACCAAGTCCCTTTCCTGCTCTGTGACTCAGGTTTAACCAAGGCTACTCAGGTGGGTATAGGAGTTACCAACTGGAGCAGGGGGATTCACCAGTGGCTACATCACCTCCCAGCAGCTCTTGTTCTGAGCTTGGTTAGGTTGGTTTATTCTTTTTTTTTTTTTCCTGAGACAGGGTTTCTCTGTGTAATCTTGGCTGTCCTGGACTTATTTTGTAGACCACGCTGGCCTCGAACTTACAGAGATCCACCTGCCTCTGCCTCCTGAGTGCTGGGATTAAAGGCATGTGCCCCGACGCCCAGTTAGGTTGGCTTATTCTAAAACTCCCTTTAGTAAGGTCCCTAGAAACCTTTGTGTCATTATTTATGATTGAAGATTAAGGTTCATAAGTAGAAAAGTATTTTCATATTGTATAAATTTTGGTCTTCACTATAAAAAGCAATAAAGATAAAACAAAAGAGGTGCTTTTCCCAGAGTGTAACACTCAATGACAGGTTACAGTGGACAGTTGCAGACTGTCTTCCTGAGCTCTGCCTGTTATCACACGTATCTTAGATGGGGTCATGCATAAGCTCATTCTAGGCTACTCTAGTCTACAAGAAACCAAGCACTATGCGCTATGTTTTAAAGAGGGAGTGCAGAGCATTAGCTAATACAGTGAGGAATTTATTTTAAAGGAAGAACTTCTATCACATTATGTTACAATTAATTTCTGTTTCTCTTCACTAATTAATTAATTGATTAATTGATTGATTGATTGATTGATTAATCCTGACACAGGGTACCATATAGCCTAGGTTTACTTCATACTGGCTTTGTAACCAAGGCTGACCTTGAACTCTTAATCCTCCTGTTTCCACCTCACAAGTGTTAGGATTATAGGCATGCACCACCACACCATGGCAGATGTAATAAACTTCTAGTAGAAAAAAAATGTAATAAGAAAACAGTAAATATAGACTTGAACCATAGTCACCAAATCACCTTAACTATTTATTGTAATTTATATGCAGTCAAAAAATTTTTTCAGAAAAGAAAAGCAACCCTAAACTTAGGCTAGTGATGAGAAGGTTCTCCTTATAGTAATATCAGTTTATGTAAATTGTGATTCTGGGCTCAAAGTTTTTATTTTAATTCATAATTTATTATAAACTTTGTTAAAAATTATTGAAGTAGAACCAGTGCATATGATTTTTTTTATGTATTGGTGCTTAAGCAGTATTTGTCTTTTCATTTTTTTCCCCTTTCATTTTCTTCTCCTTTTTTGTTGCTGTTGTTGTTGTTAAAGTAAGTCTTTATGTTCTCAAGTTTCTTGTTTTAGGAGTTTTCTTTGTATTATAACAGGACAGAAAAAGTTTTACTAGTCTCCTTTTCTACATAAATGCTCTTCAGTTTCATGTCCTAACCAATAACATGGAAGACATTATACCCTTCTCAAGGAAAAGTTTGTTTTACGGAAACAGCAGAATATTGTTTAAATGGCCAAATAAACATTATTAGAAAGTGAAGTTTCCCAGTCTAATAAAACTGATATTTAATACTATTGCAAGATAATTTTTGAACTGGAGAAATTATCAATCATAATTTCTGTAGTATCTTAGCATTTGTGTCTTATACTTGTCAGAACTGACACAAACGCAGACATTTCCATTTGCAGGTCAGGTCAAAGATTTCCAGTGCTTCTTAGCCACTATTTTCCCAGACCCAGGAGCCCAGTGCACAGAGGCTGTCTTTGAATACTGATCCTTTCTTCTTGGCATAGTCACACACAAAGGACCTGTCTGGGGGAATTGTTTGTCTTGTAGTTAAGGAGAGGAAAAGGCATTTTCTAAAAGGTCTTTCATGGGGTTTAAATTTCATATTTGGTTAATACTTAATGTCATTTAGAGAAAGTGATGTTTCAATAGATTTTTATCAATGGATAAAAATACTTATGTAATCATGTATATATTTCAATTTATATCTATATGTGTTGGGGAAACAGTTGTATAGTATATCTGCCTATGTCTGTATCTTTGCCTACACAGTACTGAGCCCTGTTTACATGAGTACCTTGTACTGAGCCCTGTTGACATGAGTACCTTGAAATGCTGCTCCCATGTCATTTTCCTTTGAATATGGCTTGAATTAAGGCAAATGAACCTCACTATTAACTTCACAGCTGCTGTTGACTTACTGTAAATTTTATTGAAGTTTGTACTTCAACACAGCAGAAACCATGTGTCTGAAACTAATTTAAAAGGAAGAAACTACAATGTTCTTACATAGTTTTTCTTAGGAAAGCCTTCTTTAACTTTGAGCTAGAATGCTGGACTGGCAGATGCTGGTTTAGACTACAGAACCCAAATTTGGAACTTGACTATCAAAAACAACTTGACTTCAGAAGGTCACTAAACATCTAAATATTCAAATAATATTTTCAGTGAAACTGAGATAATATTCCAAGGATCAAATAAAAATGGAATAAGTGAATCTAAATAATTTTCCCATTGTTAGGAAATGTATCCATAGCTACAATTCTTTGTCAAACTCACAGTGAAAAGCAAATACTGGTTTTAATTGGGGCCTCACATGTCCTACCTAGCCTTAACCCATCTGGCACACTAAGCATGTTTTGTTTTAGCTGAAATGCTAAATTCATAGTTGAATATTTCTTTAAAAATATTTTCTATTTATCTGCTTTTGGAAAAGCACTAATATCGTTGTATCACATTTATGTATTTGTTCATTTAGCCATTCCGAACAGTTGCTGAATGCCAGGCATGGCTCCTATAAGAAAGCTGGCAGAATAAAAGAGCGGTTTGGTTTGCACAGAACATATTAACAGATAGGGAGATTACACAGGTGAGACACCACGCGAATATGTGACATTCACGTTGTGATTGTTAAGAATGAAAATGAGATGGCATTGAGGACCACAGGAAAACTCCTTCAGGGCAAGTGGTCAGGAGAACAGTTCAAACAGAGGTGAAATTTAAGCCGAGGTCTCAGGGATAACAACACCGTCTCAGAGAACGCGTCCCGGGCATTGCTAGGTGAGAAAAGACCACTTTCTGTTTTCAGGATGCTGGCAGAACTCAGGGTGACTGGAACTCAGCACCCTGGCAAAGGAATGGTCTGACATCTGATTCGGAGTTCTGTCATTTTTAAAAGGGTATTCATCATCTTAGCTTCATTTCTGCTGCTGCAATAACATACCTCGACAAAAAAGCAACCTAGGGGAGGAAAGGTTTATTTTAGCTCACTCTAGGCTGCTATTCATCACTGCAGGGAAATCAGAGTGGCAGGAACTTAAAACAGACATACCACAGCCACAGAACAGAGAGCAGTAAATTCGCGTGTGCTTCTGGCCCTTGGTTCACTCTCACGCTCTTACACAGCCCAAGACCAGAGCCGACTGAACCTTACAAAACCCACTGAACAGTACTGTTCATAGCGAGCTGGGTCTTCCAAAATCAAGTAACATAATCAGGACACTGTCTCATAGTCACACCCACAGGCCAATCTGTTCTAGACAGTCATTCACTGAGACTCTCCTTCTGATGACTGCAGATTGTGTCAAATTGGCAATTGGAAGGAACTAACATTTATAAAGAGTATCTTACAACAATCCACAGAGACACAAAGAACTCTGATTTCATGTCTGTGTGTCAGGGCAGGAAGAGGAGATCATGTACTTCTAAGGACAGATAGTGAGAGCTAAGGATGACTTGCCCAAGTTCACCCCCTTGACCTGAGACATCCTCTGACAATGTCCAAACTGCTCTGATGCCCAGAGCCATCACAGTCAGTTAATGAGCTGAACCCCAATGAACCCCAATGAACCCCAATGGGGCCTCCAAAGGGGACGTGGAGGCACAGTCACCCCTATAGAAAGATCTTCTGGATTCTTATATCTGAATCGTAGATTTTCTGCTCTTGATGGTTCTCTCATTTGTTGTCAGTCATTCCCTTGTCTGTTTCTGAAAGCGTGCTAATGTGGAAATTGGCATATTTTGTTTTCAAAGTGTGTGTAAATCACCCCTGAATAAGAGCTCCGAATGCTGTCCTCCTGATATCTTCCCTTGATTGCATTGTTTTGACCCTTCAGAAGCCAGCCTTGGCCTTTATTATCTTTTCTTTGTAGATGAAATATAAAAGGGCTCAATACTAGGTGAGTGAGACGGTTTTTGTATTTGTAATTAGAATTACATATCTCCCAAGAGTTTGTTGTCTTAATGGATGGAACAATGGCATGCAGTTTTTCTTAATTATAAAATTTCACTTTGACATGTTTACCTATGAGATAAAGCGTAGTCCAATGAGGGACACACTGTTTTATGAAATTGTTAACATTTAATGAACTCTTACCACCTATTTCCCTTTGACTTTTTAATGAATTGTGAATAGCTGCAGAAAGTACTGTTAATAGCACCAAATTGCAGAGCTGTACTGGAAACCTAAACAAATCATGCTTGCTACATATTTATCCAAATTGAGCTTAAAAAACACAATCAGGTCTCTGTCCTCAACCGCAGAAAACGGAAGACATGGGGCCAGCACCATGCTGACAGGCAGCATCTAGAAATGACAGCAGGGCAGGGGCTGATTTACTCTTTTCTCTTAGTAATCATCAAGATGGTGTAGTACCTGATATTCACATGGAAGTATTTATTTTTCAGAATGGGACATAAATATGAGTAAAGGAAGCAAACAGTTTCCTTAATATCGAGGCAGTATCAAGCTATTTGATTCCATTTAGATAATATTTCACAGTGAAGCGCTGTGTTTTGGGTTAGCATCAGGTAGGACAAGCTCCTTTTCTTCCTTTGTTATTGAGGACAATCCATAGCAACATAACGAGCACTGGTTTCCTCATTTATCATAATGAGTACTATAAATACGTAGTCAGTCTGAGAAAAACAGATGTCTGAATAGGAAGATGGTATGAGAAAGACAGCGGTTCCAAGCCCCCTCTACACTAACTACTGCTTCCAGGATTTCTTTTTAAATTGTCTTCCTTTGCAGATCACACAATAACCATTCTCCAAGTACTCATGATGTGTCAGTCCCATTAGATACAGCAGGTAACAGTGATTGTATGAAGTGGCTTTTTGCCTAAGTCTTGGTGGTTGGTTGGTGTTGGCAGCTGAGATGTATGGAAGATGTATTTCTCTACAGCAAGCTGATCTGCACACCTTCCCCTAATGACCATCTATATCTCAACTAAACCAAGAGCTTAGTAGGCCTAAAGCTTTTATTTTATTTTTTGTCTATATATTCACAGATTGAAAGTTCCTGAAAAGGATATTGAGCTGTTCAAAGGACACAGAAAGAATAGCATTTCCTGAGCACTTTGAGACAGGGCTGTGATAGGAAGTGCATAAGGAGACCACCAAACCGTTTCAGGACGGGATAGAGTGAATACACTCATGGAAGAGTGTGTTCTCTTCATCCCTTACATTTCTGTCTTGTTATGAAGCTGTTGGCTGTCTTTTCAAAGACATTTGTGAATCAACTTGGAAGAAAGTAAGAAGATAGTGCCCTCTTGTGTAGCAAGCAGAGGGCCTATTTACTGTGCAGTGCAATAAGATGTTTACTTTTAGAATAAAAAGTGTGCGTGGTCACTGCCCATTGTAAAATAATGTTTGAATTTCCTAACCTCAGTGTTGATCTAAAGAAATCCATTGTGTGCACACACATAGATGCATGCATACACATGCACATGCACAAACACATCACATACACACACAAACATTCACACATGCATGCATGCTCACACACACATATACATATATACACACACTCACAATACACACACAATATACACAGCACACTCATTCACTTGCACACATGAATATACATACAACACACACATGTAACTGCACACATATAGGCACATGTACACATGTGCACACACACATGGGAACACACATGGGCAAACATACATGCACACACATGCACACACACACACAATGTATATCTATGCCATATCAGCATATGGGAATGTGGTCTTAGGAAATTCATAGAAAATGATGATCTTCTTGCTTCTATTCTTGATCTGTGTAATAAGGTCTCTGGCTCAGAAGTCTTGTACCTCTGCCAACATCTGTAAAATTATGGCTGCCTTGCCTGTTAGCTTGTGAACAGGCTACAGCCTCAAAGCTGTCTCATTTCTTGGAGTTTCAGTGACAAAGACAAGATGCTAATAGACTTTGTGGAAGTGAAAAGTATAACCACGTGGGCCAAATAACGAGATGTGAAGACAATCTGTCATCATCCATGAATATGAGGGCCAAACTGATCAACACACCCATTCACTTGCACACGTGTATGTACATAGCTTATATACAAGTAACTGCACACATATGTGCACATGTACACATGTGCACACACACACATATGGGAACACACACAGTATAATGAAGTATAATATCTATGCACCTTACTGTATTGAGGGAGTATTGGAGGTTATGTCATGCAATTACTTGGAAGTAGCACAAACTAAACTGTCATTAAGATGTGCTGGTTGTGCCAGGCCTGGTGGCACACGCCTTTAATCCCAGCCTTGGGAGGCAGAGGCAGGAGGATCTCTGAGAGTTCGAGGCCAGCCTGATCGACAAAGTAAGTTCCAAGATAGCCAGGGTTACACAGAGAAACCCTGTCTCAAAAACAAAAACAAAACGAAAAGACGTCATGTTTGTTACTAACTTTATTCCAGGTGTGAGGACCTCCTTCATATTACAACAGGAAGCTTGATACACACCAGTTGTGAAATGTAGTTCAAATATACACCCTACTCCAAAAGAACTTTCAACTCTTCCAGTTATGATTTCTATCTAATGCCTTGAGCACAAAAGAGAGAAATTGGTAACTATTGTGTATGTTTGTGACACTGGCTAGTTCGCTAAGAGTATGAAGGTATTGTGCGAGTGATTCTTGTTGAGGAAACGTTAGTCCTTGAGGCTCTGACATTTCAGAGACATTTTAGAGTTCAGCCCTTCCTTAAACCTATGTTGTCAAGTCTAGACCCATTAGGAGACCAGAGTAAAGAGTCTTAGTTTTGTAGAGAGGATCTTGGCTTCTATGGGGGGAACTTTGACTTTCTTGAGAAGTTTCCTTGAAAGAGAAAAGGTGTCACAGAAAATCAGATTTGTAGAGGGAACTCAGTAACTCTGCTTATGGATTTTATTTGTGTGGGAAAGTTTGTGCAATGTGAAGAGCTTTAGTAGAGAAACAACAAAGTCTTGGCATTGAAATTGTTGGAGTTCAGGTGAATGTGAGATATTGATGTAGAGATATAAAATCTGGGAATCTACAAAGAATAGAAATAGAACTGGATGTGTAAGACAATATCAATTATCTAGAGAAGTATGGCATTTCAATGATTTAGGGACAGTTAGGGTTTTGCCAATAATCCCACCCTTCCCTAACCTGTTTCATTCTTTCAAATTATCATTTGTTTTCCCAATTATTTGTTGAGTGTGCTAGTCTTCAAATGAAAAAAAAAAAAAGATTACATAAATGGCAAATATAATCATTGCATTGATACTGTATTGTGTTGGTTACATAGTGGCATAGTCATGATTTGCTAAAAGTGTATGTGTAAATAAATTCCCACATCTTGAGTTTATATCATCTATCTACATACCACATTAACACCTATTTGAGGAAAATGGCATAGTTTGTGGTCTCTAGTTTTTATTCTTATGATCACTGTGAAGCTAGCATTTAGGGGTTTTATTGTAACATGTATCAAATTTCAGGCATTTTATCTCTGTAATAGTTTTGCAATTTCTGTCAAAACGACGTGACTATACTTTTTCCCTTTGCTCTCCCAGGATGGTCCTACTTCAATCTCTCAATTTCAAGTATCTTTTCTTAGAATTGTCTGCAAAGCGCTACAAGAGACTTTGAAGATATTTCATCACTTTGGAGTGGAAATGAGTTAGATAATTCAAAAAACAGTGTGTCACAAAGGGGGGAGGACATGAAATGTGAAGGCAGCCACACTATACTGCAAATCACAGGCTCTGAGTACCGGAGTCGTGAGAATAATGGAGGCATGGCCGAGAATCTGCACTAAATAACTTTTTTTTTTAAAGCAAAAGTTGTCACGACTTTGCTAAAACCTAACAGGTGTCATGATTGAGTAGACTTAATTTTACTTTGCATATTACTTTGAAGGAAAATCATGCATTTAACAAATGCCAGGGTGTCACTCATAACATGCAAGTCACTGCCGTTTAGGGTGCCAGCTGTCAGCAGTTTGTAATACTCTTACCTAGCATGGGCAACCTTTACCCTCGCTGACAGAACTTAAGTCATCGGCAGATGGAATCCGAAGGACTATATAATTTTGGAGGCAGCATGGTGGTCTCCTCCTATAAAATGTAATGGAAAACAAGCATTTTACCTGTGAGAAGTCCTCATTGCTTTAAAAATATCCGGGTACTTTAACTGGGGCTACTTTAAAAACTCACTTGTCCCTACGATCTCATTATGATTAGCAGAACTGGTTGGGAACTGGATGCCTGGTTTTAAACAGAGGGTAATGGGAAAAATATTGTTAAATAAAACATTTGCTAGATGAAATCTTCAGCAGTCTATTGTTTACATTGCAAATCTAAATAGGCTCCCATTAACAGCCAAGACGAAGACCACCATCTTGTAGGAAGGAGAACCTAACACTTAGAAAAGATGTCATATACTTGTTTCTGCCCACGGGCTGCTTGTTATGCTAGACAGAGAAGGGTGCTGCAATACACTCTTCTCACAGTTTTTTTTTTAACTGTTTATTTATTACTTCAAGTTACATCTCCATCACAGTGCCCTCCTTCCACCCCTCCCAGTTCCGCCCTCCCACCCTCTCCTCCCTCTCCCACCCATCCCATTCCTCCAATGTGGAGTGTCCCTACATATCAACCCCTCTCAGTTCAACAGTCATATGTGGGCTAAGAGCTTCCTCTTGCACTGGGGTCCTAAATGGTAGCACCCCTAGGGCAAATTGTCCCATTAATAGGTAACAAAGTCTATGTTCTTGATCAGTTTGGTGTGTTGGTTGTAGGATAGTTATCCTGTACTATATGGCTAAAATCCACTTATAAGTGAGTAGATGCCATGTGCATCCTTCTGAGCCTGGGTTAGCTCACTCAGGATGAGCTTCTCTAGTTCTATCCATTTGGCTGCAAATTGCATGATTTCATTGTTTCTGATGGCTGAGTAGTATTCCATTGTGTAAATGTACCACAATTTTTTTTATCCATTCATCAGTTGAGGGACATCTGGGTTGTTTCCAGTTTCTAGCTATTACAAATAAGGTTGCTATAAACATAGATGAGGATATGTCCTTGTGGTTTGGTGAGGAATCATTTGGGTGAATAACCACAAGTGGTATGGCTGGGTCCCGAGTCAGAGCTATTCCAAGTTTTCTAAGATATCGCCAGACTGACCTCCATAGCGGTTGCACAAGCCTGCACTCCCACCAGCAATGGAGGAGGGTTTTCCTTTCTCCACAACCTCACCAGCATGTGCTGTCATTTGAGCTTTTGATCTTAGCCAAAGTGTTAACAAAAATCAAACCAAATGCCATTTTCCTTTCTGATTATCATGGCGTAAATAAAGGCATATCACTCCCTCTAGTGACATGATAGAATATGATATGATGGCATGATGCAAACAAATAAGATTTCATTCCTCAACAGAATGTTTGCAGCTGTTTGTGCTTGTTAAGAAGACAAAGTACCATTGCAGGGCGTGGTGGCACATGCCTTTGGTCCCAGCACTTGGGAGGCAGAGGTAGTTGGATCTCTGTGAGTTCAAGGCTAGCCTGGTCTACAAAGTGAATCCAGGACAACCAGGAGTACACAGAGAAACCCTGTCTCGGGAAAAAAAAAAAACCCAGAAGACAAACTGCTGAAGACTTGTTTTCATGTATGTATTCATAAAGTGTTTGAGCCCACTGCCCCTATGGTCTCTACTGCCTTCTTCCGTGTGGTGAAGAAAGAAAAATGACCACCCACCCATCCTTCCTTAATGCACGGAGAGCTCACTTTATCCTCATTACAGGTTTAGGCATGGTTGAGTGGGTCTCTATTGTGCCAGGAACAGACATATTTTGCACTAGTGAGTGCCACCGAAGCTCATAAACACTCAGCAAATATTGAATGACTGGTAATCCTTTAGGAGAGTTGACTTCTCAAAAGCATGTTCTCTTGAACTTAAAAAAATATAATTTATAGCACAATACCGAAGAAGTTCTAACTCCTTGAGAAGATTTGGATCTCAGACATTGTTATTAGTGAACCCAAGCAAACTGGAAACAAAGATCTACCCTCATGTAGTTAGGCTCCCTGACTCCCACACATGGGACATTTTTTATGAATTGAAAACAGACAGTTCTCCATCATTTACACGTTACCATAGCACAAGTGCGGAGGCTGGACTCCTGCTTCAGGTGGAAGGTGTTCCCTCAGCTTGGCCATCTCTGCTGCTACATCACCTGCAGAAGCAGCGGCAGGAGTTGGGAGAGGAGACCAACTTCCGTTGCTGGATCTCTGGGGTTTCCTTCTCAAGGCCCAGAGTTGAGATAGGGAAATGCCTTTTATCAACTCCTCCCTAGAAAGTGAGAATCTCTAAAAGTGATACCAGAGCCGCAGTTTACTTAGATGAGTCATTTACTCCCTGCCTGGAGGCCATGGAGTCATTTAGCACCTAGCTATAAAGATCAAGAAAAATGAGAGGAAAAGAAATTATCTGAGAATTAGATAAACATATTGGAGACAATAATTCCCTCAATGCCTGTAAATGCTGGGTTGAAATTTATGAAGAACTTAGGAAGTGAGTTTATCTTTATTTTCAGTTACATTTTAAAGGGATGAGTTGAATTTTTAAAGGGGTGAGATACTTTTTTAAAGAGATGAGAGGTGAAAGTGACATGTTACTTTCTGCAAAGAAAATAATGCTCTCATAAATTCTTAAGATAAAAAGGAAGACCAATACTCAACAATAAACTTGTCTAGAATTCAGCTGCTCCTGATCTGTTTTCATCCCCTTCGAACTTAATGCATCCCCTCCCTTTTGTAAATATAAACAGATTTTATCTTAGAAAAATCTTAAATAAAAGGATGCATTTTTACACATAATCCTAACTGTGTGAATCTCTTCTGCTTCAAATGAACATGCATTAAAAGTGAGTTAAATAAGAATGCAATTATTCTCCCATTTTGTGACTTGTGCACTGAAGGGGAATTGCGTGTGTGTGTGTGTGTGTGTGTGTGTGTGTGTGTGTGTGTGTGTGAGAGAGAGAGAGAGAGAGAGAGAGAGAGAGAGAATAATGAAAGTGAAATCTTGCAAGATCTGTCCTACTTCTGAAAACAGACACAAATGTAAATGTGGGTTGGAGTGACTGTCATCCTCACTGAGGTTAAGCTGTCATAAACTATGTTGCTTTAAAAGAAGTTTAGAGTGAAATCTGCTTTTTTGAAAACTTAATACAGGGTTTTAATTCTGTGAGACAGGACAACAATGGGCTGTGAGTGTGTGTTGTGTTGTGTGGCAGCAGGTGGACAAAGCCGGGGAGTCCATCAAGACGTGGCTTTGTCAAAGTCCCTCCGGGTAAACGCTGCACATCGCATCTTGTAGGGATCTGGGAGCTGTGATGGGGTTGGCCTCAGCCAGCAAGTCATCTGATTATACACAGAAGGGCGTGGAAAGAGAGTGGCCTGAGCCAAAAGTGAAGTCTCCAGACCTCTGTCTAGCTAACCTACATCACGGTACTGTGTAGGGAGTCAGAGCGTTTGCACCCTAGTGAAGGGTTTTCAAGGCGACCTGAATGTTGACGAGGGACCATAAACTTCTCAGTGTTCTGTAATCCTCGGGCTGGGCTTCCTTTTCCTGACGCTGCAGAATGGAATTTATTGGCTGTTGAACTTCACACACACACCACACACACACACACACACACACACACACACACACACACACACACACACACACACACACACATACACACGCACAAAACTCACTTCCAAATACAACTGGAATCTGTTTCAGGTGGTTTGAATTCGAGGTAAGTTGTACTTAGTGTTTGACAGGACTGCTATCCTTACCGTTCTTATAAGGCACATCTAGACCTGCATTTATCTTGTGGCATTTCTGTTTCAGAGGCAGATTCTTTTTTTTTTTTTCGAATTAGTGTGGATATGTTTAGAATAAAGATGATAGAATAAATATGTCTAGAAATTGGGCAAAGAAATTGATTAGATAAAATTCTTAATCTGTCCATGCTTAAAGTAGAAAATAGAATGTTTACTCCAATTCCATCAATGATGGAAGGAAGGCAAGCGGGGTGATAACCGTCAATGTGAAGCTGTAATGAACAACTTGAAGACTTAACAGTTGCAGGGTTACAAGATTTTAAAATCTATTTGCTGTCACTTCAATTGGAGACTTTTTTTTGTAGGTAATTTGTTTTGGAATCTTGAGAGGAGTTTTGACTTTCATGAGATCTGAGATGTGTTCATCTCAGTAATTAGCACTTTATAGGCTTGAGAGAATAGATGCTTTCTTCCACTTACAATATTTTACTGTGTGTGTTTTTTTTTCCTGGAACTGCATTGTAAGAACAAGTTTAACTTCTAATGTCTTGAAAGATTTCATTGTTTCTTACCTGCATTTGGGTATAAACTTCAGCGAGTACTTTGATTTAAAAAAAGTACTTGATGCAGAGCATTTTTAAATGCCTCAGCTGAAATCTCTTGAACACAACCTTAGGTTTGTATGCCACAAGATGAAGAGAACATAAACTGATGTTTTGCTGAATAAAAGGGATAAGAACTGGACGAATTATATCACAAGGAGAGCCGCAAAGATTTGTTTGATGACAACTCAAAGAAAGTGCGCTCTTGTTGTTTTCTTTTTTTAAAACTCTTTCTACACACACACACACACAAAACACACGTGAAGCATAGTTCAAGAGGAGAAAATGCCCCCTGCTTCTAAGTATCTGTGAAAACGGATTTACTGCCAAAGTTAGAGTGTTTAGGGACCTTAAATGCGAAAGGAAGAATAAATTAGTCCAGCAAGTGAGCTTTCCCACATGGTCTGCAGTGGGGTCTGCTGAACTCAAACCCACCCCTGCCGTCTCCTGCATCTTTCTGAGCTGGAGTTACTATTTTCCAAAATACTGTGCCATTATTTTGATTTTCATCTTGCAATAAACATTTTACTAAACTACTAAAACATGCTTATCAAAATGACTCCAGAAAGCAAACACCAATAACAATATAGAGTACTTTGTGTTAAAACTCCTTTCGTTGTAAGTTCTATGAGGACAAGGGAGGAAGAGGCTTGATTTTTCTCTTCCTCCACATTCTTTATAAATGTTCTTGGAATCTTTTAAAATCGAATGGCATAACGGTGGAGCAAAGAACCACCACAGAGAAAGGAAACCTCTGTGTGGACCCAAGGGCAGCCACACCATTTACTTTAGGGAAATGGTGCAAGGCAATTTTAAAGGTAGTGGGACTGTTGAAGAAATACCAAAGCCAGATGACTTCAGGAGTATGCACAGAGGGAAGCAGATAAATTGTGTTTAGACCCAGATCTCAGAAAGCCATTTTAATTGAGATCAGAAAGGAAACAACTGTAAGTCTATCTCAATTATTTATTAGGTTTACCTAGAGTGAGACCTTCACAACAGATAGACCCAATCTGTAATTCCTTCACTCTGTAACCTTCATGGCTCCACTGTGCTGATGCTCTACAGTTAGGAGGCAGTGTATCCCCAAGTATTTAGGATCGAAAAATAGAGTGAGAAAAACCTTGACATTAACTGACTGAATGCTACCTTATTTAATCAGCCGGTTTCCTCTTCTAAAGGTTTTTCCGAGGGAGGCTGCTTAGTTGTTTCTTGAAGTGTGTTCTCTCTTCTTGCGCCCTAGTCATATGTGTGAAATATGTGTTTCATGGAATTGTTTCCCTTAATACTTTTTGCTGGCAGGTAATTCAGATTGTTACTTTAGTTTGGTAGAAAAGTGATTCAAACAGAAAACAAATCATCTGTGTTTCTTAGAGTGTAAATTATACTATCGTCTGTGTTATTAGTTCTGTCGATGAAGAATTTCATTTTTAGATTAGAATCTAGGGGGAAATTTTTTTTAAATACCAATTGCCATGCAAGAAACATTTAATGAAAATTACCTTAGAACAGATTCAAAAAATTTAAAACATTGTATAATGTTGCAGAAATGTACCACAGGTTGAAGTGTACCATACTGTAAATATATACTTTTTGTGTGGTGTAAATTTAAATGTAAGGAATGTGATGCCAACAATTTAGAATTATTTGTTAAATATCCATTTTAGTAGATCAAGAATACAAAATTTGAAAATACAGGAGTCTTTATGTGTTTATATGTTTTTGAATCAATATGTTTTGTAATCACTACTTGTGTATAACTAAATTTGCAAATATATAATTTAATATTGCCTTTAAGTTTTTGCTTGCATTTTATCAACTTGTTTTAAATGCTAAAGGATTTCCAAGTTGCCTTCAGAGTAATGTTTATATTTGGTGCATTAACGGAGACTTTTAAATGTACAATTGAAAACATAGTTTTTCACAGTTCGCACAAGTGAGGAGTGTGTGTGTGTGCATGTGAGAGAGGGAGAGAGGGAGAGAGAGAGAGACAGAAACATTTTCATGTGGATTCAATGGTGCTATTATTTTCCAGTAGGAACCAGCTCTCCAGTGAGCTGTTCACATTGGGAGGGCCAGTTATCAGTTTCACATAATGGGCAAGCAATGTGAGGTGAGCTAGAACATTTCACACCGTGATTGACATCTGTTGCTTTAAAGAGGTCTAATCTGTGCCTGTGGACAAACTCCTCTGAAGCCTCGTGACTAAGATGCCCTGAGTTTAAGTGGTGGAGGGCTGGATTGTCTGGGGTCCTGTTGTGCTCAGCAGGTTATGATAAATGGGAGAGTTTTCCTTAACCTCATGGCCATAACATTCCAATATTTTTGCAAAGGGCGTTGTGGGGTGGAAGATGTTGCCAAAATATTACTGAGTTTTCTCCACTTAGGTTTGGGGATAAATTATTTAGATTATTTAAAGTGTCAGCCCTGAGAATTCATGTTTTCTCTTTCACAGAGGGAAGCTTACCAATAAAGATGCTGATATGTAAAATTTGTGGGATTATTCTTCCCTGGTTGCTTGTGATTTCTCAGTATAATGAGCAATATTACTTTAATTGTAGCAGATTCAACCAAGTTTAGATTGCGTTCATAGCACAGCACTTCACAGTTTAGGGAGAATATCCCGTTTTGAATTTTTGATATGATACATTGTGCCTTTCTCATGACATACGGGACTTTAAAAAATAATGAATAAATGTCATTAAAAATCCTTAAAAGAAGACAGGAAAAAGGAAGGGACAAGGCTTTGATGTTTACTGTGCATTTTTGTAAGGAGAAAACAAATCCATCTAAAAATACATATCTGCAGCATTTATGTAAACTGTCAAAAATGGCTGACCTAGTCTTGTTTCCAACCTGGAGAGTTGGAGTGGGGGCAAGGAGGTGGTTTTGTCCCGAATGTAATGCAATATCTTAATACATCTCTTGGTTCCTCTTGTGGCATTTTAAGTACTGAGTTACCTTTGTCCTGTTGGGTAATAATGAAACAACATACCATTGGGAGGGGTTGACATATTTCTAAATAATTCATAGCGCATGTGGTATTTCTGGCAGATGACAAAGAACTATGGAATAGCCAAGAAGAAAATAGATGTAGTAGAATTTTAAGAGTTGACACGGTTTGACATCTGGTTCCATGTTTATGGACAGTACATAAATAATTATGCTTTATTTTCCTGTGCTGTTATAATAAGCTGTTTTTCAAGCGCGTGTAGCAGCCTTGCAGGAAACTCTCAAACAATTGAAAAGTAATTGTGATGGCTGTAGCTGATCGAGAATTATAGACTATAGGTTTTTTTTCTTAAACATAATTTCTCCCCAGTGTGTGATTTTTGTCTAACCCCCCTCCTCAAGCCAACACCTCTGTATTGAGCACCAGAAACAAATACTTCAGGGAAAAAAAAAAAACTTTGCTAAGTTATTTGTTAACATTCTTTCATCACTGTTTTTTTTGGGTTGTTTTTTCTTTTTTGTGAGTGTGTGTGTAGTGTGCCTGTATATGTGTGTGTGTATTTGTGTTTGTAGTGTGCCTGTGTGTGTGTTTGTATAGTGTGCCTGTGTGTGTGTATGTATACTGTGTCTATGTGTGTATGTGTAGTATGCCTGTATGTATGTATGTGTAGTGTGCCTCTGTGTGTGTATGTGTGTAGTGGTCCTGTTTGTGTCTATGGTGTTCCTATATATGTGGGCACACATGTATTGCAGTATGCACACACATGCATATGTAGTATAACTTTTTAATCTTTATGCTTATTTTGTTGAGTGCTGCACTTAGAATATTCTTTTGTGTACTTGATATAGCACTTAAAGGAAATTATATCAGTTTTTGTTTGAAATAGATGCAGATACCCAATTATATGCTAGAGATCACTTGGATCCGGGTGGTGGTGGTGCATGCCTTTAATCCCAGCACTTGGGAGGCAGAGGCAGGCAGATCTCTGTGAGTTTGAGGCCAGCCTGGTCCACAAAGTGAGTCCAGGACAGCCAGAGCTGATACACAAAGAAACCCTGTCTCGAAAAACCAAAAAAAAAGAGAGAGAGAGAGAGAGATCACTTGGTATTACAATAAGTGAGTGGCAGTTTGCAAACTGGCTTTCAGCAGTGCGGGTGAGACTTGGATAGGAACCGGTGCCTAATGTTGAAATGGAAGTGATCAGTGAGGAGAGAAAGCTGCAAGCTCTATGAAACAGATTTCAGAGATGTATGTCTTAGGGCTCTGAGATGTGCACATCTAAGGAAAAATGATTTATTAAAATCGCTTTGTATTATGTCATCTTTAGATTTTCAGAGTTTACTTCTAATTGTCGTGACAACTGATTAACAAAGAAGCATTCTCTTTTCCATGGAAAATCTATCACATATCTGTGAATGTTTTAAAACAAACTTCTCAAAGGTCTTTATATCAAAGTTTGGGTCATTCAGGATCAAAGAAATGAATGGTGACATTTCTTTTACAATATCAGGTGGACCCTGTGAAGAAGTGCTGAGACATTTTTGGGTTTGGTCAGTCAAGACTTGCACTGCTCTGAGTTAATGTAGCCCGATCTGGATTCATTAGTTATATGATGAACTTCCCACGAGAAATTAGTGTCGGTTTTGATGCACAAATGGTCACAGGTTATCACGTTAAAATGTGAACCTATGTTAAGTTCTAGGTTGGTACTGACTTGTGAATATTTTATTTAGAAACACACATAGATTTTCTTTCACTGGTTTAAGTAAATTTTGTAATGCCTTTGGCAAACCTCCATATTGCAGAATTATGTATTTGTACTGAAAAAGTGTTATACTTGCATTTATATTTTCTTACATTATATGTACATCTTGAAGCAAGATAGAAAAAGACATATTTTAATATATATTTACTGAATTCTGTGAAATAGAGTCCAGTGAAGCCCTTCCAATTCTAACAGTTAACCTACTGTCATCTGTTTCCTAACACACACACACACACACACACACACACACACACACACACACACACACAAATACATAGTAAAATTCATTTGATTTAGACTCTCAAATGAGAGAGCATGTTTCAACTCAGAATAAGATGAGATAATTATTAGAAAATGCTTTTAAATAGTATTATCTCACTTATAATTTAAGTATGATCAACTTTGTATTGGGAATTAAGAAAAAGTCACATAGCCATTGTTATTTAAAGAAGTATAATTTTCACTTCTTCAGAAAATAAAATAATTAGGATCATTGCTCTTCTGATGTATTAGGTTATACTTCAAAAACCTTATTCAACCGAGTCATAAAACACACTTTACAAAGTGTACATGTACACATGAAATTTTTGTTTTACAGTGTTCTTTCTGTGTCATGTATCAAGATTCACACATAGAACATTCATAGTTAAAATAGAAGCAAAGCAAACAAGAATAAATCGTTGTTGACAGTAATTTCTATTTTATTCTCTTTTCTTACAAAGAGTTTTTCATACAACAGTCTACATTTTCACAGATTTGGAACAAATTCTCCTCCATAACCCCATTCTCTCTCTCTCTCTCTCTCTCTCTCTCTCTGTGCATGTGTGTTCTTCGTTAACAATACACACAAGTCCAATTTGTGTTATAATTCCTACACGTCAGTGAATAAATACTATCTCACAAACCACCCAAAAAGATATAAACAGTAACTTGTCCATTGTATTGAGAAACTTTCACTTTCAGTGTTTTTGGCTGAGATTTAAAGTTTCAGAGTTGACTTTTAATTTTCTCTATAGAAGAAGTTATGAGATGTAAGGTTGACTTGAAAACATTAAAATTTGAAAAATGGTCTTTCTAAACTATTGTTTTTCCTTTTTTTTTCTTAAATTACACATTGTTGTTAATGTTTCAGGAACTGGAAATAGCAAGATAAAATAGAGAATAATTGTGATAATCATTTCCAGTTTTTTTGAAAGGATCATTAGTGGTATTAAAAAAATTATTCTTATTTATGTACTTTCTTAGGAGTTGATTCTGCTCTTAAGAGATTGTGAACTTCTCAAAGCACGTACTGGCTAGAAAACGTGAGGAAAATACTTAGTTTGATATTTAGACTTTAAATTGCTTGTCATAGTAGAAAACGTTCTAGAAATTACAATATTTCCTAGCTATTAAAAATACTCACTACTTGTAATTCCAAATCTCATTTTCTCTGCAACTTATTTTATATTTTTCTTATGTTAGTCATGTAAATGCATTCCAACAGTCTTGAACAATAAATTGTACTTGAAATAGGAAAACGACTTTGTAAGTGGTGATTGTCTAGCTAAAGTGATATTTGCTGGCTTTCTCTGCCCAATTATTTTTCTTTGTTTTCTTCTGGGCTCTTGCTCCTGCTGGCATTGTCTCCTTTGTTTATCATTAACATATTCCTCATTCATCTCTTCTTGTGGATTACATGAGCCATGCAGACAGGCTCATACTGGTCTAGGTCAAGGCCACTCAGTAGAAAACTGAGGCAACCATATTTTAAATTCTCTAGGGATTACGTGATAAAGGGAGAAGAAACAAGGAGAAATGTCTTATCAAACCTAATATATTCAAATTATCTAATTTCCCAACCTAAAAGATACTGTGATATTTTACTTTTTTTTCAAAACTTAGATATTTGAAGTCCAGTGTTTTTTAATACATTGATGAATCCATTCAGTCCAGCCGTAGCATAAGTTCATGGCTGTGTATCTCTGCTGGAGGCTCTGCTGAGCTGCTGGGATTCTGTTTGCCTCCATTCATAAACAATAGCTGGTGTTTTTCAGGCTTTCCTAATGCCTTGCTATGTGTACACACTGATAGAGAGTAATTTGCTTTTCACATCAGACATTGCCTGTAATTAATGGGGTAGTGTTGTTGGTATAGTAGATTCTAAGAAGTACCAAGATAATTTTTTGAGACTCCTTTCTTTTGCCTTATCTTGAATTTAAATGTTACCAGTCCTTGAATATTTAAAAAAAAAAACAGTTACTTCATAAGCCTAATTTAAAAGATTTGCTTAGAGATCAGTGTGTGATAAGAAGTAAGCATGCTTTGTTGTGGGAAACGTTCTATGGGACTTTAATTTTAATGCAAGGAGTTTGTGAGTCAAAGGCACAAAGTTTTGGTCGGGTAAGATGAATAAATCCTCCGACTTGCTGTACAACGTACTGCCTACAGCTATCAACAGTCTGCTACATATTTAAACACTTCCTAAGAAAGTAGATCTTATGTTGTGTTCCTACCCTGAACACACAAGTAGGATTGGAAGAGATTTTTTTTGGAGGTGATTAATATCTTCATAGTAGATTATAATGATGACATCACATTTATATTCTTATCAGAGATGCATTAAAATGTGTATGTTAAATGTGTATTCAACAATTCCTCAGAAAGAAAGGAAGGAAGGAAGGAAGAGAAAACTGGGAGAGTGGGAGAGACAGAAAGAGGAAGAGAGAGAAGGAGGGAGAGAGGAAAGAAGGAAGG